>WBNO01004501.1:159432-243948 GCA_013400575.1 Peucedramus taeniatus
TTTAATTTTTAAATTTTTTTATTGTTTTATTTTTTTTTTTTAATAAATTACTCCAGTAGAGGCAGAAAATTTAAAACTTGCCATCATGATCCTGAAACCTTGAATTTGTGCCATATCGCTCCAGTGGCAAAAATAAAGGGTATATTTTACATAATTTCTACTAGGAGAAGAAGCACTGTCACAGTATAGAACCATGAGAATAAACCATTCTTTCTCTAAACCACTCATTTTATTTTCCACTTACAGTTTACTTTAGCAAGAGATTTTGGAATTAGCGCTCATCATTAGCACCTCCCTTTTCTCTAACCCCTACGCAGCAAAATAATTTTAGTGTTTCTCACCTTTACTTAAATGTAAAAAAGTGAATAATGCATTTTGTAGTGACTTAGCTAAAAGATAAACCCAGACACTCTGGATTGGTTAAGTCAAAATGTAGACCCAGGACACGTATTTGAGACACAGGAAGAGAAAGCAAACAAGCCCAAACAAATTTTGACACTTCAAATTGTTTAGACCTTTTGAATCTTTAGACTACATAAACGCTTCCTGTAGATCACAAGGCCAATAGAAAAATCTTTGCCATGCCAACAAAATGAATCCTACAAATCCACACAATTTCACATGCACATAGCTAACACTCCAGACCTCTCCGTGTATGAAATACAGGAAAGATCAAATTTATAACCAAGGCTCTAATTTTTGAGTTTTCTCCTTACAGTTTCCTGCCCCAGCCTGAAACTTCCTCTTCTTAGTCATCCCTCTAAAAAGACCCTTTTATCACACCCCCATATTGCCCATATAGACATGGTATTTATTTTGGATTGGAAATCCTTTTCTGAGACTTTACTGGGTAAACCCAAATCTCTGACTGAGGATGCTACCACAGGCTTACAGGATGTGAAAGAAAAGGGAACAAATCAAGTCTGGATCCTCTTGTACAAATCAATCAGTTAAAAATGAATAAATAAATAATCAAACAAACACACTAATACAAATAACTGTGAATGTTGGTCAAAACCAAGGATGCTAAGCAGAGCAACTCAGCCTGGTTCAACTCAGGCTGTTTTGTTCATCTCTGCTTTGCTTGAAAACCTTTCTGTGACCTCAATTTCTGTTTGCACGGATGTTTGAAGAATGTCTGTCTTAACACCAGCACCTTTATCTGCCTGGCTAACATGTGGTTATTCATTATTTGTTATTCTCATCAAATTACAGAGTCTGAGCAGCATCACTGTCAAATGCCAATCACTGAGCACAAAAAGCAAATAATTAAAATGGACAGATGATGAATAATCCACAGGCCAGGGTCTGCTTTTTCTAAACTGCCTGTTAACAAATGAAAAACAAATACATGTGTAATAATGATGACTGTTTACAAACAATTTGTGAACTGGAAAAAAAAATAAAATTCAAGATTAAAATCAGTTCCAGTGAGTAAATCAGTCAGCTCTTGTTACTAACAACATTAATATCGTTTACTTTTTATCACAGGAGATGTAAGAGGATACACAGAGTGTGCCTAACTCTAGGTCACAGCAGCATCATCCAGGGCTGTTCTGCACCCAGCTGAGAGGATGGGCTGAGGCTGTTGGATGCTTTCCAGAAGTGCTATTACTCTGGAGTAATTGTGCATTTTGGAAGTGGTTTAAACTGAATCACTACACCCCGTTATTTGAGATTAAGTGTATTCAGATGAAGAGCTGTTGTGGAATAACAGAACTTTTGGAGAATTTCCAGAGTTAGAAAGACTTTGCTACAGAGAAGTACAGCACATTGAGCCAGCAGTCTTCTCCCACAACCTTTGTTTTCTTCAGAATCTGTCAAAGGTCAGGCAGGTCTGACTCCCTTCAGCTTTTAACGACTAAAAAAAGCAATATTCAAGATACTTTGGCTGAGTGACTTGGGTGAAGAAAACAGCAACAAAGTGTGTGCATGAACTAGTTTTTGTCTAAGGTTTCTCAGGGCACAGCACAATGATTAGAAGATGCATGAACAAATACATTTTAATAATTTCAAAACAGCTTATCACACATACAATGCCATTCTTTTGTGTCTAAGACTGCTGTTTAATACACCAGGAGTTAAATATACTCAAAAAATGAAGAGGAACTTTCTTAGCAGTTTTCCTGAATTTAGTGCTTAGTCCTGTGGGTGAGTCATATTTTTCTTGTTATCCCATTCAGCTGACTTTTCCATACATGTGCTGAATGTGCTATGTATTAACAGCCAAGCAGGCCACCACAGCAGTTTTCTTTGAGATTGGGAACCTGCTGATTTGGCCTGCTTATCAAGAGAAAAATGTCATCTCAACAGGACAAGATTGTTTCTTATTTTTCCCTATTTTCTTCTTGTGAGCAATTTTTTAATCCTCTAGAGCCAAGTAAAAAGTCACCAGTCTAGGACTTTTTTTCCTTTTTTCTTATTTTCTAATACTTTTACATAATTCCAAAAAAAAAATAGAAATACTTTTCTTTACATGAAAGTTTAAAATGTGAAGCTGGAAAAGCATACCCTTAATGCTATTTATACATGCCTGTGTGGAATCACTCTGTGTCTATTTTTAAGCCCATCAAGTGGAATTTAGACTCTTATAAGGCAAAACAAATATCTATTTATGAACAACTCTGTAATGATAAAGGAAAAAAAGTGCACAACTTTTTGAGAGGGAAACAATTTCAAACCTTGCCATGTTTACACAACAGAATGCATGTGGTCTGCTGGCACAGAATCATAGAATTGTGGAGGTTGGAGATGATCTTCAAGATCATCAAGTCCAACTTTCAACAGAATCCAACCCATTAAAACCATATCATGAAGTGCCACGTCTGCTTGGTTTTTGAACACTTCCAGGGAATGGTGACTCCACCACTTCCCTAGGGAGCCTGTTCCATTGCTTAGCATGTTAAGAGTCCTTCAGGATGGAAAGCACTATTCAGTCTAATTTAAGTTAGCATTACAGTTTGTGTCCTAAGCTGCTCTGAAATGTTCCAGAGCCTTCTTTTCCTCACTTACACTTTTACAAGACCTCCTAGATTATGGTATTAGCCTCACTAAGGAGAGCTGAGCACATATTACTTCCTTCTCCCTTATAAATGACATGTTATCAAAAGAAAAATCGGGTTAAAAAGACTATATTTCACATTTTTTAGATTGATGTGTGCCACTTGGTCAAGAACTGAGCTTCCCATGACCTTCCAGATCCTGCATGTGTGAAATACATCCTATGTGACAATTTTAGCATCAGCTGTATCAGTAACACATGTTCCTGACTGCACAGTGCTTCTTTGCACTTTGCCAGATGAGGCAGAGGCTGGATGAATTGTTACTGTGCACATGCAGTTTTCTAATGAAAACAATATGGCATTATTTTTCTTGGAAGTGTATTTGGAAAATCTTACCCCACGTTGTATAACGCGCATCAGGGTGACAGGTGGGCGAGGCACCGCCTGTGGGGCGAGGAAGAGGAGCCCACAAGGACAATAAATAAAATGTGTGTTTGTACCTGCCTGAACACATAAATACAGCCACCCATGCATACATGCACAAAGCTACGTTCATCTTCTGAGTTTTGCTTTTCTGCTCATCTTGCACGATGCAACAAATTTCAAGGCATACTTTTCTCCCGAGCCTGGAATTGTATCTTTGGGGTTTTTTTATGGGATGCTCCTTTTGGGTAGCAGTCACAGCTTCCTCAGCATATGATACTGGGAGGGATTATTTGGGTTATCCACAGCTTTCATGTTAAGTCCCAAAGTATCTTGTAACACTGACTATGCAGACTTAAAAAACTAACACTAATAAAAACACATAGTACTTGCAGTAATAAAAGGGCTAAAACCTCAAAACTAAAATGCTATGGGAAGTGGGCAGAAGAGCTTCAAAGGCTTGGCCAGTGACCTGGGCCTTTCTAGATGAGGATGGAGATTCTTTCTGATAGGTAAACAAGGTAAACATCACAGGTTAAAGAGGTGAGTGTTCCCAGCATGAATCAGTTTGGATCCAAATGCAAGTTAGTTCCCTGCCAGTTGTTCACTTCACAGAACAGCATATGGAGATACACTCAGAAATGTTTTTTTTAAAAAAAGTTTTCTTCAGCTTTAAGGTAGGTGTACATGCACGTGCATCTATTTTTATAAAGGTGCTACTGGGACAAGGAGAGAATTATAGTTAATAGCACCAGATGTCCTACAGCTTTTTGTCAAAAACCCTGCAGCTCAGTTGCTCACTATGGGCTAAAAAAAACATATTCTGCTTATGAGCAAAATAATGCACGTTATTTCACTGCTCAGTCTAACACCAGCCCTATAATTACTGGATTCTTAACTATCTTCTACATTCCCCTTGAGCTATGAATTACAAGTTTTCAGCATATTGGATACTAATACAGTGGCATGATTAGATTACCATTTCCACAGGTTGCCAAAGCAGAAGAATAGCTCATCTAAGTATGAATAGATTCATTTACTTGAAGAGAATTTTCTTTACTTTTCAGACTAATAATCTGTGTCTAACACAGAGTAAAAAGAAGACAAATTATTTTCAGGCTAGCTTCTCTTAGAAAATAAAATTACCTCCCTAGTTTTTACATCCCAGTGTTTCAAGGCTTGAAGATTTGGGGGTTTTGTCTGGCTGCTTGGAGGAAATCTGCTTGCAAAATGCAGATACAGACCTGTTTTCTGTTGTAGATGGAATCCATGAGCCACTAAGGAGGCTACAGCATAATGGAAAGTAGCTATTTTGTGTTCATTTTAGTGCACAACCTTGGAGGGGAGAAACACACAAATCCATGTAATTTTTGATGTGCTATTGAATAGAATATAAAGACTATAAATATTTTATTAGTCAGTTATGCGTTAAAAAGGTATTTTGTATAGAGTAGATATTTCCCTTTGGAATTCATGAAAACATAACAGCTTTGAACTTGAAATAAGGACCAGCATTTGAGGATATTTGTTATTTGTAGTCAAATAGTCATTTGTTAAGTAAAAATTTAATTGTATGTTCAGAAACACTCAGATCACCAGTATGCCAGGAACTCCTGTTCCAGTGCCACCAAGCAGCTGTAACCCAGCCTAAGAGGCAGCACCTATCACAGCTCTCTTGTGCTGCCAGAACTGCAGGTGAAACAGGCAGGTGAGTCCACTCTACTGCCCATTCAAATAAATAAATAGGTAATAGATCACATTCAGCATGCTTGTTTTTCTGTGGAAGCTACACAGTGCAAGTGGTAGCTTTGGTGACTCACCAGCTCCACTCGCCCACTGTTGATGGGATCCTGGTTTTGCTAAAATGTATTTACATCCTTGCCCTGTCCCATGGGATAAAGCACACAGACATGCACGCTGTCTTCCCAGCTGTTCACATCTTACAAAAGGTTTTTGGTGAATGCAAAAGGCCAGAGAAATTAGTGAAAACTCAGAGGAACTTCCATCAGTGAGCAGCCTTTGTGGGCCTTCCCTTGTGTTTGCAAATGAAGTTCCTGCCACGCATTTGTGGCCTGCTTGGCACTCTTCTTGCCTGTGTTTTAACTCTCTGGTTTATAATTTTATTATTTTAATATGGTCTCCAGACCATCCAACCACCATTGCCTTATGATATTTCTCTGCAGTGATTACATTAAAACCTTGTTAAAAAGGCAAATCTAAACAACTTTGGAGATGCTCAAGGAGAACCACAGATTTCTTCTTGACATGCATCATTATGTACTTAAAGAACATTCCAGGAAATACAAGGATATTTATTATTCAAGAGATTACACTCTGTTACAGCTTAAGTTAGTCTGGAAATAGAAGGACAGCATTATGTAATTATTAATGGTTTTCAGATTACATCCAGAGAGAGAATAGCTGCCTTTTCAGTTTTTGTTAGCCCATATGTGGCCATGTGAGCACTGCTCAAAGAAATACTACTCCCTTCTCACTTGCTCACACAGAGACATACAAGTGTTCTCCTCATTTTGTCCTGACTGTTCCTGGACAGTTTTCCATTCTAACAAGCATCTAGGCAAACAAAAACATGCTTCATGTAGGAAAAAGAAGCCTTTACCTCGGAGTGTCCCCATCTCTCTCTTTCTGTAGGACAAACACTCACTGTGTTTTCTACTGTGGCCTCTCTCCAAGCTTTCTGCCCCTTCCCTAGCCCAGCCTCACATTGCAGCCTTGCAGATGTTCCTTCTGAGCCTCACTGCCCTCCCAAAACTGGTGTGATTACAGCTGAATTCCTCCTTTCCTACAGAATTTCAGGACACCATAGTTTTGCTTTGGAGCTCAATGCATTGTTTGATCTCTTGTGCATCTGCTGTTTTGCTTTCTATAACAACACAGTAAGTGTCACCCTTATTGTCCAGAAGGATAAAGTCCCTAAGTGCCTATTCAATGCACAGAGTATGCACAAAATGCCTGAAGATTTCCAACATGCTATTTATGTCCTGTTGCAGTACTGTTTGCCTGAAAATCCCAGTTATGACAGCTTCTGTGTGCTGAACAGTTTCAGTCTGGATAATTTCAGTTCCTTGCTGCAAAAGGAAATCTGAAACAAATACAAAGCACACTCACACTCCATTTAGCAAATATATCCAGAAAAAAAAAGAGGAAAAATCTGAGAGAACCTTTATAAATGGCTATAAATACCTGGAAACCACAGGCACCCTGTCAAGTAACTTATACCACCCTCCTTATAAGAGGGTGAAGGGGATGAACTACACTTTGGCAATGTCAGCCTTTACTGAACATCAAGCCCAGAGGACTAATTTTGGATGGCCAATTAGGCAAGAGAAAACCCAATGCTAAACAACTTCAGCATGTTGCTGCACAAAGTTTCCCCTGTTTATATTTAGTCTCTTTTCTCCATTTTTGTGGAACTCTGAGATGAAAATCTGGAGACAAAAAAATACTATTTTACGCTCAGAGTTTATCTATCTCAGATGTACTGCTTGTCTATACATAGAAGAGCCCTTCTTTGCTGTTTGTGTAATGCTGTGCAGTGTTAGTCAGCAGTTTGTAGACAGCTCTTTCTAAGATCAGGAGGACAAATGCTTATTTCTTTTCTTTACGATTTCCTCCAAGATAACAATAGATATTGACCTTATGGAATTGCTGTAGCACATTGTGAATTATGTATGAAATGCAATTTCCTTGTCTGCTGTGGACATGTTTGACTGTGCTGTTTGCAGCATTCATTGTCAGAGGGCTTGCAGTGTTCTCAGTGACACAGCTAGGGCAACTGAACTCACCGTAAAGAAACTGTCAATATTCAGTTAAAATAAAATTCTTTTTCATTTCTTAAAGTCCAAATTCTTAAAAGCAATCAGCTTCTCATAACTCCTATCCCACCTTCTAACACAGTTTAAAACCTTTTCATAGAATCATGGAATTGTTAAGGTTAGAAAAGACCTCTGAGATCATCAATTACAACCATTAACCCAGCACTGCCAAATCCATCATACAAATCATATACCCAAATGCCACATCCACGTCTTCTTCCACTTCTCTGGAAGTGGAATCCCCACTTCCAGGGATGGGGTTTCCACCACTTCCTTGGGCAGTTATTCCAATGCCTGACTACTCTTTAAGCTGAAAGACTTTTTGTTATGTCTAATATAAACCTCCCCTGGCACAACTTGTGGTCACCTCCTCTTGTCCTTCCCCTTATTACCTGGGAGATGAGCCTCCTTATAACCTCCTTTCAGGCACTTGTAGAGAGCAATAAGGTCTCCCCTGAGCCTCCTTTTCCCCAGGCTAAGCAACCCCAGCTCCCTCGGCTGCTCTTCACAAGAGTTGTGCTCTAAAAGTTTTATTCCACCCAAGAGTTCAACATGACCTTATAGTGAAGTGCAGTGTTAAGTAAACAGAATGCCAAAGAATAGAATAGAATAGAATAGAATAGAATAGAATAGAATAGAATAGAATAGAATAGAATATTTTGGTCTGAAAGGTCCTAAAACAATCATCTAGTCCAACTGCTTTACCACTTCAGGACTGAGAAGAAGTTAAAGCAAATTATTAAGGGCATTACCCAAATGCCTCTTAAATGCTTACAGCGATGGCATCAACCACCTTCCTAGGATGTTGGGTAAAAATCCCAAACCTCAGTCAATGGTGATTCAAAAGCATGGGCAGATGCCTCACTAGCAAGCCTAGAGTCAAGAAGTCAACAATGATTACAGCCTACCTATTCTTTTTTCCAGAAAAACTCACTTCAGTAAAAGTCTCCTAGATTACATCAAATGAGTGATCTCAAATAAGAGGTTCCATGCAGACAAAATCTAGTTTTCATGACTAGTCTGGCTTGTGCTGATTACCTGGTCAGCATGTTTCTTGTGCCCTCCAATTTGATCATCAGAGATCATCTGTGAGGTTTATGCATATGACTATTCTCAGAGATTAGGGCAAATCAGAAAGAATCAGCTGCTTTCTTAGTGGGAACACATATTTTTAAAAAATCTAATCAGAATATTCCTCCATAGTTGGGTTAATTAAGAAGACGGAACAGAAGCACATTTTTACAGCAGTAATAATTTTTCCTTCCATTTGTTACATCCACTTTTAAAGTGTGTAATCAGTGTTTCTTCCCCCTCATCCTACTTTTATTATCATCCTTGGAAACAAAAATGCCAGTTTAACAATGTAAAATAAATGGAACCACTTATTAACAATATACAAAAGCTACAGAAGAGGGCTGAACTACTGAAGCTATTGTGAGGAAATTTCAGTCAGGTGTATTTTTTCTCTTCTCTGGTGCAAACCTCATTAATGATGTCCAGCGTGTACACCAGGAATGTAGGCTTTGGTCCTGCACGCATAATGGGGTAGGAGTCTAGCAGTAGCCCCTGGCAACATGGGAACAGCATCCTGTCCCACTGCAGCTTTTCTTACTCTGAAATTTTTTTGGGGGAGCACCATCTACACTCACGCTTGAGCTAGTGACAGAAGTAGAAGCAGAAAATGTGCACAAGCTACCTTTAACTGAGGAGCGTGTAAGCAAATCAGGCGAGCACTCAAGTACAGCAAGGAGGTTTGCGTCAATGGCTCATTCTGCTGATGCAAGGGTTGTCCTGTAAATTGCACCCAAAAGCAAGCAGAGTTGGCTTGGAATGTTTACTTCTGAAAATGAATAATAAAATGGATTATTAAAATGCACCAAATCCTGGGTTCCTTGTGGGCATGTGTAATTTGTAATCGCGGAAACTGCAGGAGCCTTCTTTTTTCCTGCTCTCAAGTAATTAGGAGTGAAACTGTTCAGCCATTCGCATGCAATGAATTCATTCTTCCCTCACTTACACTGCTATGTCCTGTTATACATTACACATCAAGGATTACATATTTTATACACTTTTGATCTTGTGGTGGAAATAAATTTTACAAGCCAGCCAAACTTCTCTTAACCACGTATACATCTGCTGTCTCCCTGATGCTTGCTGACAGCTAATTCCCTTCACATCTCCTGTAGCTGCACAAGAGGTACTGTTCCCAGTGCCCTTGCAAGGTTACAGCCAGCTCCCACCCCACATGACTAAATCAAAGCATTCCAAAAAACCAAAGGGACAGTCAAGTCTCTGGAATTTCAAAGCAAACATTTTCTGTATGTCTGGTGCTTCAACTCCTGCCAAGTCATTTCTCCTGGTAATCATGTGTTGTGTTTAGCACACCAGCCCAGCTTCTGACTCCCTTTTCACTGACAGAGCAGAGGCTTTGATTCTGGCCTGACATACACCTGGATAATTCCACCAAGGTCAACAGAACTAGACAGGTATAAACTGAAAAGAAATAGATCCAGATATATGACTGTGTATACGTATATTGTGTAGTTAGAACACACCATGATTTTTCCAGCACATCCATAGCCCCACTGACCAGCCATGAGCAGGTGCTTTTCTGGGAATTGGGGGTCACTGTGGCAGGACACTAAGCAGCTTGTGATGCATAACACACTGTTGTCCCTCTGAGGACCACTCAGTGCTGCTCTGTATGTAGGGTGATCTCATATGGGACTGTGACATTGCAAGGCAGAGTTGCAGCTTCACAGACTTCACAGACCCAAGGCCATGTGGCTGCCATCAGAAGGTCAGACCTGATACTGCCAGGGTTAAACTCGCAGGTCAGACCCAACACTGGGCTTCACTGACCATACACCTAAGGACTGGTATCATTTCCCAGCTTAACTCCTACAAGAAAGAGCAGCTCTCCCTCTCTCTCTCTCACACACATACATGCTGGTCCCTCTCAAACTTTTCCTACTGTCTTTACTCATTCATACCCACTCTAAGTTTCTTAAAACTGCAATTGGTTAATGTCCCCAGATCTGAGGGAACGCCTTGTCAAGGTAAATATCTCTCCTATTTGATGAAACAGAGTAGCTAAATTGCGGAAGAACTGAGTAGAGATATGGTTCTTTCTTTATAGCAGAATCCCCTTTTACCAGCAATGACATTTAAGGACAATACACAATACATATGCTTAACACAATACATATGCTTACACATTTGTGCTTCTGTATTTTATTTCCTGCCAAATAAGATGCTGTATTTCTGAATATTGTGATCCCCCTCTGTGTCTCATTGGAACTTTGGACATTAGTCTGTGCACTTGTTACCCTCGACCTTGGAGATCAAAAAATGTGTAGGTACCATTTCAACTAATTTCCCCCAATTTTTTTTTGCTCTCCATGTACATGTGGCTCTTATTCACATGCAAAAGTCCTATGCCTAACAATACACAGACAACCCTGCAGCAAATGCCAAGTGGACTGCTTCATTCCTTAAGGTTTCCAGTGTCCTCTCTCTGCCTTGAGCAATGTCCCACAATCTAATTTGCTTTAAAGAATAGCCCTCAAAATACTTTTCAGGAACTTGGTTAATCTGGTATTACTCATGCTTCTAATATTACAAGGAAGACCTTGAATGACATTTATCTAACTGGCAGTGTGTAGCTATGGACATAATTATTTCTGAAGTAAAGACCTTGAGCCGAACGTGCATATGGTTTGCATTTGTTTTTTAAGAGAAGCCCCTAATGAAGCACATTCCCTATCCCACAAGGCATATTAGTCTGCAAAAATGGTGGAGATGAAGTCTTACCATTAATAATTAAATTTTTGTTGCTACCACAGTGTCGGTCATTAGGCAATTACTTTTTGTCTTTGGAGCTATTTGTTCAGATAGGTTTGTAAATAGATCCTTGTTTTCATGAGTATGACACATTAAAATAAAAAAAGAAAAATAGCAAGATATCTTCTGTTCCAGAAGATGTCAAGGACTTCTTCAACTATAATGGCTTCTGCCCCAAGCAACATTTTGTCTGGATTTTGCTCACAGTCTTCAATGTATTTATCAACAAGCAGAAAGAAATATCCATTACTTCTACTATTTTCAAAATTAGTAAGAGGATTTCTGAGGATGTACATAAACTCTGAATTTATACAAGGCCACCACTGTCAAATACATGAAGCTACTGGGATCACTTCTGTGCTTAAAGAGTTGTAGTCGGTGAGTCTTGCTCAGGGTGTGTGTCCCAAAAACCACCTGCACAGCTCAGGGTTGTGACCTCATGCACAAGTGACCCAGACAAGGGAGGAAGAGCTCAGGCACAGGTGTTTTTGGGATATTCATACTGCCACCAAAGGGGAAACTATGGATGGACTTAATGACTGCTGCTGGTCAGGTGTCTTCAACAAAGGCAGCTGTTGAACTGCTGATGCTGTGTCTTCCTTCACTGGAAACATCCCTAGGAAGTCTTGTTTCCTAGGATCCCCGGCAAGCCAGGGCTCACCAGTTTCCATGCAAATGCTTGGAGCACACACAGTTCAGACCCTGACCCTGTCTCAACACCCTCCTACCACCCATACCAAAATCCAGCTATGGGAACTGGAAGTTTGAAGGTGTTATATTTGGGTTTTTTTGCCTCAAGTTTTCTGACATCAGTAACATGTTTGAGGTGCTGCTGCTTTTTGCTTTCTTCTAAAATAACTTTTTTTTTTTTTTTGTGGGAAAGAAGAGGGATGATGGTTGTGTATTTTAGATCATAGAAGGCTGTGAGTGTGTCAGTGAGACTGCATTTAGAAGAAGCTTGGGTTAAAAGTGTTTGTAACCAACAATGAACATAGGCACCTCTTTTACTACTCACAAAGATTGGAAAAAGATTTTTGGTATTTTTTGTTATGTGCAGCATCATTCTATAACACCTCTTATGGAACTAGGTCAGATTTTAGTACTTAAGTTAAGAAACACACTTCAACTGTATTTTAGCATATTCAGTGTTGATAGTTTGTGGCTGAACAATTTTCATCACACCTGACTCTTACTGTTTATTTGTTAATGGAAACTTTTGTAAAGCACCTGCAAAAACAACATGAGTATCTGAGAAATGAAAAGTTCTCTTTGAACTTCCCATAAAAAACACCTATGAAAAGTGAAGGATACTATTCAAAGAGACTTTACATTACTTTTCAGACAAAAATTACATGGGGGTAGTTGGGGTTACAAGTCCTATTGCCAGGTGAGAATTAAAAAAATGGTATGCTGTAGCACTTATTCCTAAACCAAACATTATACAAAGTGGAATTCAACGACAAAGTTAAATATAAAATAAATCCAACAGGATTACAGAAGGGCACGGTAACCCTGTCCCTGCAGTGACCCATGTAATAGCTCTGTGCTGCTGCTTGTGATGACATGTCAGCAATCCCACGTTAAATGTACTTTGAAGGCACATTAGCTTCTCCTCTTTGTGTGTCTGGAGGTTTCCTTCTCTCTTTTATGAACACATTTCAGTGTCTCCTACCCTCTTCCCCTTACCCCACATTACCTGAGAACCTACCCTCTTCCCCTTACCCCACATTACCTGAGAATTATGAGAATTATGTTGTTCTCTACTGACATTCCTCCTCAGCTGACTGCTGCAATGAGGATAGTATTTTGAGACACCAGCTTTTTTTTTTTTTTTTTTTTTTTTTTTTTTTTTTTTTTAGCAGAAATTCCTTCACAGCAGCTTGTTGGAAATAGTTGCTGTGTGGAAGGGATTTTGCAGCCATATTTGCTTTAATGCTGGCAAACAGCTAATGCTGTCTTCCTGAGACACAGAAGTAGAAGAGACAGACACAGTCCTAGAGCAGAGATGAGTCAGGGCACAAGGAGCAGGTCTGTGTGCCAGGTAAATGCTGTCTGGGGTGAGGGGAATCAAATTTTCTTGGTGAACTAGGGTATGGATAGGTACAGGGATGGGGGGGGAGGGGGATTTTTAACATCATATTTGACACTTGTGAATTACATGTTACAGAGCATTTTATACAGGCCCTTGTCCCCTTGTTTCAAGTAGCTCTTCCAGAAAATTAGTTGTAAAATTCTAGGTTTAGGAGAGCTCAGAACACCACAGTTGCATCACAGATGTTGCGGTTAGGCAGACAGAGCCCATGTGAATGAAAAAACCACAGGTTTCTTATTTTGAGTCCACAATTAAAGCCTCCAAGTTTCAAGGCTGG
This sequence comes from Peucedramus taeniatus, assembly GCA_013400575.1. NCBI lineage: Eukaryota > Metazoa > Chordata > Aves > Passeriformes > Fringillidae > Peucedramus > Peucedramus taeniatus. Next base: position 172,906 of record WBNO01004501.1, read on the forward strand.
CAAGGGTGAGGACAATTTTTCCATGAGAAACATAGCAGATGAAGCCTGTTTTCTCCTGGATTACTTCTTTCTCCCTTCAGCCCCTTCTCTCTCTATAATCTCCACCTACTCTGTTGTTTCTCCTCTTTTTAGTTTCTCCAGGTTTCTCACAGCCCACGGGAAGCATGGCTAATTACATAATTAGGATGAAGGAGCTTTATTCAAATCTATCAGTTCATGCTAGGTGCAAATAATAAAAAAAAAAAAGGTACATTTCTCTTGCATGTATAGCTATTTTCTCCATACATATACTTTTCATTTACACAAAACTTTTTCAACACCTGCTTTTGTTTTTCTTGCTAAAAATTAACACAAAGATATTCCTTGTGTCTCTTATACTATTCCCTTTCACAATGTGCTAACATCTATGATGGGAAAATGGTCACCACCGTGGAGAAAACAATAATTATCCATTATTCCTCAACATTATCCATTATTCCTCATAGTCCCATTTGCATTGCCAATCTTAACATTTTGTTAGAAAGCTCTCAAAGCTCTGATCCTTGAACTAAATTAATATTCTTGTTATAAATCAGTTGTAACTGAATTGTTTGAAACTTAAAATATAATTATGAGAGAAATTCCTTTTTAATAACTCATTATTGTTACTCCAGATTTGCAATTGATGCTGCATATAAATGACAGTGTATAGTTTGGGATATTTTAGACCAGAGAAAACCTCATAACTGATGAACACAAGTTAAAATGTATCCTTCCAGAAGTCATGTATATGATCCCAGATTTTCTGGGAGCCTCTGATGTGCAGGGAGAAATTCCTCCTTTTTGCTTTTTTTTTTTCCCTTTCTCTTAATATTTTAAAATCTGAGCCTTCCAAACCACACCTCTGCTCTAAGCTAGGGAAATCAACCAGAACAATTAATGGGGGAAAAATAAAGCTTATATTCCATTTTAATAATTCAAAAGAGAAAAGATCTCCCATTGTGATACTATTTTGAATTTTGTGTCAGGTATCACAGAAACAAAATACATAAAAGCAAGGTTAAATGAGAAATGCACATCCTGAAATACTTCTGAACAATTCACTTAATATTTCAGAAAAGGGAAGCTTTCAAGCCCTCCCACTATCAAGCAAGGACCTGTACCACCCTGATATTCCAGCCTCTCTTTTTTAGGTCTGGAAAGCATAAAGGAGGAGAAATATTACTTTTGGGAGACTCTGTCTAGCATAGTTTGTGTGGGAGTTTTCTGAAAGTTTTCCCTGATAAATGATTTACCGGGCAGTAAAAAGATCAAGAAAGCGCTGAGCTGTCCTTTCAAGACATATTACTTTCTTCACCCACTCCTTGAAATCCTTTAAAAACTTACTATCATGATTAATTTTCCAGAATTCTAAAAACTGTTGAAGTCCAGGGCCTATGACTATCTCATATCCCTCCTGGGATAAAGACACAACATAGTCTTGAATTGAATCCTGCCTGGTGCATCCACATGTTTACTCATGTTTTACTTGTTACCTAGATTTTCCTACAGAGTCATTGGGGTTTTGATATTTTATAATGCTGCATGTTTCACTACTAAACAAAACACAAGAGAGTATTTTGCCCTCCTTCTTTATATTTGTTTCATCAAAATTATTTGTTTCAGTTGTAGTAAAGATGAAACCAGACTCACAGGGAGGAAAGAAGAGGCAAGTGGGAAGATGCCAATAAAGGCAGAGAAGACAGAAAATGGAGATAGAAAGAAAAGTCTGCACATACTCAAGGGGCTCCACTGCTTTTCTGTGATACTGATGCCTCACTGAACCCATGAGGAGTTTTGCAATACACATAATAAAGAAATGGTGGTAGGAGATATGTGGAGAAGAACTATTAAGGACAACAATGAGAAAAAAATTTACAGGAATAATTGTGCCTCATTAGAGATATGATAATAAACAATGATATGTATTTCTGGTGATAATGATCCTGAAGTTCACTCTCTCCACTTATTCCAACTCTCCCCACAGAGCCACTACTGTCTAATATGACATATTTATGCAAAAGATGAGTTCAAAAATTAGATTCCATTAAAAAAGCATCAGGTATAATAAGGAAAGCTATGGAAAATAACCTGTTATGCTTCTGCACCTGTCACTTCCAATGGTTTCCCCCACCCACCCATAAACATTTGACAAACATTACTAGGTCTCATATTCTCTTGATTTTACTGAGAGAGAAACTGAGGCAAATAAAAACTTGTCTGCCAAGCATCTGGGCTAGGCACTGGGCCGACCTGCAGTCGTATGCATGAACTGTTCCTGATGCTGCTATATAGAATATTATCAATTACTGGCAATTTGTAGCAGGCAAACCCATATGAAGGTGTTATTAGCAATGTGTGAACACAGGGAGAAGAGCTCCCCAGAGGAGAGCCCAAACACTCACAGTTTTAATAGCCATTAGAAACTCACACTGGGAACAAGGATCTTTTAAGACATTGCTCCCATACTAATCTTGATGACGGCAGATAATTAGTCAGCAAACCCAAGCTCAGGGACTGCTTACTGAGCAAGGAAAACCTCGTCTCCACAGTGCAGCCGTGACTGCAGGCTGGAGTGCCTCACAGTGCTTACAAAAGCAACTACAAAAATATTTTCGAGACCTTTAGCACACTCGTGCAGGACAGCTTATTCACCTACCACTACTGGGCTGATCAACTCTCAAAACCGGGGAGGAGCAAAGGTGCTGGTGATGCAGACACTGCCAGCGGGGCACTCAAGGGTCAGGCTTTCATCCCCTATTTAGCAGTAATTTGGTATGTAAGGGCTGCATGAGCCTTTGAAGCTCAGTGCTGCTGTTTTTAAAGGCTCCCATCAGCCAGCCCATAGTGTAACTGAAGCAGAAACAGCAGTGCAATAGCAGACACAGTATTATTTTTGCAGAGTCTGCAGTTCTCTGACATGTCTGCTTGACTCTCCTTTCATGGCAGACAAACTTCCCGTCAGGAACCAGTTAACAGGGACAGCCAGGAGCAGCACTGACAAGCAGCAGCTTTAGAGGAAGGCAGTCATGTATTTAAAAAGGAAAAACCACCATGAAGAAGCCCACAAAAAACCACATTATTTATTTTTCTGGGAGGTGAGTGGGAAGAGTTTCAAAGCATGGCTGTTATGCTATTTTGGCACAAAAAGTACTTTTCCAAATTCAAATCTTCCATCAGGCTGGCTTGGAAAACGGCATGTGGTTTAGAACCATGGCTTGCTCCTTTCAGCTTTGCCTCATCTTCCAGGTTAAAGTCACAGCTGGGAGCATATTAAGGGAGAAGGGAGGAGCATGTCAGAACCAGAGTATTCCCAGAGCATTCCCACTGCCTGGCCCTGAGATCTGCAGGTAGTAAACACAAGCACTTTCCATAAAAGAACCTTGCTTGGCAGATACTGAGGGGGAAAAAAAAGGGACTATTGCTGAGGTGGGGAGCAAAAAGAAGTTATTTGCTGGCAGAGGAGAAAGGAACGAAGGATGCTGAAAGGGTACTGGGCAGCTGCTTTTCCGGCTGCTATGGGAGCCAAGGGAAGAGCCTTTGATCTGCTGAGCAGGCCTGGGCTTGCCGCCAGGACCTACATCCTTTCTCCAGCACTGACAGCAGGCTTCCTTGCTAGCTCCTCTCTGATTGCCCAGTCAAAAAACAAGTGACGTAACTCCTACAGGGACCTCACTGAAACGTTTCTATTATTACCAGCTCTGCAGAAAACATAGGCTACAGATGCCTCAATCTGAAATTATCTTCTTGTCCAAGGCAGAACAAAAAGGAGAAAAAACCCATGAGGTTCTCTGGATTACATCTTGCAAAGCCTCATGAAACCCCTTCTGGCATACTGGGGGATTAAGCAAACCCATTGGTTCTACAGGGGAACTACCATGTCTGCATAGTACCTTGGCCAAGCAAACCCTCCTCCACATGTCTATGAGCCATTACCTCTTGTGACTGGAAGATTTAAATAGGAATACAGATTCCAGACCTAACATAGCTTCTAGACCAATACCTCAAATAAAGTCATCAAATGACATTTACTAAAGAACGAGCTGTAATTGCCAACAATGTTTAGTTTAGAGTGATGTGGAGATCAGCCTGCTTGATATGTGCTGCTGCCCAAGAAAGGGGAACATGAAGGCAGTCGTGCCCCTCAGCCCTCAGACCAAAGCAAACAGAGTAAAGAGAATTTCCTCCAGCACCAGCATGTCTTTAGTCCTTGCTGGTGTAACATGCCATCACTGCAGGATGCTTGGACATGACCCAGGCTTACATCTCGCCCCAGAACCAGCCAGAATCTGAAAGTCTCATCACTTGAAGCACAGAAACATGCTACATTCTATAAAGCAGAATCATATGCTTTTGCATGATGTAACCAAAAACTCACTTTACCTTCTTTGCAGCACAACAGCTTTTGAACTGTTGTCTCCTCTCCTTTTTATGCTCACCATCACTACTGAGAGTACAGCCTTGGAAGACACTGGAAACACTGACTCAGAGCTTGGATGGTGCCATAAAATTAATGCAACCAAGCACTTCTGTGGTCTCAATAATGCCTCCATCTTGCTATCAGGTACTTGTTGCTTTGTGTTAATGTTATTTGCATGGCAGTGGCAGCTTCTCTCATACAGGGTCTCCTGCAAGATTAGGTGTCCCCTAAGCCTTCTTTTCTCAAGGGCAAACAGACCCAGTTCTTTCCTCACATGGCAGACTTTCAAGTCCTTTGATCGTCTTGTTTCCCTTCTCTGGATGCTTTCCAGCCTGTCTGCGTGTTTATACTCCATGGAAGGTTCCAGAGGACACTACCACTCTCCCTTTCCACCTGTCCCTCCTGCCACCTGAGCTTTGAGTGAGCTGAAATTTGCTCTTCTAAAGTCTAAGACCTTTGGTTTAGTTTTAACCTTCAGCATGCCCAGCCGAATCCCAAACTCCACAATACTGTGATCGCTACAGCCAAGGCCATCACTGACCAAAGTATTTCAAAGCAGGATTTCTCAGTTTGTGAGTCCAGCAGTGCCTCATTCCTGCTTGGCACATCTCTAATATTTGAATGAGGAAGCAGTCCTCCTAGGCACTCCAGGAACTTGATGGATAACGTGAGCTGCTCTAGTGTTCTTCCAACAAATGTCTGGACAGCTGAAGCCAGCCACATGAACCAGGTTCTGTGAACCTTCCAAAGCTTGCTTAAGTGACCCGAATATGGCTTTGTTGGTCTTATTGTCTTGGTTTGGAGGTCAGTAGAAGTTGCCTACTTAAACATTCCCCTTGAAGATGACTTCTCTGATCTTAAGTCAAGGGCATTCTGTAGGGCTTCCATAGTTGCTGTGGTTGACTTGTATGCATCAGAACTTCCCCTTGACAAAGAGCAAGACTCCAGTTTTGCCCTGCCTGTCTTTTTGAAACAGCCTATAGTCATCCATCACAATCCTCCAGTCATGTGAGTTGTCCCACCATTTTTCAGTTATTCCTATGGATAACTAACTCTGTTCTTGATGAAACCCTTAGTCCCTGGTGACACCTGGGGCACCAGTTTCAATCTAAGTTGCTGTTTGCTGCTGTTTGTGTGGACAGAACCTGCAATGACTTTGTGCTTTTTTCTCCTCCTGGCTGCTAAGTTTTACTGAACCTTTCAGACACTGAGAAGACATTTTAAACAGAAACATATTTATGAAGTTGGGGGTATTGAGAAAAGAACAAACAACAGAATATCAGCAACGAATTTTGAAATCACTGGCTAAATTTTGCTTTCTAGCACACCCAATCAATATTTACAGAGTTTTTTTTGAATATATGTTCCTGAAACCCATTTTTTTCACTTGTGAATCTCAATTTTGTGCAATTACTTACTGGTCTGATGTGATATCCTTTGCAATTCCTTAGTAGATTTAATTTATTTTAATTAAAAAAGGATTTTGATTTATTTGCATCATTGCTTCTTGAACCCGTAGAGTAAAAACAAAACATCTAAATAGTTTTGGACATTTCATAAAAACAACAGATTTTCTTCTCTAGGCTTCTGCACTTCAATTTTAGCACTTTTGGCACACTTATATCAAACCTGCACTTTAAAATAAAATGTCTGTCATATAGAAAAGAACAACACCGATCAGGAAAGAAATTATGTTATCCATCTTCCAACTGCACATTGCAAAAGTTGCAGTTTGCTAAAAAGTACAACTTTGAAAAAGTAGTTGACAGTTTAATTTTTAAGAGAACTGAAGGATGAGATTTTCTGATATGTTAATACTTGAAGCTTTATTTTTAATTTGCCATCAGTAGTAAACACAGGAATGGAGAGATGTCAGTAGCTGGGTTTACAGGAACTTAACACATAACTAGAGATAATGCTGCAGAACAACTGCAAACACACTGCAGCAATGCCCTCCTCACTCTGGGCCCACAGCTGCATAGAGGGTAAGGCTGAACAAGTCAGATTAAGCATTTGTTAGAATTATCACATGGCAAGCTATTAAAAAGCTACAATTTGGCCCAAAGAGATGACACAAAAAAATTTTTGTCATGACAGATTTTGCCTGCCATTGGCTTTTTGAAGGTGAAGGCACACAATGACTTGTTTTTTCTTATGGCTAAGAAGAAGGTGTCTGTGTCCTCCAACAGCCCTTGTCATTTACCTTCTTTATGCTGTATAAATATGCAAGAAGCATTTGGACCTTCCACTTGGAACCCAGGGCCAAACAGCCCAAATTCGAAGATCAGGAGGAAGACCTAATGCCAGTAGTTCTTCTTCTGGTAGCTCTTATTTCTATCCTGTTCCCAGGCCTGTGACTCTGGCAAATGACTCATTCACTTAAAGGGCATCACAAACTTAGAGAGCTTTCTAAATTGGTACCATCCAGATCCTACTCAGCAAAGTAGGCTCCTGGGACACAGAGCTGGGACTTAGCCTGCTTGAAAAGCAGCTCAGGCTATATGCTTTTGCAATCTGGTGATAATAAGAACCAGCAGTACCTCCTAGGCCTCTTTTTCAGCCTGTTGATAGTTCTGTGTGTTTAGTATGTAACTGGCATCAGACAAAGGGAAGAAAGCCAATAGGGTCAGAAATAGAAAACACTCACTAAACCAGATGCATTGCAGCTATCATAGTTTCCCCTTTTGCACATCTTTAATAATTGCCAATCTGAAATGGGACCAGCTGACAGGCTGAAATATATAACAAATATGTTCATGTTTATATATGTCCCTAGCTTCCTTCCCCAAATGTACACGTTTGGAAAGCCTCGTGTTTTGCAGCCTCACCCAAACATCTGCAATCATTTATGGACTAAAACAGCTTGCCATCTCAGCCTGGGTTTTCAACGCACACTACAACTGATGTCATTTTGGTATTCTGTATTTTCGAAAGAAACAAATAAGTTTCCAGGCAAACCACATCACAGAACATGCCACAGTTATCAGTTCAAAGGGCCTCACTGACTCAGCAGCTAGTGCTGTGTTTCATCTAGTCTTCCTGAGGTCAGGCAGGGAAATGTTAGCCCAGGAATACACATCTGTGTGTATACAAACAGCTTCGGTCTTCAGTTGTTCTCTCCTTGACTGCCCCCTGAAATAATCCTCTGCAAAGCACAAGAGCTGTCAAGTACAGGCTTGGCCGAGGCTTTCATATGAATCACACTACATTCTGGAGTGGGTGTGTTTTGTGTGCCATTTTAGGGATGAAGGAAAACAGATTGATGGAAATGGAGATTGTTACGGCCATCACAGTGCCATCACATTATTATAAGGAAGTGCCTTAAACTTATACACAAAAGTGTGTCCTGCTTACATTTTGTCTTTTCTGTAGCCAACACCAGAATTAGATGAGAAATATGCTCCCAAAGGATCCCAGAAAGTGGAAGTAAGACAGGATTCAGGATGGACCACTTAAACCTTTGCTTCTTCAATTTAGCAAAAGAAGCTAGACATAGTTTGGGTTCCCAAAGGACCCATCATGGATCCAGGATCAGTGAGTAACAGTGATTAGACTGGACACAGCAGAGGCAAAACAGAACTGGCTCTGGGGCAGCTCCTGACTAACCTGAACATGGTTTGACTTTATGACCTCATGCAAATTCTAGGCTGAGGCCTATGAAACTTTCCTGATGCAAATTCAGCTGCATAAATGAATCTAAAGTGTTGTAGTAAAGGGCATGAGTGGTTGCTAACAGCTCAGCATTGGCAGGCATTGATTAAACACTGATGACTTTGATGACAGGCTAACAGTGACAAAGTTCCATCAAGTTCTGAAGGCATCCAGTAAACTTTCTAAAGAAATATCCTTTACTGAAATTAGAGGAATAAACTGTTCAGGGGACTCAAAGGAGTGATGAGTTTTTAAATATGTAAATTCTTTGCATTTACTTTGGTAGATGGGTTTTAACACAGCTGAGATAGGGAAAATATGCTGTAGTAGAAATGTAGACATTGTATTTCAGATGAGGTGGAAGGGCTTCAGTTTCAGAAGACCACAAATGTCAAATGAAGTGTCTTAATACCTTGATGTAAGAACTTGAGATAGAAATGAAGAAAACATAAAAGATGGCTGTAAGAATAAATGTCTTACAATTCTCAAGAGTTTTACTCTTGGAAATCAGTCTCTGCTTTGCCACTGGGACTACTGTCCAGTGCTTCTCTTCCCTGTTTGAGGTCTGACATAGGGACACACACACACTAACGTGACTAAAACAAACTTTATTCATAGACTATATGTCCTCATGAAAGGGCTCCAAAGGGTGGGTGTTCTTTAAAGTAGGCATTCAAAAGCACAGGTATCTGTTATTAAAGGAGAGCTATATGAGCTTTACAAGGCATATTTTCCCAAGGGCAAGCTGATATTTTTTTTTCCTTGTTCTCACCATTGAAGATTTCTTTTCACAGACACAGATCCTGAAAGATCCAAGTGAGAAAAGACTCTTCATGTTACAAATGCCTCCTCTGCTGTCCCTGAAACCTGCCTGGCAGAGCCTTTTGAGCTTTAAGGTAATATCACAGTGATTAGTTTTAAATGTAAGTCATGCTTGGCAATTCAGATTTTAACTGTTTATAGTGCTCTTGGGTTGCCACAAATATGACAGCTCCAATGTTTGCTTTTGCACTTTTGTCTTAAGAGCTATTTACCATGATTTTATGTTTTGGGTGATGACAACATATTGTTTCAGGTCTATAAAACAGTTTGTTTTGGATATCTGTACTTAATGGAGGACAGTTGCTATAGCTACAAGGTCCTGTGCAGCTTTTATCCATTCCCCAACAAGCTAGTGTTCTCCAGGCCAAACATCAGGACTCATCAAAAAAGCTGCTGTAGAAAAAAGGTTATTTCCCATCACTTCAGTGCTACAATGCTGCTGCAGAAGAAACACTTGCACTACTCAGGAGCTGTGAATGACACACAGAGGTGTTTGAAAGTCTGTAATGGAAATGTGCCCAGTGAATGGGCTGTCCACAAAGGATCACTTCAGCTCCTTCCAGAGCATGTATTAAAGACAAGATCTGATGGTAGCTGTCCTTACTGGTAGCAGTTTTTCCTCCCCTTTCTCTCTCTTTCTTATTTTTACAAAAAAAATAAGTCCATATTCACAGCACGGGTGAAAGCAGCTGTATTAGCAGAGTTGGAGAGAGAAAGAAACTGAAACAGGACCAGGGATACTGTATGACAATATAACTTCTGAAGACAGCATGCAACCACTGGAGTCTAACTTTAGGTGTACAGAGAGCCTCTGATTTTACACTGACTATGAGAGCAGCTAATGGAGTTTTATTTTCCTAATCTGAAGTTGGTTTTATAAGAACTTTTACTTAATATTTTAGGAAGTATCAAATTTATACTGATTTATATTGATTTTCACCTTCATAATGAGGAGCAGTTAATTACTTTGCAACCAAGGAATCATACCTGACTTCACAGAGATACTCATATTTAAACAGATCTGTGAAACCAAAACTACTTGAACATCTGGTCTGCATAGAGGTTTCTGAGAATTTCACCTATCTACGTAATCAAACACCTCAATACAGTTCTCCTCCTCTACATTCGGATTGGTGTAGTTGAGGCAAGAGTGTGATCCCAGTTCTCTCAGACTTCTTTTTTACCTATCGGAAGAAAAAGGTTTACTGCCTGGATAATTCATGTATGGTTCTGTTTTAATTAATCAACAATTAAACACCCACCTCTAATAACGCCCAGATCTTTTAAAAGATCTTGACAATGCAAGTCATCCACCCGGATGTATGAAGCGTCTTCTATGTTCGCCACTGTAAGAATGCCAAGATCCTCTTTTTGTGCTGGTGAGCTCTGTAAAGCTGACACACCTAAGAAGAGAATAGGCTCATCTCCATTAGATCTTACACACCTGCAATAAAACTGTTAGGAAAAATAGTTTTGTTGCAGAATCCTTCACCTTGGCAGCATGTGAAAGCCAAGGATATACAATTTAACATTGGGCTCAGCCGGGATTTACTTTGATATTCATCAATGAAAGGGTGATTTTTACAGAATACCCTTTTGAGAATAGAAAACAGAGCTTTGAAGTCTTCTGCTGAAAAGACAGGTGAGCTGATCTTTGCTTCATATTCCACAGGTGACACTCAGTGTAATGGCTGTGGAAAGTTAAGCACTGTTTCAACAACAGAAACTAAAAGCAGTCAGAGCAGAAGCATTCATTACATGCACGGAAAAAGCAGACAGTGACTCTCCACTTTAGTCCTTTGTCTTGGAAGTTCAGCAGTGAATTGGAGAAGCTTTCCACCTGCCCCAGCATTGTGTGAGGTGTAATGGAATTGGGTCAGTTTGTTCACTGAAATGTTCTTCTAAAAGATACTGGTATAGATTCACCTTGGGGCTGACTGTGTGTTTTCTTTCAATCAGTTACTGCAAATTGAGCAGTTGCAAGAGCCTCTCTACGGAGAGCCCAGGGGATGCACTTTTCCTGGTTGTGGCCAGCTGAAACTTCACGAGCAGAAGGCGGCCAGACTTTCAGCAGACATAAAATGCAGGTATAGCTGCTGAAAGGGCAGCCGATTTCTCAGTACATGGATAACTCACTCTCTTCTTTCCTATCTGTATATCCAGATTTGCTTCCATGGAAGACTAGATCAGCTGGGGAGATGGTTACAGCATGGTCATTTTCCACATGCAGGACTCTGAGGGCACGAGGACTTTACCAGTCAAGACACAGGCACTCTGACCGAGTATCAGCCTGTGTGGATGGACCAGGAGAAAAGACTCCTTTAATAAACAAGTGAAAAAGGTTACTTCTTATTGCCTGCTCATCTGGCTCTTGACACTGAACTGCAAGGCTCTAGTATTGTGAAGAGATGTAAAAAAAATTTACTGGAGGGTGAGTGGGTGTTATGCAGCAACTGCTTGGTACAAAGAAGCAGTACATTGGAATCAGCACTGAAAACTGGTGAAGAACACCAACTCTTTCAAACATGATTAGAATTAATGGTTTCACCATTTACATTTTGTGGAGTCATGTCACCTGAATATTTTTCGTTGGGTAGAAACCTCACACTATTTAAAACACTGTGTCCCGAGGCACTCCTTTCTCCAGTAGAACAATAACTCCCTCTGGTGTTTGCCTGCTATTGTTACTGCCTCAGCCACAGCCCTGGGAAACCCTGCCCGAGGAAGGAAACACTGTCAGATGATGTACGGACTGTAAACATTCTTTCCTTAACCGATGGAATTCTACACTTTGGGCAGAAAGGCCATTGCTTCCATCGGGCCGGCCCCAGGGGCGCTCAGGTCCGGGACCATCACTACGTGGGGAAAAGTGGAATGCCGAACTCCGCTGCTGCCGAGGGCTCATGCTGCCAAAGACTCATTTACATGCTCCCTGCATTTATTTAATTACATGAATGGCTTATTGCAATGCGTCTGGATGCTTTATTTGATGAATGCTGGAACTTACCAATCCAGTCCCGAGAGGGTTGGGATACACATAGGGATATGTCAAATGGCTGGATGATAGTTCAGAGTTAATGAATTGCTGTGCTCAGCTCTTGGGACAGACAATGTGGAACTGTCATTCAGCTGCAAACATATTTACAGTAATGCTGTCACAGCTTTGAGGCTCAAATTTGACCTACAAGTAAGTTACAAGCTACATCTGCAGGCAGAGGAAGAAAAATGAGATGCAAGAGAATTAAGCTCCTGCCCTTTGGGCTAGACCATATTGATCTATTGCCACAATAATGCTGATTGTAAATTTTTTAATCTAAAATTTATGAGAAAAACTAAACTTTTAGTGTTAAATATATATTGCAAAATAATTTTAAGTACACACTCAAAATTTTTTTTTTTCAGATTTCAGCTGCGATCAGATGATGGAAACAAATCTCAAGACAAGATGAAAGACACTAAATGTTTGAGTTATGCATTTTGCCAAAGAGAAAAGGCTATTTTGATGGGATGTTTATTAGAAATTTCTTCCTGTCATCATTCAACTGGATGCTCATTCCAAACAGCCCAGAGGCTTTTTATATTTGACCTAAATGTCTGGATTTTTTCTCTTTTCTTCAGCATATCACAGAACAGAAATCTGTAAGCTGATTATTGTTGCTTAATTCTCTTCTGAATGCAAACATCTTTGCATATTTCAGACAGTGCTATATAGAGCTGAAATCAGAAAAGCTAAAAGAGCTTGAGAGCTCAATCTAAATCCCAACTGTCTGGCTCTCTGGCCAATGCCTTGTGTTATACAAAGTGTGTAACCACCCTACACCTTTGATGTAAAACAACTCTCTTTTAATGTGCTGTAATCTCTTATTCCCTTTGTCTCTCAAATAATAATCCTCTTGCTCATGGTAATCCTTAAAATCACATATGCTCTTTAAAGCTTTTCTTTTGGAAAGTATTCACACTCATTTTTCTGGGCACTGGCAACTAAATGTTACAGACAACCTGATTCTTCTGACTTTGACCAAGACACTCGGAATTTTTTTGTATTCCACATTTACTGCTTGGCTGGAACTGGGTCAACAAAATGAGCAAACAGTTTCTAGCTGTCCAACAGAACCACAGCGTGCGGACTGTTTGTTTCGCCAAGGCAGAGGCACAAGATGTTTGGGAGAGTTAACAGGAAACAAGTAAAATGACATTTTTATTTGGGTTATAAAACAGAAAATGAAGTTTAGTTGTCTAGAATGATTGAAGAACATGTTCTCCTGAACTGCTAAAACAAGCTTATAGAAGAAAAATTCTCACCTCCTAACATTGGCTCCTGAACACTTACAGACATGCTACTGGCTACTCAAAGTTTCATTACCATGAGGTTAAATATTTTTAGGTATTGCCACCTTAAATCAGAGGTAGAGGCTGAGACTGGAATTACTTAATCAGATCAGCATGTTGATTTAAATGGTCTAATCATGACAAAAGGTGATGATTAGGATGGAAGTCTCATCTGGTCAGATGTAATATCCTAAATGACATAAACTGCAGTAATTGCAGGACATGATGAATATGAGCCTAAGAGTTCAAAAAGAGATATCTTTTAAAATGTCTTATAAGATCTTTTTATTTGTTGAAAAATGTGCACATTGCCATAAGGAATTTGTAACAAGCTGGGAGGAGTGCTGAGGCACAGTTTCCAATGATACAACAGCACAACCTGCTGATCAGACCATCTCATCTTGTCTGTCCAAGCCCAGCCAGTTTGCCTTACTCACTCCTCAAAAGACCAAGTACAGAAATTTCTCCAGGTTTGCTTTTTACAGAGAGCAGGGTCTGCTGTTCTGTCAGCAGGACAGATCCTGGTTCTACTCCTGATGTCCAGGAGCATTTTACTTTTTTGCCCTTGTGGGAAGGTGCTTCCCCCCATCCTTGGGCATGGGAATTACCCATCCATAACCCCTCTGCCTTGATCTGTCCTACACAGAGGTGTTATCCCCACTCTCCTGAGCCATCAGAGCAGGCAGAGGGAGGGATCAGTCCTGGGCTCTGGGTCAGCTGCTGACTCACAGCAGCTGCCCCGGGGATGATGGATACACAGACTCCAGCTGAACAGCACAGCTCTTGGCGTCACTAACTGGAGTTAGTGTTTCACTGTGCTTGTTATCTGATCTTGTCACTACAAGAGGCTTAAAGTTGTCCCCAGAGTTCTGTGAAACTCTCATTCTTGGTCAAAATCAAGGTAATTTTGCACTTTCTTCCTATAGATTATAATCTACAGCTCATGAGTCACAAACCAGAACACAAACCTTCCCAATTTCGAGAGTCTGAGGAAAGGGATCTTGATGGTTTCTCAACCTAAGCAGCTTTGAACTTTCCATGTTCAGGGATGCCTCAGAGACCTGCAGGTCCCTCTTTGCAGTGAACTGTGGTAGCTCAAAGAACACCACGCAGGCTTAACAAGAACAATAAATAGTACCAATAAACACTCCAAGCTGAAGTGGGCTGCATGTGGGAATCAGGCAGTACTATTTCTAAAAGAAAGGCAGGAAATTAGGCTCTCTTATGCCATTTCAAATGTTTACAGTAAATCAGCAAAATTAATGGTTGTAGCAGATAGCAACTCTGCTCTGACTGAGAAATTCACTGTACTCCAAGCAAACTAGCCAAATATTAATTTCCTTACAGCTGTTTTCACCATTTATTTCCTTGATTTCCCAAAACGATGTCAGCTGAATTTTCTCATGAGTGCAAACATTTGTGTTGCAAAAAATAAGAAACTCAAGAATTTAATCCATTTTTAGGAAATAAAGTTAACTTATCAACTATAAGTGCTAATCTTCCCATCTCACATGAAATCCAGAAACTTCAGATAGATATAAAACACTTAGGTAACTTGACTCTTTGCACAAAGATTTAGATTCCAAACATTGATGGCAAATGTTTGTCAAAAGGAACCAGGTTTAATTTGGTGAGCAGAAAAAACAGTGAGGTATAACACCAAAGTTACAAACAAGATACCTAGGAAGATGCTGAACAAATTTTTTCCTGCAAATGTACCAATACATATAAAAAAGTAACCTCCTCTCTTCCATTTCTCTCTCTAAGGAGGATCAATAGTCCAGCTATCAGAGGGAGCATCCTTGCTTTCTGTAGTCCTCATTGAGGTGATGACAAACATCTCCAGTGTGCCAAAGCTTAATTAAGTAATCACTTTCCCAATCTTTGTTAGTAGTGTATTGATTAGACAAGCATAACTTAAATTTTGAAATATGCTGCTTTGTTCAGTTTCTGAACTTTTAAAATCCATGAGTTCACTCCTAAATGACTTTTAATGTCGATTGAAAAACAATTTATTGAGGTAACTATATATTAAAAAAAATCTTAATTGAAATTAGGTTAAATGAACAGAAATTAAAATAGAGGCAAATTTAAAACCATGGCATATATGCTAATACTATGAGAAGAAGAAAACTTTAGTATTCAGATGGGAAGCTTAATGTTATCAGCACTCACAAGACTAGAATCAGAAGGTCTAGAGTAGAATTCAAGCTCCAATTCCCTTTTTATTTTAGTTTTTTCATCAGTGATACAGGGCCAGTAATCTGTACTTTTCTCATTTATGGATTGTTGCAAAGATGAAAAATACAATGTCAACCTCGAGTACTATCATAATTAGTTTTATAAGTGGGAATGGAATCATGAAGATAGAAAAGTAAAGAAATTGGGTATTTGAAACCATAAAAGCACAACACTGAACACATCAGGAAATAGTCTGGTGAGGAAGAGAAATGAATCTTTTTTTTTCTTCAGTGGTAATGAAGTAAAACTTCAGAAATCACCATATGAATTTTTTTTCCACATATTTACAACTAAGGAGGTCCATTCTGAAAATGCTTATGGAACAATTTTTGAAAATTAATACTATCACAAGTGCAAGTATCTTTTGATGCATGTTTGGGTAGAGTCTGAGATTTTCATTTTACAGAAGAGTGATTGCACTGACAAGGAACAGGATTATGTAACTAGTAAAATTTTATAGTTAAGTGAATTCTAAAACACCTAAAATATATGAATAATGTCTAAAATACATGAAAAAGGAAACTACAAAGTCCTTTTTAATTATCTCTCTGTATTATAAAAAACAAACA
The DNA here is from genome assembly GCA_013400575.1 of Peucedramus taeniatus. Taxonomy (NCBI): domain Eukaryota; kingdom Metazoa; phylum Chordata; class Aves; order Passeriformes; family Fringillidae; genus Peucedramus; species Peucedramus taeniatus. Next base: position 188,956 of record WBNO01004501.1, read on the forward strand.
AACATAAACTCTTCCCACCTGGAGAATTCACAGAGGACACAAATAGCATAATAGTAGAACTAACCACAGAAGAAGAAAAAAAAATCTCATTTAATATTAAAATTAATGTCAGCAAAAGTCATCAGTCATAGTTTAAGATAACACATGACAAGCATCATTGGCTTATTATTTTTCCAAGCAGTCAGTAGAATAAGATGAATGACAAACCTTACAAGTTACAGCAATTTATCAGTTGCTTATAAAATAGTTTAGCCATATTGCCCTATAAAAGTGTGTATCTATATGTCAGGCAAAGGTCTGACTTTGTTTTTTTAATCATAGAAATCAGCTGTTTACCTCTTCTCTGAAGTGGATTTTTAGGATTCACTCCACTGACAAACATGGGAGTGAAATGCTTTGGAAATACAGTCCCTTTAACTTTTTCACTTCTAATCTCAGTAAAACTTCACAGCTGCAAGCACCTGCTTATCATTCCAAACAGTGTTACTTAGTGGCCTTTGGCAAGTTTCCTTTCAACCAAAATTAATCCTACATTAACATTTATGGCTGAAAAACAGAAATTCCAACTCAACTCATGTTCTAGGTATTACTAAATCAATAGGAAGGCTTAAACTCCCATGTGATTTTTAGTCTAATTTCATTTGTTTAGGTTGCAGAAACAGGCACTGATGTAGTTATTCTTTCAAAAATAAACTCAAGGTCATCTGAAATATTGCTCTTAAACAAAAAACTCTAGAAGCAATTAAGTTCTAATTCCAGTGAATCTGGAATACAGCATGGGTAACCTGCAGCAAAGTGTATGAACCTTGCTATTTGCTTCAGATGTGTCAATGCTTTTTGTGACCTGAGGATCCCTCTGTACATTATGTAAGAGGATAAGACCAAAATGACAGAATTTTAAAAGTGACTCTAAAACGTTTATATTTTGCATGCTGATATGCTTACCTGCATGGTGCTACACCTTTCTGTCCTGACTAAAATGTGGAAGAATGTTCAAGTGAACCAACTGGGCATCAAAAGTAGAACACCATGATACCATAAGTGCTTGTGTACCAGCCATGGCTGCTGATAAAAGATGAAAAGTGGCTTGGTGAGCACTTCCACCAGCTCCCTCAGTACCCTTGGATGATCTCAGCCAGCCCCATGGACCTGTGTGTGTCTAACTGGTGCAGGAGGTCACTGACCATTTCCCCTTGGATTATGGGGGTTCACTCTGCTCCCTGTTCCAGTCTTCCAGCTCAGGGGGTGGGTACCTGGACAACAACCGATCTTACAAAGATTGAGACAAAGAAGGTGTTAGGTAGCTTGGCCTTTTCCTAATCCATGATGATGTTTTCCTTTCCATTTCAAAGTAGCGTTAAAACCTTCAGTTAGGATATGCAGGTCTATCACTATGTCAAATCCTAAGCTTTTAACACCAAACACATGATTAGTGTTGTCAGATCTGTCGAAATTCAACAACTTCAGCAGATATTAAATGCAGTAGCACCAACCCTGTTGTTGCAGCTGGTTGGCTCTAGCGGGACTTGCCACAGGACCGAGCCCCTCTGTGAGGGTTCCAAGCCTCCCTGTCTCCTTCTGCTCCCTTGGGGTGACCTGGGCTTTTCATCTTCTCTCAAACACCCTGGGAGAGCTTGAGCACAGGGCAAGCTTTCTTGGTGATGGAGTGGCAGTGAAGGGATTTAACAGGTGGCTGGTGGCTCGACTTTCTGTTTAATTGACCATCCTAATGCTGTTGAGATCAAATTATATTGTTTACAGTGTGTTGTGAAACACTACTTTGGACAGGCTATTTTTCATTATTACTGAAATCAAGTAACTGAATGCAGCTGTACAAGAAACATACTTGGTAGCCAACACGGTATTGCATTACACTATACTATCAAAAGGCACTCAGTGAATGTCAGGGTGTGTAAGTTTTCACTGGCTCAAGTCTCCTCAAACTGCATCTTTCCTGAATGAAGACATATTAAAAGAAAATCAAAACCAAAAAATTTGAATTTCAGTTTTCAAAGAATTTCTTGTGCAGTTGCTACATACTCAACTCTCTATGGATCCATTTGAAATCATAAAACCAAATATATATATATATAAGACTTATGAAAGCTTTTCATGGCAGAAATTGATAATTTCAACTTTGATACATCAGGCCCTTACAGGATTTGAAAGAAGCAGCTGCACAGAATAATTAGGCAGCTGGAGATCAACCTTCTGCAGCAATATAAAGCTCCAGTTTCTGAGCCTGCAGGGATATGCGATATCAGATTTTAAGCAGTGACGTCTTAACATAGAGAAGAGCTGTCACTGCTGTTTTCAGTTTCAAGAAGGAAATTATTTCTGGGGGTAGAGCCAAATTTAAAGAGGAAACATTTTGGGAGGGTATTAAAGCTAAGCTGGAAGCTCTTTGAAATGGCAAACATGTTTGAAACAGCAAAGTTTAAGCCTTTCTTCTAAACATTACTTATCACTACTCTACCTTTCCCAAAATACTTGATTTTTAACCTTATTTACACTGTGTTCTAGTGAATTTGTGTGTGATAAGGCTTGCAACTCAACGCAAAAATGGTAACAGCTTATGGGATCAACTTTATTCCAGCCTTTTTTCAGCCTCTGCATTTATTTTAAAGAATAGCTATTTTATATTTGAGATTTTTTTTAGGATGATTTGTTAAATCTGTAGACCATTAAATACTGCACAGAGAACATAAAAAGTGCTCTACATGTACCAACAGTGGGTACTGGAAAAACTGGGGGACCTCTCTGAGAGCTAGCCAGGTACTATAGGATTCCCAACAGTGCATGGTTGCATTTGGATCTTCTGCCTACAAACAAACTCCATATGACAGTGGAAATTACTTAGAGTCTCATTATTAACACAAATTTTTACAAAATCTAAACACTGGAGATCCCAGAGAAAAGCACACACAAAGAGATAGAAGCTACAATTTAAACTAAATTGAGGCTGGGGAGAAATCAGAGGACAGAAGATTAGCTATGAAGTCTATATGATGTATTTTTCTGTATAATCAATAAAGCCATCTATCTGCACATGGTATGTAAGTTTTCCTTGAGGATGCTCTCAATATATGCCCTGTACAGAACCTGTAAAAAGCCCCCACAGCCCTTCTAAGCCTTAATTCAGCCCAATTGGCTATTTCTTCACAAAATGGCCTCTAATTCAGTAGAGATTGGGTGCTGGAGGTGATCACCTCCTACATGCAAAGGAGAGCTCCCTGAGACTTCACTTCTATCTCAGCAATTAACCAACCAAATAAGCATCTCCAGCCAGAGACCTGTGAAACAAGTTCAAAGCAGGCAGGCATGCTCTTGCCCATGGCAGGGGATTGGAACTAGCTGATCTTTAAAGGTCCCTTTCAGCTCAATCTGTGATTCTGTGTCACTCTGATACCTGCAGGAAATTGCTTGTTTAATACCACACAGGAACTTTGTGTCAAATGCAGGGAACAATCCAGCTCCACAGGCAGCTTTTGTCTGCCTTCCTGAGCAATTTTCACTCACAGCTTCTTCATCAAAATGTTCTCCAGTCTTATTAATTTCTATCCCATCCTGTTGAGTCACTTTGAATTTCCTGTATTTTAAAAACCAACTACTTCAGGTAAAAGTCTGGTAAAATTTATCTTTTCAAGTTTAAAAGCTCTTCTGGGTCTTTTTGTGAAACTCACTATACGGAATAGGATGAAAATGATCTACCTCAAAATATAACAGACTTGAGGTTCTCTCCCAGCTGGTCCAGCTGAATCTCCCTGTGATCATGGTGGGTTCTCTCAGAGACCACAACTTAACACTCTCCCTGCTGTGGCTTGACACCTAAGTCTTCTTGCCTTGTCTGTCACTACTGTCCTAATTTTCAGTCCCAGGCTTACAGAAATAGCATTCTGTCTCCTTGTCTATCTCAAGAGTCAACAAGCAGTTTATAGGTATCCTATGGGATGACTACTTTGTCTTCCTGATATTTGCTCTTGCAGCTCCCCAAGAGAGTTGGCTTAGCCAAACACTTGGCCCTGGAGTTAAACATGTTTTCCAATTTTTTTTTTTTTTTTTTTTTTTAACGAAGTACATCACCATGGTCTGGTACTTGAGAGGTTTTTTTCCCCTCGGCAAGTGAGAAAACTTTCATTTTGGGAAGAAAAATATCTTGTTGAACATGTTATGCATTATCTTTCTCTTTTAAAGATGACCATGAAAGACAGCAAGTGTTTACATTCTGCTGTAGTCTCTTTATTAGGAAGCAGTGCTTGCTACAAACAAAACTTTAAGGGAATCAGGCATCCATACATTAAGTGAAAATCTCTGGAAGAAATTATTAGCTCTTTGCTTTAAGTGATTCCCTTTGTTCCAACATGATCATATATGCATGAGTAAAACCAGCTGTTCTCAGGCCTCACAAAAGTGATCTTTCTCTGTGTGAATTTAAAAGGCCAGAGAGCTGCAGCACTGCTTAGTAGGGCTTATTGCTGATGCTAATGAAGAACAATTGGGTCAGAGGAGGAGGCAGCCACATCTCATTTTCATCACTGGTCTGCTGGAAAGCTGTGACCCACATTTGCAGTTACTTCCAAGAAAGTTCTCATTTATCCATTTCCAGTCTGAGATGATCTTTTGTCAAAAGCACAAGCAGGTATCCTTCAGGGAAATGTGGATTCATACTGCAACTTTCTGCCTGGGACCAATTTGTTCACTAAATTAGGGGTGGAATTAATGGAAGTTGTTGATGCAAGGAATGTAGACAGGAAAATCCGTTTAGAAATCTTTCAAGATTGAATAAAGCCGACAAATTAAAAATTCACAAAACTGAGGCACAACAACAGCTTTCAAGAAAATAAGCATTGTTAATACCAAATTTGCAAAGCTCTGCACTAGAACAGGCACATATCAGGTAGAGCACCTGTTGAAGTATTTTAATAGCCTTCCAAATCAAAAATGTCACTTCACATTCCTTGTTTCCAGGATTGGATGTCAGTCTACTTGGAAGCAGGAGTTGCAGCCCATAACATCCGCTGTTTCACTCTTGACAGTGCTGGCTCATTGAGACTTTCCAAGCATTCCACTATTCCTGTTTTTCTAAACATTGTGAGAGTAGTTTTCATTTTCGGGTGATGGTATCCAGGCAGTTGCATGAATCCAGAGAAGTCTTTCTTTTCCAGAGAAAGACAAGGGGCACCCTGGCGCGGTTCACGCTGCGCTGCAGTTCACACTCAGCTGAACTGCATTCCTTGGAGCTGTCTGTCCTCAGCACTGTCTGCAGCTGTGAAATCCAGAGCTGTGCCTTGGCTGCTGCGAGCTCCAGCATGGCATGGTCACACATGGCAGCCTGTCAGGCACTCAGGCCACGGAGGAACTAGCACTAAGCACACCTGCACCATTTTGTTGTGATTTCACAGATATCCTCAGCTGCTCAGCTTCAAAAGACATGAGATTAATGGGTTTTCTTCTGATATACAAAGAGGATTATCTAGGATGTATTTATTTTAGAGCAAAATTCATTTTGGCTATGGAAATAGTTTTGCTTTCAGTGTACAGTAAGAGTTTTTACCATTTCAGTTATTGTACATTGAAAAAAAAAAAGGGATTAGACCGTAACTTTTTGAATATCAGAACTACACTTAATTCAAACTACTGCTGTTATTATCAACCTAATTCTTGTAAAAGGAACTGTATTTATTTCAAACCTAGTTAAGAGTTTTGGATCTTGTGCTGGAGCAGATCCTTATGACCAATTCTGACCCATTAGTAAGAGGAGGGTTCCCTGAAAGCATCAAATGAGATAAATCAACATGTGCAAATGCAGTTATTAAAAAACTTGACCCTGAGCCACACAGTTCATGCATCTGAATGAACCACAGGCCTTGCTTTCACCATAAATGTTACATTTTTAAATTTGTAAGTTGGAAGAACACAATATACTGTAATTGTACTGTATTTGTAGGAGAAGAGATTTTCAAGTTGTTCAAGAAGAGATTTTTGTAAAAGAACTATCATGAAGTGGAACTGAGCCAGCCAGATTACTGGCAAAGCTTCCTGCTGAATATGATTAGATAAAGGGAGAATGGAGACTGGAGAAAATTGATCCTCTCAGCAGAATTTGCCATAATTATATGCAGGATGGGGAATTAGTTATTATTCTGCTGTTAAAACCCTCAAGAGGCCAGAAGAAACATTCTTGCATAATCTGCTTTTTCAATCTAGTCCATGTAAAATGAAGATCATGTTAAGAAAAATGGAGATGTGGCTGCCCAAGTTTTATAAAGCTGGTAATTTTTTCCCCTAAAGGTTAGGCAGTGGAAAGTGGTGGAAGGTGGATTGCCTTACCAGCACTTCTCCAATACCCAGCAAACTTTTGTTTAACAGAAATTTTCACTTTAAGAAGTAAAATCACTGAATTTCACACATGCAATACAGGATAGCCTCACCTCAAATGCTATTCTGGAAAGGCAACATCTTTGTAATGGTTCATTGCCAGCCTGACCTGAACTCTGCCTCCTCACATTGTTGTGACTCCAATTCTCATGTTTTTAGTAACAGAACAGGAGTTCTGTGATTGCAAACTTCTGTTTTTGCAAGGAACACATGCCTTGGAGCTTTGTCATTGCTGCCTTATGCAAGTGGAAATGGTGCTAATAAGATGAAATAATTCAGAGAAGATACAGAAGATTCATTAACACAGCAGGGAATAGGATACATAGCTTGGCGAGAAGGGGGGGGATTGCTCTTGATGCTACTGAGTGCAGTGAAACAGCAACAACAAAATGGTGAGAGGTGGGCACTGCTGGCCCATGGGCCAACAGCTGAGCTTGGTGACAGAGGGACTGTGACCTTAGCTACACAATCCACCTCAGTGCTTCTTTCCAAAAATCAGAAACAGTTATGTAATTATTCAAACTAGCAACATGAAACAGAATCAGAGGAAAAGGAAACAAAAGAAAGAAGCTGTGAAAAAGGACAGCTTGTCTGAAAGATAATTATATACAGTTAAAAAGAACTAGCAAAAAAAGCACTGGTATTGTATGCTTACAGATTAGCAATGATCTTTAAATGCAGTCTGTGCTAGTTATCCCCATTTCTTCCATTTCAGAAGTTGCAAACATGATGGTTTCATAGTTCATGACTGGGTGGGTGACCTTAGCTGCTGTACTTCTACAAGCCACCATATCCGCTCTGCTGAGATGGCCTCACTATAATTCTACTAATTAAAAAATAGAAAGGAAAAAAAGGAAAAGGGAAATTTGATTTCCTAGCAGGGACCCAGAAAAATCTCTCAAGTTGCCAGAGATGAAACACTGTCATCTCCACTTCCTGCTTGTAACACATTTCCTTTCTTCAGACAGGAATGACTCTTGTCTGTTGGAGCTGCCCTGTTTGTCCAACGACACATTGGACTGGGAACTGAAAGAGAGTTTCTTCTTCAAGCTAACCAGAAGGGTGCAACTGGGAGAAACCAAAAAATTAAAATATAGGCAAAATTTAGAGGAAATGACTGTTACAGCCATGGGTGTTTAATATGCATGTGCACACTGGCGAATGTTGCACAGTGGTAACATTATGCAATAATGCTTTTAGCCGATATAAAATATGTCTATATAAATGATGGGCATCTGAATACTGTCTGAAGAGTCTGTAGTCTGACTTCTGGAGGTGTTGCTGGCTGACAAACTAAAAGATATAAGATATGTATCTTTATGTTATAAGATATAACATAAAGATATGAAAAGATATTTTTCATAGGCAGCAAAAGATGAAAGATAAAAATCCGAGACTAGATTAATTATGGACATATCATTAGTTTTCTCTAAAACAGTATTAAAGAATGGTTGGAGAGCCATTATCTGTAAAAATCAGAATAAATGTCCTAGGAAAAGCAGTGACTGATATGAGTGTCATGAGGTCATCAGACACAGTTTACTAAACAGCAGTTTTTATTGAGGAAATGAGCCATGCCATTAGCTTCAGCCTGTCCCCAAACAAATCTTCATTAACCAACCACTTCTGTTAAGGATGGCAAACAGCTCAGTCTTGATTATTGTGGGAAGTCATCAGGGACTGCACCAGAGAGATCAGTGTAAGTACAACTCCAGAAGACATGCCAGTTGCCTTCAACTTCAACAAGTATTAAAATATTAATTCAATGGAGATAGGAAATCTGCAGTGAGAGTAAAGATGAATCAAAGTGTACAAAATAAAAAGTCTTTTATAAAACACATTTTAAGCAGACAAACTGGTAAGAATCAGCAAAGCAGCTAAAGGATAAGTGGAAAGCTGACTGGTAGATGATGTGCATCAGCAGCACACAGGGCATTACCAGGCCTTGTTCTATAAAACTATTTAATAACCTTACCACTTTTGAACTTATTTTCATTTAATCTGAGAAATACGACACTTTCCTTTTTTGATGAAAAGCCGTAATTTTGTAACTTACTGCAATTTTAGGAAGATGTATGCTAATTTGGGTTTTGCAAAATTTCTACAAACTGCCCCAACAGGAAGATACCCACTTGTTCCTGATACTTTACCAAAAGCAAACATACACCAGTTTTATTTTACAAGTGAAATGTTTTTCATAACAACATGAACGAGCTAGATATTGCTGACAGCTTGAATTAATAATTTCCCTGAGCTTTTTTCTCTCTCCTAAGAAGCATACTGTCATGCTCCAATAATAATAATAGACTTTTCAGGAGAATAAAATTAGATGTAAAAGATTATGCCAGATGATGCTGATACAGCCAGTACACTTCAGTGTCAGAAGCTGACAATGCTTCAGGCCCCAAATTAGTTAATGTCATGCTGGAAGTGAGGAAAAGGAAGCCCAGACCAGGTGGGTATGCCTAATCCTGCACCCATGATTAATGTCACATGTTCCCAATTACCACACTTATGTTGTTTGATAAACACTCGGGTTTTTTTGTTGTTTGTTTTTTTTTTTTTTTTTAATTAGTTACGGTGACTGACAATTTCAATTGCATATCTTTTGGCTTCTATAAAAAATACTTTGTTCTTGTGCATCTGCATAGGCACTGGCCAGAATGCCATGCTAAAAGAGTTCCTGACACTTTTCCATGCCTGCTGGAGAGGCAGTTGTCTGAAGATGGAGTGAAGATTCTTCTCCACATCAGCAATAGCTGGCAAAGTTATTTTTTTGCCAGTTCTTCAAAAGACAGGTATGTACCAAACTTAATGTGCAGAGGAGGAGACAACAAATGGTCTGGGACAAGTGCACATGATTGCAGTGCAAATAGAAACAGCCCCTTCAATTAAGTCATGCTAGTTTGCAATAGGTGGCGTTTTTTTATCATTGTTTAGTACACATCTATGAAATATTGTGGCAGTGGTCAATTCTCAACATGGTGTTATGGACAACAGGTGCAAGGCACCCAGTATTCCTCCATCTTATTCTGCTGAGCATGATCTCCTTCCTAATCGTGGAGAAGTAAAGATGCAGTTGCCCATTCAATCTCTTTGATTTAAGAATGTGACAGAAACCACCCTGACATTGAGTAATAAAATCAGATTTTATTCTGCTGCATATTTGCCTGCTACTGCGGGATAGGGGGAGTGTAAATATTTACCTCACTGACACTTCTCAGGATCTAATTTTTTTTAACAGCAAGATGGAAAAAAAACCCCAATCCCAAAATCTGAAAAGATTCCCTGGAAATAGTTTTGCAAGCCATATTTGCATTATGCCCTAGAATCTCACTGCCCATTTAAAGATTTCAACAACAAAAGGACTAGAAAACCTTACATTTGTTTCTTCTAAAAAAACAATCCTAAACTGGATTCCAACAGCTCCTGCCCCAGACTCCTCTGGTTGTAAAGGTACCAGCAGTGAAACAGAGGAGCTGGATGTCTCTGTGACACCAGGCATGCAGAAATCATGAACTGATGTACGATGGTGGCAGCTGAGGACACTCAGCACCTTACACAACTAGACCCTCAGTGAGAAAATTTTGCAGGAAAAGAAGGACATGTCTCAGCTTTGTAACTTAACAGACTGCTCTGGTCTGCAATATTGTACTTAAAATATTAAGACATGTATGTGCAGAACAGATGGGGGAAAGCGTTCCCCTTCATTTGATGAAATTCCAACACTGCTGCTGTGTTCCCAAAAATTCCCACAGCTATTCAAGCTTTCTATCCAGTGCCTACTTATCTGTCATGTTCATTATTTTCCATTCACTAGTTTTGCCAGCCCTTTGAAGGCAATAAATGGATTCTGGACACCATTAACTTGATGACCATTTCATATCCCTCTATATCTCCTGCCTGCAGGAAAACTGGAATCTCATCACAAACAGAAAATATGTTCTAAAATAATGTCAAAAACTGACTACACTGGGAGCTCAAACAGCATCAATAAAACATGGTGGACAGCCCATCATCTCTACCCAGTCTACACACCAATTCATACACGATGAAGGAATAAGGAGAAGACAAAGTATTTTTGAAAAATTCAGAATTCAGGTTAAAACCCCCATATGTCTGTTTTTTGCCATCAACTATTCACACAGAGAAAGGTGTTACTGATTCTACATAATGAATGATTTTTGAAGTGCAGGCCACAATTCTGTTTTATGAATCTCTGCTGGACCTACTTTGCTACTCAAAATCTGTTTTTTTCCTTTGTCCTTCTCCTTCCCCTTTTGTCAATTCTTCTCACCTTTTTTTACCTAACCATCAAACTCTTTGCCTTTTAATGAAAGAAGGTATGTTGAATTAGGCAAAAAAAAAAAAAAGTGTTAAGAGTAAAAACTGCTTGAACTGCTACTTATTTACAGATATACATTTTTCTCCAGTGGTGCATGTTACCTGTAGAGTGGGCTATTATTCTATTAAATAAAAAAAATGACCACCCACATGTTTTCAGATTCAGTACCTCTTCACCCTACAGGTATTCCTTGACTATGCCACCCAAGCTCACAGGACATGAGACCAACCTTTGCTCTCAGTAGAGTCTCCTCAGCTAAAGGAGCAGTAAGCACCCTCCAAAAGGGAGATACTCACTTCTGTTCTCAGTAAGCACAGACAGAAATAGAAAAAGGCTCTCAAGACTGCAGCACATATTTGAAGTCCAGAAAAGGGGACAACTGGCAGTATAAATCGGATTATGGGAGGGAGCTCTTACTCCTAATGCCATGTGCAATCTGTGGAAGTACGTGACACCGGAACAGATGTTGATGTGCCACAGGCTGCAGAGTCTGTGTAGACAAGGAGTGCCTGTTTAAGGATTAACCCTGCAGGTAGCTCATGTGAGGTTAAACACAACTGCCTATTCACACAAAATGACACTGTATGCATCTGGGTGAACGTGATGCAGCTTTTTGGCTGTGGGCAAAGTCCTTGAGGAAGATCTAGGAAGCCTGAATGATGGTATTGGTATTGGAAATCTTAACTAATGATATCCTTGTCCTTACTTATTCCCTTTTTTTTCCCTGAAAGGAGAATAAGCATTAATTGTGCATTAATCTAACATGATCTAACTCCCTCATAGCCACATCCCAAACAGGGCAAGACAAGCTTCCTTGGGAGTATGTAACAAGAATGTAACTGCACCTAGATCAGAGCATGCAGCCCTACCAACCCCACAGTCAGAGCTTCCACCACAGATGCAACACTTCCCCTTCACCCCTTCTCCACCTCTCAAGAACCCTTCTTCTTTTGCTTCCCTCTTTTTAAATAAAAGAGGCAAATGGTAAAATGTCACATGAGCATTCAGGGGGCTGTGTGAGATAAGACAGTGTAAGGCCATGGCACCAGGTAACAACTCGTTCTATCACTTGGGTGCAAATTATCCATCATGCAAAATGGAAAGCAGCAGGTTTTCTCAGGACTTAGTGAGGCAGTCAGATTGAGGCTCATGAAGGAGTTGGGTTTTATTCATAGCTTGGTTATTTTGGTCTAGTAGACCCTGATTTTTTCTGTCACAAATCTACATAATTTTATTTGGTTCTTCCTGAAGTTCAGAAGAAAGTTAAAAGAAATATAGAGAAAAAAATTCAGAACAGAAATAGCATGCCAGCATTTGTTTTGCTATCCTATTACAATATTCTGACTTCCATCTAAACCTTCCCAGTGGGTTACATATCTACATTTTAATTTAGCTAAAGACAGAATTAATTTGAAAATTATTACAAGAAAGAGAATGGTTATCAAGACACCATCATCCTGACTGTGCAGAGACAAAAAGTAGGCATTTTCCTTAACAGAACAGGCAAGAGATCTGTCACAGTAGAGGGTTCTGTGGTATTATTTATTGTTTTTTAGCGTTTTTTTCCCTTCTCTGATAGCTTAGCTCAAATCCTTGATCAAAGCAACAAGGAATTGTTCTGCTCAGATGGCTTACTGCATTTTAAGTGGGATGCAATTTAGCACTCTCCCATCTGACCAAAGCTAAATTCAGTGAGGGAAAACAATTTGCAAAGACCAACACATCCATTTGCCCCTTGAGAGGCCAGACAAAGGTTGTGGCATTAGAACAGATTACCAACATCTGCCTGCAGTGTGCTTTTGATAAAAGGAACTGTTAGACTCTGATGGCAGTGAGACTGTCCCTCTTTGCAAAATAGCATGAGGCATTTTCCAGATCCCAGTACTTGAGCTGCATTGTGCTTGTTATTGAGCATTGTAAGAAGCAGTGCAGTGAGACTGGTGTAATAGCAAGAAATAAAAAGAGTAAATCACATCTCTGTGTATACTTCTGAGGTTCTGCAATTTTTTTAATGTGCAGTTTTCTTTGCTGCCACGTTTCCTATGGGCTTGTCTGTCATATTATTAAAGAAACAAAGCAGTGTTTGTTTCAAAAAGTGGTTAATAATGTACGCACCCCATAGTCTACCATAGCTTCAAAGAGCCAATTACTGTTAGACTGTTGCATAAACACATATTTAGAAAGCATGAAAATGTGCAATTATTTACACTATTCAGTACCTAATACATCATATTTGAGCTCCAAAATGGGAATTACTGACATGATGAAATATAATGGCTCCAAACAAATTGCTGTACTACAAGAGGGGCCCTGTAGAGCTGTACTCATTAAACACACTTATTAAAAATTCTTTGTTTTTTGAAACCAAAAATCACTCAGTCACTTAAAAAAGCTTGTCATCACCAAATATCTCATCTGTAACTTCTTGCAAAATCCTATGGCTCAAGAGAGCGTTGCAAGTATTATATCTGGGGAAAACCAAACTATTGAGGTTTGTCTTAAAGGAATGATGTGGAACTTAGTGAAGGTGAGTGGCAGCAACTGGCTGGAGATTGGACAGTAGCACAAACTAAAAACAAAACCTGAGTTATTTTTACACACTGGCTGTAATAATTAAGCATAGCATCTTCAGGAAAGAGGCCTAAGTCCTGCTTTCCAAAAGACAACTGTAGTTAAAAGCACATTAATCTATTTTAGGAAAATGGCAGGAATTATTACTCAAAATGTGATCTCATTATATAAATTGGGGCATGTCTTCAGTTACTGATTCAGCTTATTTCTGTCACTGCCATCACAAAAGTGTTGCAATAAGCTGGGACAAAGAAAGATTCCGGTCTTTGTTGTACTTTTCCATTAAGTGAAAATTTAATTATTTGCTCTTGAGCTCAGGAATGATGTATCTCTAGTTCTCAGAGTTCTGAGAATTAGAGCACTGACCAGTTCCTGAGAACAACATTTTGGGATAAAAGTTATATTGTCCTCTCACAATTTACAAACGGAAAAGAACTGTGGTTTTATTTTATTTTATATCCTGCTTCATATTCGACCCATTAGTTTGCAATTACATGCTGGTGCTGCTATGGGAAACCCGCTTCCCTGTGATGTGATTCCAGGCATAATTCAAAGTAGGTTGGTTCCTACTCCTGTGTTCAAGTCAGGTAACTCTGTCCCCAAAACCACAGACACACAAGGCTGCTGAGTCAGAGCTGCTGAAATCACATCAGCCTTGTCCTGCACCTGAGTTTGCTCTTAGGACACCAAAGAGCCAAACTGCTGCCCCTGCCTGTGTCAGCCAGCCCAGGCTGCTGGCAAAGGGCAGACTTGCCTTGCAGCAGTGAGCAGGAGAGACTGTTTGCCATAATCCATTGCTTCTTGGATTGTGGCAAAATCACTGAGGTTTCACGCTTGTTTATGGGCTCAGAAAAATGTTAATTCTGAGCTAATGAGACTTGAGGCATGCAGTGCTCAGTCAGCAGAACAACTTTTAAATTACTGTTTTGCTTGTAATGACTTTCTGTACATTTGTTATGGTACATCAAGTGGCATTTTTTCCCAGATAGGTGCTGGGCATTCAGGTGCTGTAATACACAGGCATGGCTGTGGGCTCCATCAGGGCACTTCCAGAAGAACGTGCACACCAGCAGGAGTGGGGTACACAATCATGGGATCAGGACCCTCTCACTGCATTAGCACACTGGGAGGTCTCCATGAAACTGGGGTCCTGAACATCCCTACAAAAACTTCCAGTAGTGGTGCATTTGATAACATACCTACCTAGTCTGAAACTAAAGCAGAGTTCAAATCCAAACAAGCTCTGTACACCTTTAGGGAGAACTGTGTAAATCTGAACACCTGAAATAATTATCACTTTTTGTGTGCGCAGTATAATCAAAAGAAATGAATTAATGGAAAAATTAATGTAAGCACATTCCATACAAATATATGCAAAATTTTTCATATCTGTATCAAAATTAATGCAAGATTAACAAATAAAGAAACATTACATTTTAAGTAACTAATCCCTGAGTCCTCTTTATTTGTGCTCCACTTGATTAAGAAAAACATCTAATAGTTCTTTGCATAGAACAGTAGGGATTTCTGTTAAAGTTCTCCTTCTCCTCTAAAATCACGCTTTTTCCCATTTCATCTGAGACTATCAGCTCACAGGTCTCATGGCCATCTTACTCCCAGCATCTCAAAAGGTCAACAGGGTTTTACATAGCAGCAGGCTGAGCAGCACACAGCGGTGTATCCTTGCACTGAGGACTGCTGACTGCGTGCCAGGCTTTGCCAAAGCACAGCTGGAGGTTTTAGGGAGGTGTAGCCCTGGTGAGGTCACATCTCAAGTGTGTGCCCAGCGTGGCACTCCCCAGCATGAGAGACATACGGACACTGGCAGAGTTGGCCAATGGCACAGTTACCCATTTTCAACCTTGGAGATGTCTAAGTTGTTTGGACAACTGGAGAAGTCTACCAAACAAGTGCTGTCTCAACAAAATAGCAGAGTTGTTCTGTGTTTCTGCAAGTTTGTGTTTCACAAAGTAAGACAACATATTCCTTCAAGACATTTTAAGCTCACGGTTTTGAATAATTAAGATCTTTCTCACATTCTTACCTCATTATGAGCCTTAGCCCAAATGCTTAGAAGCATATCAAGCAAATAAAGAGTAAGAATAGCAAGCAAAGATGGAATACCAATGGGTAATACTGTTTTTTCCTGTATTTGAAACACATTTATAACTCTGGAGAGTGCTGTAAACTCCTCCAAATGACGTTTTCAAATGTGGAAAAAATAATTAGGCCATGCCCTACAAAACAAAGTCCTTTTCTCACCCTTTCTGAATTTCTCATTAAAAACCTTCACTGGCTTCATAAAATGGTGGTTTTTGGTGTGATGTGGAGCTTAACATTCATCAAGTTGACTACTAGGACAGAAGAGATGAAACTCGTACTAGCTACAGTCAGACACCTCTGAAATTGGAAATAATGTTCTCCTCCAAGGTCAGATCCTCATTAGCAAAGGAAAACATTTTAAAGTGCTGATTTAAGCAATTTGATAGCAGATCCAAAGGCAGAACACATTTTAGGATTACTCAAGGAAAGAGAGGAAATGAACCATGTAAGTTTTCTGTCAAACTGTTTTCTACAATCCTCAGATTTATTTTAAGTTGCAACATCTGCATGAAGGCCTTAACATAGTTATATTTCTACAGACCTTCAGCAGAAATATCTTAATTTTGTTACAGATCCAGAAACCAACCTTAGCTTCAACTGGATATCACATGTGAAATCCTAATTCATTGTTTCCTTTTAAACAGAGCAGTCTCTGAAAGGATAGCTCTGTGGAATCCAAACAACTTGCATCTGGCATACACTCAGTTCCAGCTTCCTTATCCACTGGATTTGATTTTATTTTTGAATTCTGCCTGGCACAAGTCAGTTTTTAGACTTGTTTGCATTTTATATGCTTATTTATTTATTTATTTATTTATAATTGGCTAGGCAGCCCCTTAGAGATTTTCCACAAAATACCTGGCTTGTCTTGATCAGATGTTCCAATGAGTGGAAGGAAAATGGTTTGCTCAGCTGAATGACTGTAATTAGCATATGCTGTGGTAACTCTCTCTCCTTCTCTAACCTGCTGGCTATGTGCCACTATTTCCTTGGGATTTTTATTTAATTTGCTTTTAAGCAGAAGTGTAATATTACTGAGAATCAGCAGATGGCATTGCTGCAGATAACTGATATTTCTCTTTGCCTAGCTCTACAGAGGATAGGAACTGAATTGCAATCTAGTGAAGAGATTTTCCTGATGTTACTACTTGAGCTCTGTTAGAGAGATGTCATTACATTTTTGTATATTATACTATATGATATATTTGTATGCACATGTGCCCATGCCTGAGCCCTCACAATGTCATTTGTTTACAGCAAAGGATGATGCACAGCTATATAGGGAAAGTTCAGAAACATAGACACAATAAATGTGGGAGAAACATATACTTTACTTAAACATTTCATTGTTTCTTAATTACTGCATTCTTAAAGCTCATTGAAATGATTCACAGACTTAAAATTGTTAAAAGGCTACTCATTTAGTGACTGGATTTGTTGGCTGAAGTGCTTCAGTTACAATAGTTGCATCTGCAAATAACCTGGGATCAAATTATGTAATAACTCACAGCTCATTAAACTCCTTTGAAGAGCTCAAACGACCTGGGTGTTAGTTTTTAGTGCAGCCTATGGTGTATAACATATGTCAGCACTTCAGAGCTGCTCTGCCTCCCAGCCTGCACAGCCCTGCTCCCAGGGATGGCCCCAGTCAGGATGCCTCCATGGCTAACACTGATGCTGAGAGAGCCAATGTGAGGGTGAACAGAGCTTTTCAGCTGATTAGCTTTCAAGACATGACCCAGGTGTGACATAGAACTTATTACATAGAGCTCTTGAGCACATCCAGAGGAGGGCAACAAGGCTGGTGAGGGGCTTGGAGTACAAGCCCTATGAGGAACGACTGAGGGAGCTGGGGTTGTTTAGCCTGGAGAAAAGGAGACTCAAGGGTGACCTTATTTCTCTCCACAACTCCCTTAAAGGTGGTTGTAGTCAGGTGGGGGTTGGTCTCCTTCTCCAGGCAGCAACTGACAGAACAAGAGGACACAGTCTTAAGCTGCATCCAGGGAAACATAGGTTGGATATTAGGAAAAAGCTTTTTCCACAAAGGGTGATAAAATACTGGAATGGTCTGCCCAGGAAGGTGGTGGAGTCACCATCCCTGCATGTGTTTAAAAAAAGACTGGATGTGGCACTCTGTGGCCATGGTCTAATTGAGGTGTTAGGCCTGGGTTGGACTTGATCTTAAAGGTCTCTTCCAACGTAGTGACTCTGTATGTGATTTATAATTCCATATAAAGTGTCAAGATTGCATTTTCTCTTTCTCATTCCAAAACCTTTCATTTAAAAACAAGGATAAAGGGAGTTTGTAACCAGGTGGGGTGTTGGGAGAAAAGAGTTAAAACCGGAAGATTTGGCAAGGAGGGAATAGTTTTTGCTCAAAGTGACCCTGCAGCTGGGAATGCTAAGAATATCAGAGTGGGAAGAGCGTCCATTTATTATGCCCAGTTTTGTTCATCCTCTGCTGGTTTTGAGAAGTAGAATTCCTGTCTAGAGGCAACGCGCTCACATGCTTGAGCCTTCTGCTGGAAGTGAGATATCATAAAAGCACAGCCTTGTGATAAATTGCATGTGTGCAAGGCCCTTCAGTGTCTGGGGCAGGCTGTGGGTCCCCCTGTCACTGTGTGCTAGGATGAACTGAGCCTAATGGAGCCTGTGCCTCTGCGTGTCTCTTTTCATTAGGATGAACTAAGCCCAACAGAGCCTGTGCCCCAGTGTGTCTCTGCTGCCCAGCAGTGTTGGTGAGGTAATGAAATAACTCTGCTCTTTGCATTTCAGCTGTGGGTTGGTGGTTGCCATTGTTACCTGTATGTGTTGACTCACACATGGGGATCGCCCTCTTCTCCCAGGCAAACAGCAGCAGCATGAGAGGACTTAGTCCAAAACTGGGCCAGGAAAGTTTTAGGTTGGACATTAGGAGGAACTTTGGTGGCAGACTTTGGTGAGGTTAGGACTTTCCTCCCCACTCATAGTTTAACATTTCACCCCTTTGGTGACATCAGGTTTTTGCCTCCACCTCCATTTTTACACTTGGGCTCGGTTTCATCGAGCAGCAGCCACCCCTCAGTGTTCCCGCAGCAGCACTAGGGTCAGTGCAGGCTGCAGAGGCCACCGGGTGGGCAGCCACCCTTAGCTGAGCTCTGTGCCTCAGCCAGTGCACAGATTTGCAGTTAGACTGGGCACATCCCGAGGAACTGAGCTAGAGATGCAATTCCAGATTGCAGAACTAAACCGCCAACACTGTGTGGTGAAAGAAAATGAAAACCTGAGGCTGCCACCACAACAGCAAAGGCTAACAGGCAAAGAGTGATTTTTGTCCATAGTTCTTGCCTTATCCAGATGCCCTGGAAAGCTGTGGATGATTGCTCTAGAGGAACAATTTTGACAGCTCTCCTGTCTTTTCCACCATCAAGCTGGCATTTTCCTGGACTTTCAGCTGTCAAAGAGATTCTCAATATCAGTGTATCATCATAGCTTTGGTGTTAATAATTAAAAGCCATGTTCTTGAGGGTATTGCTGTTGATGAAAGGAATCCTTCTTGGCTGAACAGGCTTTAGGGGTAGGAGGACTATTCTCTCTGATTTGGGGATGTTAAAACCATTTTTAGATCATGACTGCTCCCATGTCTCCACAAAAACATTTTCAACATCACCTCAGTGGAGATAAACCTGAGATACTGTTCTCCTTTCTTCATGTCTGCCTAGTTGTTGTTCCATTTCCCATTTTATTGAAGCAGATATAAATAGAAACCATGAACATTGCCTTTCATATTTCCCTTTTGTGAGCCAGGCACAGGCAACACCAAGGTAGTCAATACAGATGCTTTTGAATAGAATTATTTAAATTCTAATACCCATTAAACAGATAGTGATATGTAAGCCTGGTACTAAAAGAGACAAGTTGTCTGAAATCCTGCCACTGGAAGGGATGTGCCCTTGGAACCCAAGAATCAGAAAATGAAAAAGATAACTCAGTAAAATTCCCACAGCAGAAAACAGGCATCTACAGGAATATTTAAGTGCTTGTATGTATGTCCAAAGAGAGCAGTGCAAATCATTCCTCTCTGCTTTTAAGGGCCTGACTACAGAAGCAATAACCCAAGACATACTCACTGGATTATGTTTTTCAATATCACAGTTTTGTTCATATTATTTTTTAAATAAAGCCAGAGAAGAGATCAGGCGTCTATGGTTGCACTACAAAAAAGGGAGCATAAACAAGAGACAGTTTAAAGTACAGATTTTCCTCTTTCATGTTTTCCAGCATTTTTGGCTGGCACACACAGCCAACCTTCTCCATTTGCATGCCATCATCCCCAGACACAGGCATCATTTTCCTAAGTGACCGGAACAACCTCTTACATACAGATAATGAAAAAAATAGTTATTCTCTTCTGTATTCATGATCACAGGTGTTTTTATAAAGGAAAAGTGTTACCAAAGCCATTCTCACAGAATAAAAAACTCTCTTTGGGATCAATCCAAGCTTATCTAACAAAGATGAGTGCACACTGAAAAATCCCTGAAAACTCCCATCCTTCAGCTTTTGCCTCAGAATATGTTTGACACAAACTAATACCACACAATGAAGTAGCACACACCTTATGCAAATCCTCTCTTTGTGCTTTGGTGCAAACCCTGTGTGCTCACAAGGGCTATTTCTATAGCAGAAATGCTGTCATGTGAATACTATTTCTTTAGTGATTTAGATGAGAACTGCTCTGCAGCATTTGTTAAAAATACTTTGATGTTTGTGATGTACTGCCAATATATTCCCAACAGTACTTAAACTTTTAGAAAAGTCTTTAATTTAGCTGAACATTTTTGGTAAAAGGATTTAAAGTGTTCTTTGATGACACAGAACAATTGACAAGCAGCTTTAAAAAAGACTTACAAGGAATAAACAACTGCACCTGTGAGATAACACACAAAAGGACAAAAGTTTACAGAAAACAGAGATGAAAAAGTACAGCAAAAGAGATAGCAGGTACAGTGAAATACGTATAATAGTCAATATTAGTCAAGAACATGATTAGTATATGAACAGTATATGAATAGTAAATGAAGCTTGTGTAAAACAGTGGAATGGTTGCACAGAAGTCAAAAGAAAGAGGCTCTCTCTCTCTCATCCTGCCACAGGGAAGAGCACACACATGTAATGGCTCCTGCCTCATGCTTTCCTGAATGAGAGAGGCAGATTTGGAATTTGGTTTTACTTGGTTTTTCTTCCCCTTAAGCACTATTTCGGTGACAAAATATGAAATTCATCATGGTTATTTCCAAAAGAAAAGCAACCTCAAACATTTAAAGGAAGCTTTGAAATCTCATGTTTACACCGAAACCTCTCCATCTAGCAAGGCTTGAATAATTTGAACTGCAGAAAGAACACAACAGCAAAATGTGAACATGCATGTTTTGGCCTGCAGACTGCTTCTTCCTTTCTTCATTCTCACACCTTAGATGGGGTCTAGAGAGCTGGAACAGTCTCTTCAAGCCAGTAAAAACCACAACCAGTAACTTACAGAATCACTTCAACTTTGTAGAAGACCTCGTCAGAGGGACCCTTCTCTGCTGGTCACAGACAGCAGAGCTGCTAACCCAGAGCCTTGTTCAGCCTTGCCAAATTGTGATTGCTTTTTTGGGGAGGATAGCGAGTTGAGACATGACCTTGGACTTCCCTTCTATGTGCTTTTAGCTCAGAATAAATTAGCTTGGACACAGAAGGAACCACAACTGCATCAGCCTTTGTCTGAGTGTGGTTTGAGGCTGATTAGTCTGTCCAGCTCCCTGGTGAAACACAAGACTCTGTTAAGGGCTTGGCACCTGGCAGAGAAAAGCTTGATCTGATGGAAATGCGCTGGAAGTACCTTCCCTTTCCGCCCCCCTCTGGATTTCCCTTTGTGTTACTCACCAGTACTGCTCTGGATGGTCCTCACCGTGGTGGTTGTACGCGGGGGAGACGAGGAGCGCAGCGATATGCACTCGTCATCCTGGGAGCAGCCCTTCTCGATGGCCCGGACGTAGCTGTGGCTCCGCATGCGGAAGCAGCCCGGCATAGGCAGATCCAGGGCTTCCACGGCCTGGGACTCCAGCTCGCTGAACACCGACTCGCAGACGGATTCAAACTGGCCGTTCACCTCCATCTCACTCACCTGCAGACAGACACCGGGCAGGTCAGCGCGTCCGTACACGGATATTCCAGGCTGCCTGGTACAAACACGCTCAAGCTACGGCGGCGCAATGGCCAACACCTGTTAGAGGATCCCTTTGCATGCACATAAAGAAAGATAAATGGGACATCCCATTGCAGCAATTGTGAGGGGAAAAAAACCAATGTATAAAGAGGAGAGACAGAGATGTTGGGCAAAGATTCAGCAGAGTTTGGGCTCTTGGCTCTTCTGAAACTGGTGGGAAGCCTGGAGCCCTCAAAGCAGCTTCTGTTTTATGTGGTCCAGGGCCCACGGAAGAGATTGAATGTTTGGTCATTGTGATCATTACATGTAAAACAAAAATCACACTTTCATTGCAGAGTGAGGAAAAAACCAAAAAAACCAAAAAACCAAAAAACCAACCATCAGCTCAACCCCAGTACATTATCAGTGCAATCCACAGGCAATCGTACTGATAAAAACCTGAGTGGCTGAAAAGCTGCAGGGTTACAAACACAGGAAGGTGAGGTTGGTAAGGAAACCAGCTTTGCTGCTGGGGAAAAATGTTTGTAGAACTAAATTTCTGACTGAGAGCAGATGCAAAGGAATCCTTAGACCCTTTGTGCAGCAGACACTAGGTGGTGACAAAGACTTGTGCTCATGATGGTTAAAGAGCATTCAAAAACTTCCTATAGGACTGGAAACCATTTACCTTGGCTTAATTAGTAATGGATGCTCATGTTTCTAAACTGAGCATTGAGCCCTGAGCTTGGCATTAAAGCACAGTAATTATCACTGCATGAAACATGCAGATGGAAACCATCACTTGAGGATTTTGTTAGTTTTCAAGCATGTACAAGACCAAGTTAGGAGAGAAGATAAGATTGTGTTAGGAAGGTAGGAAAAAACCCCATTAGAAATTCTCTTCCAGGAATAATGTTACCAAGAAAAATGTTTTGCAGAGTCTTTGTACACAGGACTGAAAAATCTCAAGGCGTAAAACATTTTTTTTTCATAGGAAAACTATTTTTAAAAGCATGGAAGAGTAGTAGGTAATACAGCAAAAAGAATAATCTTACTATGGCAGAGAATATCTATCCTCAAGTAAATACCTCTGAATTAATGCATTTTTAAACAAAAAAAAACTTGTTCACCTTGGCAAATGATAACCACTCCTGACAGTTTTGTGTGTTAGGTGTGCAGCTAAACAAGTAACCTGACCTAATGTTCATGTAGTTGCCTCTGAGACCTGAATTTCAGTGCTGTTTTCTCCTTGATACATCCTGACCCTCATTTTAGAGCATCAGCCCATGCCCTCTGCAAAGTGCCTCACTTCAAAATACACAGGTGAATACTCTGAAGTGTCTACATATAGTATACTGCAGAAAGGGAAACTACAGCTCCATATGGAATGCACATTGTTATGGCCACAGCTGAAGTCCTGGTGTCACTGATGTCAAGCACTTTTTTTTGACATGGTGATGACTTGATATGCCAGTCATTAGGGATCAGTATCTGTCACCACAAATCCTGCCTGCTGCACTTCTGGACTAGCTTAAGGAGGTTCTTTCATCCAAGTGATTTACCCAAATGATCCACTTAAGCTGACAAGGCAAAAATCATACCAAGAAGCTAGAGGATGTAGCAGATGAACTACTGGCCCTCTGTCCTGTGGTGTACTGGCACTTTTGCACTTCTTTCAAATCTGTTCCCTATGAGCTCAACTGTACCAGCATGCTGAATGCAAGGACAGACTATTTTATAACATGAAAACACATAAACTGAATCTGTCACAGTGGACTTAATTTTTCTCCTTGTTTAGGAACATGAAAATCTCTTACAGGATTTCAGGGCAAAAATACAGGCAGATTTTTGCACGTAATACGTATACTGTAATATTTGTACTACTTAGGTGAAAAGTTTGGAGGAACACAAAGTAAAGAATGCATAAAATAGCATAAAGAAAATAAAATCTCTAATAAAATTGTGTAATACAAAGTATTAACAGCCTAATTTCACTTTAGCACCTCACTCAGCAAAACTTTTTTTCCGAGGCATTCAAAAATTTTTGATTGGAAGTACTAAGCACAAGATCCTTAAGAACCCTGTTTAATGACAGTGTTGGTGAGCCCCACTTAAAGAATAATCCAGTTCCTCCTATTGCAATCGGTGTCCAGTGTGACAGCTGCTCTCCAGGCTGCCTCAGGTGCACGTCACCCACCTGGCTGATGGTGCTCATGGCTCTCATGTAGCTCTCGTTGCGGGAGCGGAACTTGGGGGATGTCAGCAGCCCTGCGGGGTCCAGGCTGTCCAGGCTCCTGTTGATGGAGACTTCGCTCACTGCCCTCAGGTAACTGTGGCTCCGGATCTGGAGCTTTGGCGAATGTTCACTGGATATCCTGGGAGTTTTGGGTGGGGAAAAAAAAGAAAAAGAAAGAAAGAAAGAAAAATGAGATTCCATCAAATCCAGATGGCCTCACCAGGAGTGAGAATAGCCAGATGTTTTTCACTGGAACAGCCTGACTTGAACAAGTAATGGCACAATCCTTGTATATTTATAAAATAAAGGCAATGTCAGTATTTTTATTTGGATTACACCACCCTTTTATTTGGTGGACGGAAGAGAAAAGAACGGAAGGGATTTTCTTTTCAGTTTTTGTAAACCATGTTTAAGCATAATGGCAAAATCACATTCATTTTCTTTACTGACAGCAGAATGGAAAAATTTTACACTGTATTGCCAATGACAGCATCCAGCTCCAGCAACCCCCCCACTAGGTGGGACTTTTGAAGTGACAACACTGAAATGACTTCATGAGTTGATTTTAAAAGAGCAAGAGGGGCCACTGAGATGAGCAGCAGAGAAAGCCCTGTGGCCCTACAGAGATGAATGCAGCAACCATCAAAATCTGCTGGGGAGGCAGGTAGAGAAAGAAGAGGCCTGATAGTTCAATCAGCTGGATGATCCTAAATTTATTAACTGAACATCCACATCTTGAAGTGCTGTGGGTGATGTGACTCTGACACGTTCTCATGTATGTACTCATGACACAGGACTGTTTCTCATGGGGCTTTCAAGGGCATGCAGGCCAATAGAGCAGGCAGATCATATAAATCATGCAAAATGCACTCATAGTATTCCTTAACCTGGGAAATCACTCCAACAGCATAGGCCACCTGATAAGGTTTGACACGCTTTAAATTTTATTTTAGACCTGGCTTGACAAAATGTATGCTAGGGAAGTAGCTTTACACAATGATGTCAAATTAGAAGTTTAAAAGTCACAGTTGTATTTCTGAAGTGGTAACTGCCTAGTTTTTCAATACAAGTGACAGGTGAGATGTACAAGAAATCAAAACCAAACAAAAACTCCTCCCTCCAATCCCCCTCCCCCATGTCTCCCAGGGAATTTGTACTTCTGCTATGTTCTTGCCATATGTGCTAAGAGTCAGCTAGAACAATCCTCCACCTGTGAGATGCTTTATCCTCTGAATGTGCTGGCTAAGTGCTGTCTTCACAACCTGAGCCATCCCATAAAGATGTGAGTCACAAAAAGTGTATGAAACACACATCTATGAAATAGAATTAATTTGGGGGATATGTCTTTTGAAAGAACTCATCAATTGATAAACTATCAAAAGGGTGTGTCTGGCATATTTTTAATTTTTAAATATTCTTCAGTATCACAAGGCAAACAAATTAAAATGTTAACTACATTTTCCATTTTAAAATGTAAATCTCATAGAGACGTCTACAGGTATATGAAAGAAAAATCTGTAACCTAATTACAGGCTTAATCTTTGTCTCCTAGTCTTTAGAAATACATGCACAGCTGACCTGAAAGAAGAGAATCCATTTTATGTCTAATTCCTGAAGCATTTGCAGATATTTTGTATTCAAGTATCTAATGATGGTAATTAGTATCAGCAATTTCCCAGTGGCATGCACAATTCTGGTAATTGTCAATGCATTTTGGGAGGATGATTCTATTGTGTAATCACTCACCTAAGTAGTTCAGAAACTGAGTCTATTTCTGAATTGTCCAATACTGTAATAAAACCTAGGCCATCTCTACAATACCATATTCTCTGGCTGCTAATTACCTTCCTAATTAAAATATGTAAGCTTATGCTAATTACCTGATACTCCTGTCACAAGATGAACAGAAAGCCTTTGCTTGCCATTTTCACTGTGCATACAGTGCAATACAACAGCCATTTCCATACTCTGACTCCTTACACCACTTGATTGCACATGACAAAACCTGTTTAGATATCAGAACAAGTGGTGCTCCAAACAATTAAAAAAAAGGTAGAAAAAGTGGTGAAAAGTCAACTGTTAGTAATGGTTACATTTGTTTACTGCATTTTGTTAACTAACACTAACCATGTAACTCTTGGAAAAAAAAATGATAGCCTGTTATTGGATTAAAAAAAATAGAATGAATAATTCAACAGACATAATTTTTCTGATGTATATGAGCTACTTCACCATGCTGCAGATCTGCAAACTGATCAGCGTTGCCTGAAATGCATTTCCTAAATTGGTTCAAAACGTATTTTATGATTATGATGTGAACAGTTTGCTGCCAATATGTGACATGCAAAATTCAAATCAGCTTGATTAGCTGCCAGTTAGTCAAATACGTCACCTGGGGCTTGTTGCTGCCCACTGATTAGCTGAGCTTGCAAGAAGACTGCAGCACATCACAAGATTCAATGCAAAGATATTGCCAGACAGAAATCTGCAATTGCTGAGGCACATGCCCTTTAAAGAGTGGAACCAATAAAACAAGTATCCATAGCACAGAGATTTTGCTGGGGCAGCCAGAGTAAAGATCATGTAAGATACTCATGGAAGTGGCGTGGAAAGCCAGCACAAAGAGTATAGAAATGAATTCTCTGTATGCATTATTGTTGCATATTATTTTCCCAACTCTGCTTGAAACAAAGGAATTCCTCATAAAAGTAGATGTTCTGCTTTTTTTTTTCAGATGTGGGTCCTCAGCACAGCTGCCTCTTTTTTTTTGTTTTTGTTCCTCGCTATGCAACTGGCCAATTTGACACAAATCCAGAATTGTATTTTACAGGGGGCTACTTATCTTAATCTGTGCAAACCTCCCTCTCCTGTGTAAACCAGAGGAGGTAACTGGCTGCTGTTGAAGGAGGTGGTTCCTTGCTTACTGATTGCTACAATCTCTGTTTCATTAGATGTAGTGGTGGGGGAAAAAAGGAGAATAAAAAGGATTTAAAGATAGAGAAAGAAACATTGAAAGCTTGCATTTATAATGATTACTGCTGCTTTTATAGCTGTATAATAAATCGTCACTATGTCCTACAGTAAAGTTTAATGAACAGCTAAAATGCCACTGGAAATTTTGATAATATGCCACTTAGGAATAGATCTGACTATGTATGATGTGCAAGATCTGAATGTATAATTAATTTTCTTGGAGTTACTACTACCGGTAACGTGTAAATGAAAACGCCTTTTTCTTCACTGAGGGTTCAAGTCCATCTCTTGTTTATCTTGCATTATCTAAATTTCTCTTTGTGCCACTGTAATTTCCACAATAAGTACAACATGCCAGGGACTGAGACTTTGGGACAGCTCTTTGGCCAATACAAAATGGTCTTTTGGCTCCACTCAACTGCACTGGATGTATTAATTGGCAGAAGTTGGATGTGAATTACTTAGGTTCTTAAACAAGCTCCTCAAGCATGTTCCATCATTTCTGTGCTGCACTCACAAGTGGCCAGTCCTCACACTAGCTTCACCATGCCTTTTCCCCACACTGCTGCACTTGGCCCAGGCCTCACCCCAGAGGATGAGAGCACAGCCACAGCAGCATCACACTGGTAACACTCAGGGTGGGAGGCGCAGCACTACTGGATGTGCTTCCCAAAAACCACAGCAAGAGGCACCAGGAGGAGATGAGGGCTCCGTGCTGCTGCTGCTCTGCTGATTGTCACTGTGAGTTTCCCGAGGGGATTTGCAAGAGAAGGAGCCAGCCCTGAGCTGATGTGGGTGGAAATGGAGTCTGCTGAGTCCCAGCAGATAAATAAATACTCCCCTGGGTAGAGGAAGGCAAGTGCCTCTGATCCGCACTGTGCATCAGAGAAGATCAAGGTACCCTGCCAATGAGGCCAAAATGCTACAGAAATTCCATGAGAAGCTCTGAGAGGCAGGAAAATGTTCATTTAATCAGAAAACATGTTCTATTGAAGCATCTGAACCAGAAGATCATGTAGGTGTATAAAGGAAATCTTTGCATACTGCACTGAGATTTCTGCTCTGTACATTTTGAACACACTGAAGCCTATTTTCCTGTTTTCATTCAAATAGAGAGAAGAAAGTATTTAAAACACAAACATCTAATCACCCTGCCACTGTTGCATGGTAAGAAATACTTTTAACTCACTGCTACAGATGTGTTTGTATTTACACAATATTAACGTGATTTACATTATTTAATTCAGATGAAAACACATTCTGGTCCCTCATTTATTTGATTATTTGCAGAGTAAGGAGTTGGTTGGTGTAGGCATTTGTGAGAGGAGTTAGACTCAGTTGCTTTGCTCTGGAGGCTACAGAGAAGCTGGAGAGCGACCCTTCACCAGGAATTGTAGTGAAAGGACAAGGAGTAAAAGCTACAAACTGAAAAAAGGAAAAATTAGGTTAGATATTAGGAAGAAATTCTTTACTGTGAGGAGGGTTAGACATTGAAACATGTTGCCCGGGGAGGTTGTGGATGCCCCAACCCTGGCAGTGATCAAAACCAATTTGGATAAGGCCTTGAACAACCTAGTCTAGTGGGAGGTATCCCTGCCCATGGCAATGGGGGTGGGGACTAGATGATCTTTAAGGTCCATTTCAAGCCCTTAGCGCTCCATGATTCCGTGATTTTATATCAAAGGGTTCAAAATGCAGTGTTAGCAATTAACAGTGAAATAACTTGGAATATATTCTTGGAAGAGTTCCTATGCCTTGAAAATGTCTGTCAAATGACAAAGAGAAGACAGACAACAGGGATTTACAGAAGCAGGCAATTATAGTTTCAAATATTTCCTTTTAATTTAGGAATGCACAATGCACTCTGTCATATACGTGCTTGTTATAAAAAGCACTTTAATTTATCACATTTCATTTCTGAATGAAGAAAGGGAAAACCAAGCCTTGTGATGGCTGCTTTTTTTTTTCCCTTTAGGCCCGACACAATATAATAAAACGTAGTCCTGAGACTGTATTGCCTTCTGCAAGTTCAGCAGTCAGAATCACAGCACAAAGTACAGTGTTGTGCCAGGTGGGTATTGTGTTCTGCCAACAGAAAATGACAAAGCAGAGTAAAGTGAAAGTCCAGAAACATGTTCCAAACGCTTCTGTAAACCAGAAGAGGAGTGTGCTAAAATTTGTCTTCAAATAAAGAAGAAGACCTCAAAAAATACACCACATGCAACATGAAACCAAGAAAAAACAAATCTCAAACCCACCACTACTGTTAAGTACCTCAGCTCTCAATTTTGCTGCATACAACTGACAGCTTGGTTCCATGGGGATAAATTATCCTCTGCTGAATGTCCCACCTCTGGTGTGGCTGGTGGGCACATCCAACATACATTTCTCTGCTAAATTTTATTTGCTTTTTAGTGTTGCTAGAAGGTAGAATAATCCAGTGCAGCCTGACACAAGGTGAACACTGAAGGGCACCAGAGAGGAAGATGTAGAGAACAATTTACTGATGTGCATCTGTCTGATCCTGGTCCTAACATGGGTCAACCAGGCTGGGGCAATTTTTCTGTGTTGGCACCTGTGTTCTGCTGCTTTTTGGTGCAGTGAACAGGGAGCTGTCACGTCACTGATGGAGACAAGGGCAGGACATAAACAGTTTTTAGCATTTGCCCTCCCCACTCCAGATTTTTCTGGGTTTGAAGATCTCCTTTTGCGTTCTTGTTTATAAACAAGTGAACCTCTTCATGGGGAATTCCTGCCTTGAAGTAAAAAAAAAATCCCAGTAAAACCTCTCTTTAAGTCCAGACCCTGACAAAGGGTCAAGTGTGAGGAAGAAAATTCTAAAACTTGGAGATATCCAGAAAAAGTTTATCTGCTGAAGAACAAAACAATGTCATCAACAGAAAAATGGCATTTCTTCCTTTTGCTTCTACTACCAGACCAGAAATTGTCCTTGCTGCTTTTTTTCCCATGCTGAGAAGAGACAGAAATTGCAACATGGTGTATTTGTCTCTGTCTCATTTTTCAGATTCTCTTGGGAAATAGAAGAAAGCACTTAAAAAGGAAAAAACCCAAAGCCCCCACGATTTGGTGTTATGCATCTCTATCTCCAGCTGTTGTGCAGTTTTTTGAGTGAGCACATGGTGTCCTGTCTGTTTGTTTGTTTGATGGCAGGAGGAACTGGATCAATGTTTTATGGTAGAAAATGTTTCTAAAAAGCCCATTCCCTTTTAAAACCCTCCACGTCTGACTACTGCCAGCTTCAGAGTCAACCATGGGATCACTTTGTGATTTTGTTACAATCCTGCTTTCCTGTGAAAGGACACAGAAGCTTTGGGGTTCTTTTTCTCTTTTTGGGATGTGGAGGTACTGAGGCTGTATGAATTTATTTCATGAGCAATCTTTAGTTATTAAAATATTAGCAAACAAAGATGACTATTGAATAAAAATTCATGTATACATTAAAACAAATCTTCCCTTTTATCTCAAAGATCCTCTCAGGTACTTTATGCAATCAAAAAATACCACAGGCTAATGTATTTAAGGAACATTTCCCTTGTCTTTGACATACTGTATTTTCTCCTTGCTTTCTAGACATGGTGAAAGAATAGAGCACAGCATGAAAGTGGCACATATGCAATTGAGTTGGCAAGAAAAGCAGATGGAAGATGATGAAGACAGGCATTATACAATTCTCTTTAATCAGAAATCTGGTCTACATGCTGGTTCTGATTGCCATGTGAGTGTGTGTGCGTGGGAATAGTTGCGAGCACTCTTCCATCCCAGCGAGTGAAAAAAGATTCTGAGAGGTAGAAATAGTTCCACCCAGATGAACCAGCTCAACCCAGTGATGCCAGGGTAAGCTGCTTCTGTGTAAAACCATTTTTTGTTTACACTAGAAGACAAATCCACCCTATCTTGTCACCAGAAGCAGGGTAAGATGGAACATTGTCGAGAGCAGCCAGCTGAAGAAGAATAGCTCTCCTCTCAGAAGACCTTTGAGGAAAGCTGTAGGCCTTAATGCCCCCCTCCTGCTAATCTTACCAGGTACATGTTCAAAGGGGTTTTTGGAGGTCCTTGCTGGAGCAATTTGTCTGAGCCTAGACCAAATGCATGACAAAGGTTCTTGTCTTTTTCAGCAAAACTCTCTTTTGAATGGGCACTAATGATCCCAGGAACCAGTGCTGCTCAGCATAGAGAAATATATTTACCCAAGTTGGAAAAGATCTTGCCTTGAATCAGATATAATGGACTGGGAATGCAGACTGCCTGAGGGCCTGAGCAGGTCAGCCATACTCACAGCCTTCCCTGGAGCCCTTTGGACCTTGCTGGGGTGAGAATGAAGCCCTCCACCACTGCTTTGATGAACTCTTTGCCAGCACAAAAGTTATACCTTCCTTCCTGCAGAAGCCACTCCTTCAGCTCTCCTCATCAAGGCCAGGCTTATCCACCTGATTCCACATTACTTTCCATTCTTAGTTACTTCAGCACCACCTCTCCTCAGTAGAGAGACTCAGAAGTCATCTCAGTCTGCTCAGATTAATTCTTATTCTAAGAATTCGAGCATTCCCCCTTGTCCTATCACTACATGCCCTTGTAGAAAGTCCCTCTCCAGCTCTCTTGTAGGCTCCCTTTAGGTACTGGAAAGCCTAAAGATACAAAGAAGATATTCCCTGTTGCAGTCCTTGTAAAATCACAGTCTGCACAAGCTCGGACTTCACCTGTTTAGCTAAATTTTCAGGTCTCCCCCATTCATATGTTAAAAGATTAATTCTGCCAGTGGGAACACCAAAGAGTTACAGCTCTCTGCCAAACCACAAGAGGAAAGCAGTTACTTTTCAGGAATGTCACCTGGCTGTGTGCTGAGCTGGCAGCACAAGCAGCTCTGCCTGCTTAGCACCAGGATTTATGCAGGAGCTCTGGCTTGCTCCCGGGAGTGGGAGGATGGAGCTCCAGCTCACTAAAAGGCTTCTTCTGGGCAGACTTCCCGTAACTGAAAGGCCCTCCCGTGCTACTCCAAGTTACAATATTGGGCAGTATTTATCCACAAATAATGTTTTCTAGGTAAATACTAAGAAAGTATTTGCTCTGGTGAATGTGACTTCAGGATTTATTTAAAGAGCAATTTTTTTCTGAAAACTTGCAATGCATTTTGAGCTTTCAGTGTCTTCAACTCCACAGGTCCTCCTGGACTTGAAACCAGGCAGTGATCACCCACACACTGCATGGCCATGTGCCTGCAAGCCCTGTCACATATCTGCATTTGAGTCACCTCCTTCAGAAAGACATTGCCAAACATCCAGATTAGATCTGCATAAACAGCTCCCAGTGAGATTAGGGAAATATCTTAGTTTTGCAAGTCAACAACATTACTCCAAAACCTTCACGTACATAAACAGCCACCTGCATTTTCCAAAAAAATGTGTTTTACATATGCAGCAATTTTTCACTTCCTATTCAGTATTCTGCCATTTCAAAACTTTTGGCTACCTAGTAAAGAGAAACAAAAAAAAGCAAAAAACAGCAGATTCAACACCATCTGTACAGATGTGCAACACAAGCCAAACTACTGGAGAAACTGAAAAGCAATCACATTTTAAAGCAATGAGGAGTGTGGGCTACTAATTCTGCCAAGGAGAAGGGAATAATCCCAAATCCAACTAAACTAAGGGGGTGAACTCACCTTCTTATTCTCTGGGTAACAGCCCTATGTCCAAATGAAAATTTGAGGCAGCAAGATTCAGCACAAGGCAAAGCATGCTACCTAACAAATGCTGTGAGTACAATATGTGCTGGTGGTGACCATGGATTTTCTCTTCTCTTCTTTCTTGATGGGGTCATTTTGAAAGATCACGTATGCCCTCTTATTAAGTGGCTACTTCAGTATTCTCTATTTTAGCAGGTTTGTGTTTGAAGAACACCAAGCAGTTTAAAATGCCTGAAGAGAAGCCTGCCTTTTCTTCTTTTATAAGCAAGTGCTTCTTGCTTGGTACATTTTGTTTCTCTGCACACACATGGAAGATGGTGACTTGAAATAGGATCCAGCTACTCCTGAGGCACAGGGGTTGGGGGTGGGGGTGTGATAAGACAGAGCAATGAGCTCCAGGATAAATCTACAGCCATTTTCTCAAGGTGTGTATGGATAAGTACAGGTTGGAGCTAGATATGACTTCAGCTGTCTCTTCCTGATAAAAAAAGCAAAGATTTTTGGGGAAACTGGCTAAGGTAAAACCCTTCAATTTCTCCTGTCATACCAAAGAAGCTAGAAATAGTAACTTTTAATCTATGTTTTTATTTAAAGTAATGTCTGGATCTCAAGTAATAAAAAGAAATGATGGTATGCAGTAGGGTTTATGGAAAATTCTTTACTGATAATCTGGGCAGCAGTCTGCTGCTCTGGGGGATTTTCCCTTTTCTCACTGATCTTACAAAGCAAAAGCAATACGCCAGGAGCAGGGAGAATTTCTCTCCATGTAACTTACCAGAGCTATTCCTCAGAGGAAAAGAAGAAGCTATCACCTTCCCTTCAGATGCTTTTACATCAAAAGAAATTCCTCAAAACAAGCCCATCTAATTCCAAACCTCCAGTTATCCACATATATTTTAATATTATCTTTTCCCATTCCAAAGTCTTTCCAGTTTTATTCTATAGTAATTACAAAATGACCTGTTTGCTGTTCTGAGATACAACATGAGGTGATAACCTTTTATTTCAGGTATATATGTAGTGGTCTGGGCAAGTTGTGTTGCCAATGCCCTTATAAACAGGGCCAAAGCACTAAATATCTGAAGGTCGAAGTCTGAAGTCGATATCCATTATGAAAATCTTCTGATAAATAGAAGTTTGTTGAAAAAATGTGAAATTATGCTTAACGCACATTGTCGGACTTTTTGCCTCCTTATAAAAAAACTCCCAACATATACTTTCTGTGTTATAAGTTGTTGCTGGGCCAAACTTGTACAGAATAAATCCTGATAAAATAGAACCAATTTTATTTTTGAGCATGAGAGAACCAAAGAAATAAATGTCTTAAGAAATCTTCACAATAATGCAAAATCCTTCTTGGGACTGAAAGGGATCTTTTTTTTTGCAATTCTTTAAAATACTTATTTTTTAATCCCCTGAACCAGAAACACCCTGAAACATTTGGAATATTTGAAATATTTGGAGTGGACATTTAAAGGAGTGGACAACCAGTTGTCATGTCATTCATCACACTGTCAGTGTCAAGTACAATGATTCAGATGGAGGCAATGAGAATGTAAAAATTACTTCCGAAGAGTGAAATACTCTTCAACCCCTTCAGGATTGTGGAACTTCAGAAGGGTTGTGCAGCTCATTTTAAAGGAAGAAAACCTTAACTCCTGATGAAGACATCTGGCTTCTTGACCTGTAACAGTAGGTATTCTTATTTATTTCCAAATTTTTTAAAATTTAATTTCCATACTTGGAATTAAAATATATGATTTACTGAATTGGTACACTACTCTTTTCCAATGAAAAAATAAAGAAAAAAATATTAAGAAAAGCCCAAATATCTGCTTTTGCATTGAAGGGGCTAAAGCTACTTCAATACTGATTTCTAGTCTGCTCCCTATCCCATCTAAACCACAAAACAAACACTTGGTGAACGAATTAAGAGAACAACCCTCTTCTTTTCAGAACATAATATACATGATATATTATGGTGAAGATACATGGTGAAGCTGAAGATGGCCTTTGGTCCTGCTCAGAAGATGAAAATACTTGGTTATCTATCTTTTGATTAAAACACCATAACAGAAAAAAACCCCAACACAACAGGAGAACAACTCCCCAAAATATCTCTAGATATTTCTGGATAAATATAATCTGCTGACATTTAAAACTACAGGTAACTGATGGTTGTTCATGGACGCAGATTTCAGTGTGGACTGAAATTTACTGCATGACCTGGAGGAGAATCATATAAACCCTGAGTCTCAGAAAACACACTGCATGTGTTAATACTTCCCTACAGCACCTCTGTGGCTGTAGGTGGCTTTGTGATGCTGAACTAAAGTCAGCAAACATAACTGAGCTTCTTTGATGGAAATGAATAGCAGCACCAAATTTTAATTGTATAACTGGAAGTGAAGGTCACAGAACAACTGAAATAGTAATCTTTAGCCCCAGAGACTGATATTGTATATAAAGCAGAATACCTGGTTAATCAAAACTAAAGAATGTTTGGACTGATGGCCAAAAGATACTTGAGAAGAAGTATATTTTCTGGCTAAAACCATTATTGACTATGGATAGTGACTGGTATGGATATGATATCTCAAGTCAGCGGTTTCCCTGAGGTACGACAAAACTGCTTGAAAAGCTCTCCAGCCTAAAAAAACTTCAGTAACCTACTGAAAAGTTTAATGCCTAAAATGTCAATTTTAAGTAAATTGAATTGAAACCTGTATTACTTTCTAAAACCTCACAATTCTTATGAGAGACAGAATTTTGCCCTGAACTTACATAATTTAATTTTTTACATGAGTAAGTACCCTCTTCCTCAGATGACCTCTTCCATAAGTGGCTTCTGAACATACAACAGGTATTTTTACTGTTCTGTCACCTTGATCAGAAAAACAAAATTATGATAACATGAATCCATTTCTTATTGTCAGGATCACCAGGGCAGAGACCTGTGTGATGGTGTTTGAACACCGGTATGTTTTTGTGTGCAGGTGGGATGTCTCCTTTGAAGGGCTGCTCCGTGTCCTGGGACTCTGCTTTCTCTTGAGATGTGTCTGGTAAGGGCCAATTTGTCAATCCATTGTATTCTGTCCCTCCAACTAAATATATATGGGGTTTGAAGCTAAGCAAAATTAGGTTGAGCATTTCAATTCTGCAGCAGCTTTAAATTTTCTGGAATTATCCAGGGAGAGATGGGTCAGTTGTTAATGACATGAACTCACCTGAGCTGCCTGCTGTTGTATGAGCATGCACTGACACATCCAAGGAGATGGAAGAAGCACTGGTCTCATGCTCACTGTCTAAACACAGTGTTGCACCATGACTAGACAAGCTAAGCTGCTTCAAATTCATCACTTTTTCAATTTAGTGTACATCAAAGATCAGCTGTGATAAATCACCGTGTTGGACCACAGAAATGCAATAGAACTGGGTCAACCTTCTTTACCTGACTGCTATTGGGAATCATATTATAAAATGTACAAAAGGGATTGGAAAAGCTTGAGAACACTGTAGAGGTGACCTTGAAAAACTGAAAGTCTGGTCAAATAACACAGTCATGGATGTGTACACAGAGGCATCATGGATTACCCAGAAGGCAGGGAGTTGGAGGATGCTAGCCTGAAAACATAAGTTCACAGTAGCTAAACTAAGGGAATAATTCCTCGAGATGTTAATAAAGGGTTCCACTTACTGTCACCGAAGCCAGCCAGCCACTAGAGGGAGGAGTGATCTAGTGCTGCCAATGACTGCTGTTTATTATGCTTCTGCAATTCGTTATGCTTTTCTTAAAGCTCATCTCATAAGGCTTGCAAAACCTTTCCAGTTAAAGGAAAAAAATATCGACCTTTCACAGTTGGTGAAGAAAGCACACAAACACAAAGTTCAAGGGCTCAAGAAACAGAAAACATACAAAAAAAAGAATCTGCATGTCTCCTTAGGAATATATTCTGATTTTTATAGCCCAGATGAATTGTGGACCTGATTTTCAATTAATTAGGATTCGTAGGGCAATTTAAATTCATAGCATT
This sequence comes from Peucedramus taeniatus, assembly GCA_013400575.1. Classification (NCBI taxonomy): domain Eukaryota; kingdom Metazoa; phylum Chordata; class Aves; order Passeriformes; family Fringillidae; genus Peucedramus; species Peucedramus taeniatus. Next base: position 225,469 of record WBNO01004501.1, read on the forward strand.
CAGCATATCATTAACAAAAATTGTAGGACTGAAAGCTATCTTATGTGCTTTTTGTAATTCAAAGTATTTTTCTTGGTTACAAGAAAGGGCAGGTCAGTACTGTGGTTGAAAAAGGTATTTTCCTTCTGTACAGAAACCAGCAACTTGCTAAAAATGTAACTTCCATATTCTTTAGGAATAAAGCTATTTGAAAGTAGAAACCAAAGAAAAGCCCAACACAATAACACACTCTCAGTGGCTGCATTGCTAATCTTGAGCCTTTCACTCCAGATTACTATGCTAAACATCCATTTATAGCAGGAAGGAAGCAATTTGGATATGTGAAGCAGGGTTTTGTGTGTAGAGCTATTCACTATTCACTGATAAGAAGATATTCAGTAACAGGAAAATGCTAAGTGAAATTAAAAAGTAGCTTTTATCTGAAGAAAAGAAAGTAGTTAATGAGATAGGTAATTGCTAGATGTTTAGCAGGTCAAATCTTAGCGTTTTGCTAGAGGTCTGTCAATGGAAAAGTCTGAGTCACATTTTTTTCCTCAGCTTAGACAAATTCTGCTAAGTTAGCAGGCCCAGTTCTGTCTTTCCAAAGAGGAAAAAGCCAAGCTTAAACTAAGCACAAAAAACTTTTTCTTAAAAAGACTGCGGAAAGCTCGTGGATAATCTAGTTTTGAGTGCACTAAGAGTTTGGGATATAAGTAGAAAACTGCTCCTCCCCTAGTCCTTGTGGGTTTTACTGTGCCTGGCTCTTGTCAGATAATTAGGCTGTCATCAGTGTAGAACCATTGGTGCTGCTGTCTACCCTCTTCACTGCAGAGAAATCAGGAGACAATATGTCAGAGATAAATCTTTCCCACAGCCTTCCAAATGGCTTTTCATCAGAAAATTCACGGGTTTTCCAGGAATAGTCGCACACAGAGCATACAGTGGGAACCCTCTCCAGTCAACCAGACTGTGATTTTCAGTGTGTGGTGTGCTTGCTTCTCTTGCAGCACACACCATGGCAGCTCAGGCTCTGAAAAGTACTAAAATATCTTTTCCTAGCTCTAAAGGCCTTCCCTATGGAAAAAAAAAAAAAAAAAAAAAAAAAAGAAAAAAGAAAAAAAGGCATTTTAAGATTCCCTTCTGCTATAGTGTGAAGAATAACAAATACAAAGAAAATTTATAGAGAAGTGAGTGGGAAGCTGTGTGTTGGTGTACGTGGGCAGGTCATGGAGGGAAGAGGAGATGTACAGGCAGCTGAAGGGCAGAATGCCCTCTGTGAGAGTATCTGAACCACCTCTAGGACATATGCTAACAGTGGGTATGGGCTGCATGGTGGTAAGAAATGGGAGGTCTGTCAAGTCAGGAAAAGATCAGACCTATGAATTTCAACAGACAAAGCAAAATGCAACATTACTTAGTGTTACTGCTGGGACTAGCTTGCTCCCCCCGGGCTTTCACATGGCACAGGGAGAGCAAAGATGTGCAGCAGGTGGAAGGAGAGAAAGGAAGCACAGCTGAGGAGGAACTACAAGAACTGACCCTTTTATCCCTTGGTGGGGTCTTGCCAGCCTCTGCAGTTCTTCCTCTGGCAGGGAAGCATGAGGATGATTTAACTTCTTCTCCCCATGCTGTGCCTCACTGCTCCCACAATATGATGGGGCTCTTCCCAGACATCTCAGTGAGCGCTAGGAAATGCTGCCACAAGCCTCTCTACAGGAGCACAGAACAGGAGCCAAGAGCAAGGGGACAATGACTAACATTGAGTGTATACCATTCCTACAGCCTCTTTAGAACGCTCTGTAATTGTCGCACTCACTGTAATGACTCAACCCTCGTGACAACCCGACACACAGGAGGGGAGCGCCGCGATCCCTTTTTGCCCGGAGCTGGAGGCTCATGGACAGCCGAGCCTGGAAAGCGGCCAGGCAGGGAACAGCAGCACTGGGATGTCCCCGCTCCCTGCTCCCCAGGGCACAGCCTCCTGCCGTGGAGGCACAGCATGCCGGTGTGGGGGCCAGACACTCCCACCTCTCTGCGCCCCTCTGGCAGAGAAAGGGGCGCGACACCTGAGAGCCTTGCAATTGCAGTCCTTCATTTTAATTGCTCAGCTGATCCGCCCCTTCCCTCGGGGAACAATTCAAGCCAGGCTCTCTTTTCAGGTGCACCCCTCGGGCTCTTTTGCGACCTGAGAAACGCCACGCAGCAAAATCATACCTTAGAGTGCTCCTGAACTATAATTAACCTTAGTGTATCATTTTTATGGAAGAGAAAGCAGTTAAATTTGTCTGAATTCAAAAGGACTTGGAAGAAGAGTGGCAAGATAATGTTTTTTTAACAAGCAGCTTGATTAATTCATGGCAGAAGTTATCATCCCATTGTGTTGGGTAGGAGGCAGACATTAAAAGCCTCTTATCAACTTTGTCCAGGCGAGGAAAAAACCACCATAGATCAGATTTTAAAAGCTTTGTAAACAACCCACTGCAGAACCCAGCACTGAGGACCCAGATCCCAATTGCATAGTATTCCCGTGGGCTGTCTGAGAAACAGGCAACAACCATTTTTATGTATCTTATTCCTATTAAGTCTCATGCCTTGGGGAGAAAAGCTAGTGCTGATTTCATTAATGGTGCATACCTCCCCATGGAGCATGATGCCATCCCAATGGATATCTCAGGCCTTTACTGGGAGCAGTGGGTAGCCCTGGGAAAAGGGCAAGAGATTTACATTCATCTCAGATCTAACCTGGATCACACCTAACCTTCCCATACTGGCTGGCTGCAGTGCTGCCCATCATAGAGGCATTGACGGAGTAACTGGGAAATATAGAATAGCACAATAGAAACTGTAGGATTCAACCCAGAAGTAAACTTTTACCTCTGTCTGGCTACTAAACAAGATTAATTTTACTTTTAATATAAATATTATGACAGGGGTTTAGATTTTTTAAAAAAATTGATAGTTGAAAATGTTGTAAAAGAGGCTTGCAAATAAACCTCAAAGAAAAGTAAAATCAGAGTTCTAAGTTTTACTTTACATGTCAATTTTATTTCATCCTCTTCTTTAAACATACTCCTTAAAAATAAAGAACCTTCCTCTACGTATTATTTACTATTATTCTCTATTTTGTACCTGGTTTAAAGGACTTATATAAAATAAAATACATAATCTGGGAACATATTCAAAAGAAGAAGAATCTCTACAACATCAGCATCAAACTACAGCCCTGTTTTTAAAGAGACAGCTGCTCAGGTGACTCATTGTTTGTATGAACTTCAAATGGATTATTTTATTATTCTTTGGGCTGTTGCCCTTAGGGAAACTAGTTACATTAAGTAACAAACTACCATTATATGGACACACTGATTCCGAGAACAGGGGAAGAAATACAATCATAACAGGCAATTTCAGAGGAAAATGTGGGCTTGTCCATATTGTGCCAGAGGCAAAGCACTCAGACGGATGCCGCAGTCATCACAGAGATATAACGAATCTGATTAGCTGCTCTGGAGAAGGAACAATTAGAGCTGAGAGGATAAAGCCTCCTTGGTGCTCACGTGTGTTTGCACAGGGATCAGTGTGCAAGGACCACCTGACCGCTGGCCAGTGACAAGGACACTCAGCTGCCGGGCTGTGGTCCTGAGCCACTGCAGCCACTTCTGTCTGGAGAAATGGAGCAGGGAGCAAACCCAGTTGCTGAGGAAATCACTCCAAAGATAGCTTGAAGCGTGACTGAGTGCAGCTGCCCACCACGTGTATGATGGCAGCAATGGAGCACCAAAACTGAAGGAAGACAGAGCTGTTCTCAACACGAGCTGCGCGCCTCCCCAGTGAGAAAGGATGCAAAGAGAGGGATCCAGGAGTGCTAACAGCAGACTGGCTCTAGTCAGGACTAGAAAGGACAGGACAAGAAACTGTGGGATGAAAGGACTGTGAAAGACTGATAAGAATGATATTAGTAACTGCACTAATGAAAAAAAAATAATAATTAAATGACCACTGATGAAATTCTAGCAGGAGGATGTGTAGGGATCAGGGTTATAATAAATAAAAGCAGAAGAAGCTGCTACATACTGATTATTTTCCTTTCATAATAAAAGGAAATAAAATAAGCAGTGGGGAGGTGGAAATATAGAAATAGTTGATAGGATGTTCTTTCACTGAGTGAAGGGATAGTGATAGGTGATAGTGTAATTGTGCTGTTCTTCATGCAAATCTTGTCTCTTTTAATGGAGTAGGGACACTTAGCTAAGACCTGAGGTTTATAAGATTATTAAGGAATCACTTACTAAAAAAAAAAAGGAGAGAGAAGAGAAAAGGGACAATAGAAATAGTGACGTAGTGCTGACATTCATTCCAGCCACTGTCAGTCTAACATCTTATTTATGAACCAGGCATCATCCACTCCCTCTCAATTCAACCTTGTTAATCACAGGTAAACAACAATTAATTTGTGCCTTAAGTCAAACGATCTTTTTGTAGGGGGCAGGGAAGTGGTGGAGGACAGGAGTAATAGACAGAGAGTTACCTCTGCCAGAAATGACATCCTACCCAAGAGCAAATGACTGAACAATTGCAGTGGAACAGCCTGACTCACCAGAATTTTAAACAAGTCTGAGCAACACATCTCTGCCAAACCCTGTTGTCTCACAGCTCTTACAGCCACATGGCTGACATGAGTCCAACATGCACAAGGCTGAAATCCTTGGCTAGAGATTTATATTGGACCTTATTGACAAGGCATCGCCAGTGGTTCTGAGATTCCTAACATTTTTTGATTTCAGCTTCAGGAGGATGGTTTAGTGACATGTTACACCCCACTAGAATAGAGAAGAAAGGATCTATTCAAAATAGAAATTTTCTTCCCTTAAAATTTCATCTTTTATAAATATAAATTTATCCCTTCTACAAACATAACTATTATGTGATGAAGCTCCAGCTTAGTTGATGACATAGACAGCATTTCACCCGGAGCATTTCTAAGTTTTCTGTATTATGTATTTATCCTTATTTTTGAGATTTATGCAAAGTTCACAACCAAATTATTTCTTTTAAAGTAATAAATAACTGTGAACATTTTTAGGACTAACTGAAAGAGGACTACCTCCCAAAAGTAGCTTCTCAGTGTTTCCTTTCAAGCATGGAGTAATGAAGGCTTAGCACAGATTTGCTATAGCAATTGTCATATATAAAACAAGAGAGATTTATATACTAGTCCTGAAATCTCCTGAGATTGCCTTCAGCATGATACATCACTGTCACAGTGCAAAGCTGCACAGACACAGCTCAAATATGTCTGCCAGCCCAAAATCACTTGAAGAAAGAGAAGGATTTGGGTGCTGTGGATGTGGCTGCTGGCATTTGGGGATGACAAAACCAGTTAGTGCTTTCTGCAGTTGCTGGGCTTGCTGGAGGCAAAGCTGCTGGGCAGCTGGGGTGCAGGCTGGTTGGTAGCACAGCCTTCTGGAGGGGAATGGGAAATTGCTGTGTAGCTCAGCTGCAGCTGGAACCATAGAAATCTCTCACAAGGACTCAGTAGCTGCTTCAAAGGTGCTTTCAACAATTTTTTTTCCCATGCCAGCAAATTAAACAGTGATTGTATGATGGTTCTCTGCCCTTGTGGTGTACAATGGGTAAGAAAGCAGGCACAATGTAAAAAAGGCTTTAAGGATTTCCCCTCATTTCCACACTCCTAAAAAGATTTATACTTTCTTTAGGAGGAGAGGAGATTTCAAAAAGTCAGGTCTCTTCAGATGAACTTTCATTCACATGTGTCACAGGGAGAAGAGTGGCATTTGATGCTGCCACATGCTCCTACTCTTCACCCTGCACCCAAGCCAGCAGAGAATTACTAAATGAAGCTGAAAGTTGCTCTATCTTAACAGTAATACAAGCACAAGAAAATTGAAGAAACAAATAACTGGCTATCAACATGACTTCGATAGTAATAGTATCTTTTATTCGTAAGGGCAGAACAAGTTTTCATCTTAATCTCTCTTTCTCTCCCCCTAATATGATGCAGATTAACAGAAGATCCCAAAGCATGTCGGCAGAAACACTGTCTTGTACTTTCACATTACAACTAAAGCTACATTATTTTAACTTTTTCCGTTTTTAATCTGAAAGAGCTCCACCATTTCACAGTGAAAAATGATTGCACTTCTAGATGATCAGAATAGAAAATTATTATGAATAATTAACTTAATTATTGTTGCCTGTTTGCTTGTCTTGTTATGTAGAACATGATTTTTTGCAGATGCACATCTCTTTTTATGCCTGTGCATTTTCTGCATGGCAGGTTCAATACATCAGCTGAGCTCCCCTCAGCAAACTGAAGCAGAGAGTACAAGATCACATACCAAGGGTCAAGCATGGTATGGCTGGCAGCAGTGGGAACATGATTTCAAAATGCTAGCAATGAAATAACATTTAAAGAACATGAAAGAATTGCACAGCACTGCTGTGGGTGGGATATCTATATTTACTGTTCAGCAGCAGGCCTTCAGGAATAATTTGGTCCTGATGAGAGTTTTATTTTTACATTTAAAAATGAGTTAAGAAAAGGAAGTAAGAACAGTGACAGTGGATATATTCAACAGCCTGAGAAAAACAGACAGAGAATCAAAAAAGATAGGTCTGGAGGGGTCTTCAAGAGGTCATTTGGTCCCTCCTTCCACCCTAAAGCAGGATCAGCAATACCTAAATTTGTTCTGACAGATATTTTTTACCCTTTTCTTGAAAATGTCCAGTGAAGTGATTTCTTTTGGCAATCAACTCCCACGCTTAACTATCATTACTGCTAGGAAAATTTTCATAACATGTAGCCTGTGTATGCCTTGGCAGTCTTTTTTTTTTTTTCCTGCCTCCACTGGACATTATTAACTCCCTTTCTGAGGCAGCATTTTAAGTATGTGGGAAGAAGTAGGGCCAAAAATAAAGACCAAACATGTTTGCATACAAACATGCATGTTGGCTCTGTAAAGACTATACACTGAAAGAGATGGCTGAAAACCAGATTTTGTTTCAGTAATTGTAACTGTTTTTCTTAACACAAGCCCTATAAGTGCTCATTTGATACATAAAGTACAATGATAGGGTTTGCTTCTTAAGAGACAACAGTGTTACCTTGCATTCATCAACATCATTTGCTGTAAAATGCATAAATGTTTCTAGAATTTAATTGAGAGAAGATAGGATGTTGGAAGTCGTAACTTTCATCTGTAGTTATGTTCCATATAAGCTAAATCTTGTGTAAAACTGAAGCAGATGACTAGACATAGGACAAGGATTTTCATGTCTGCAAATAAGACAATCATCTAAATGAGGATGCAGCTTTTCCTTTACAGATTACTGAGTTCCAAAATTTTTCCTATAATATTTCCCAGAAAATCACATTTTGGCTGGAAAATGATAGGCTCTTCCTTTTTTGCCAATGTTTATGCCTGAAGAAGAGAATGCTCTGGGGTGACCTTATTGCAGCCTTTCAGTACCTAAAGGGGGCCTACAAGAAAGCTGGAGAGGGACTTTTTACCAGAGCATGTAGTGATAGGACAAGGGGGAATGGCTTCAAACTGAAAAAAAAGAGCAAGTTTAGATATTAGATTAGATATTAGGAAGAAATTCTTAACTATGCTCGTAGTGAGACATGGGAAGAGGTTGCCCAGAGAAGTAGTGGATGCCACATTCCTGGGAAGTGTTTATGGCCTGGTTGAGCATGACTTTGAGCAGCCTGGTCTAATGAAAGGTGTCCCTGTGCATGGCAGGGGGAGGTTGGAACTAGATGAGCTTTAAAGTCCCATCTAACCCAAACAATTCTATGACTCTATGGATATTCTTATGCAGGTTTATTGTAACAGTGTGATTGCCTCAAATTTCAGCAAGTAAAGGCAAAAGTACAAGTGGGACAATAACAACAGAATACATCACAGATTACAACAAAATTTTCACTTTTCATCTCAGAGAAGCAAGAAATAATATTTATACAAATATGGTAATACTGATGTAACGGGTCATATGTAGCTAGGTGTGGACTAATAGAAATTTAGGTTTTACAATGTGATAAGCAATGACTGCTACCAGTGAGACTGTAATATCTAGGGAATCTGTTTCTTTGCAAGATAAACTGGTGGGGATCATCACAGAAGTAGAGAGGAGGAGTGTTCATCCTACCCATGTCCTGGGCAGTGAAAGGTAGGGATGTCACTTCTGTGCTGTAGAAGCATCCATACCTCTGTTTATGGGGGACACAAAACCCTGAAGGGAGCTGCCATGGGACACAAGATTTCTCTCATGTCCATCAGTGCTACTAAGCCTTAACTGACTGAATGTGCTTTATAAATCCATCCCTAACAACTGTTCATTAAAAGCTCCAAGCTCCTTCAATAAATCAATATCCTCTCCTCCTTAAATATCATATACACAAAACAGATGTCAGCTGCCATAAGGAAACCATTGGCTCCTGAAGTATGTCCACCTACTACCTCAAAATAAACATATTTTTAATTGTCTTGCATTTAAAATTTTTTCTGACTTATAAATTATTCACTGAACTTAATCATACTTGACACAGAAGCCTGAAAAGTGAGAAATATGTCCAACAGCTTCTGCCTAGTTTCAGAGAGAAGAGAGAAGGGATTGCAATAGTATGAATAAAAAGTTAATATATCATGCATCAGTGAATGTGAGCTGGGAAAGTTACTGCCTAGGCCAGTAATAGTTCCAGAATACTGTTCCTTAGGCTGCATGTCCAAAGCACACAGAGATGCTTCTGTCTCTTTAATGCAAAATTAAAAGAAACTCCCTGTTCAAGGAAAGAAACAAAACACGCCTCAAGGAACATGGAAACGATTCCTTTGCTAGCTACAGGTTTGATAAAAATGAAAGAGACTGCAACATGAAACAATTACACCAACTGTACTGAAAACATACTGTAAAACACTAGTAAAAGATTAATCAGACTTATTCCTTTTGTACTAATTAGCAAAGTCATTGTTCTCTAATTGGAAGTCACTCAGCAAGAAAGAAAATTAACAAGCTTCCCTGCATGTGTCTAAAAATATTCACCATAATGAAAATGTGGTATTGCACCACCTCTCCCTTCCCCCTGCCTGTGATCTGGATCAGATCACTTTAGCAGAATGAGGACGCCACCTCATTAAAAAAAAAAAAAAAAGAAAAAAGAAAAGAAAAAGAGAAGAAAAAAAGAATTGTGATTTTGTTTATATGACACTTTTTGTTTTTTTTTTCTGGATATTTTGGAGTACATTATAGTAATTTAGAAACACCTCAAAGTAAATAGGCACTCTTTCCCAGGACTGGGATGGTTTTCATACCTAAGGATTTATGATGTGCTGTATGGTGAAGTGTAATGTAAGGACATCAGCTCAAATGACAGAACAGCCTGGGCACATTTCAGGCTAAAATTATCCATACAACCCTTGTAATTTCCCTCAGTGCAGACACTTCCCAAGGATCACTTTAGGAGGACCAGGGGATTTCCTATCTTGAAATACGTCTTATACTAAGCAACAATGGAGTGGTTTGATTTTCCTTCCAAGTCATCATAGCAGAGTTTCTGTTGCAACTCTGTCAAGATTTAGTTAGTAATATAGATTGATTCCAGCTTGGTGGTTTGTCCTCCAGGAACTCACTTGATCAATTCTCAGGGAGGTGGTGTGAAGGTTTGAGTTCAGGATGTATAAATCAGATCTACCTCTTTCTCCTTGCTCTTGTTACTGCTACTAAGCTTGCTAACAGATGATATCACTAAATTGAGCTTGATAATTTATTGTGATTTGGTTTTCAAAACAATTTTGTCTCCAGATTCCCAAAAACATACAAGTAGAAAGTACTTACACTATTTGTATTAACACATAAAAAATAAATGTGGGTGTAAACAAATAACATGCCCCTATTTTGAGATATTATTTTTGGAATGCCTCTGATAAACTTTAAAGGAAGGAATTGTTTGGTTTATTTTAAGTCATCTATGCAGTAAATCATAGGAACAGATGCAGGTATGATGGAGTTTATATAGAAAAATTCTTTACCATGGGATGAAAAGGAGAAAAGTCTAATGATTATATGCTCACATACTCTCTACATCATCAGTGGTGAAACTTGGTGTGCATTAAAAAGGGGTTTTGGTGTTTATAAGTTTCTCCTAATCACACCTGACTTGAAAAACATCACATGACTAGTAAAATGCCTTGAAAATGTAGAGTTGCTAATAAAAAACCTCATTTCTGTTCTTCCTGCTATCCTTTCTCCATAAGTTCTACAAATGCACCTACAAAGTATGAAGATCATGAAAAATTTTCAATTCACTATTGATCACAGAGGACAACTTGTTTCAGAAAAAAATTTATGTGATCAAATATGAGTTCAAAAGAAAAATTCTGCAACTGTATTTAACCCAAAATCCATGTCTACAAATAAATCACCATTAAGTTTTGTAATGTTACAAAGACTCCCTCCCTCCAAACAAACAAACAAAAAACCAAAAACCCTCAAAAAAATTCAAATGGGTGGAATCCCCACAATAGCAACAATAAGGAGTTAAGAAACATAATTTGAATCTGTGTTTTAAGCAATGAGTATGCCTGCAGAGAAGAAGAGGAAAGGGGGAAAATGAAATAGAAAACCTGTGGTGATATGATCCGTCTCTCAACCCTCTTGTCCTCAACAGAGTTTTCCACTCCCTTCCATATTCCTTATCTTTTTAGGCTGGGAAAGTGCTGCCATGCTATTCCTTGTGCTGACCCACCAGCTACTTTGCCCATAGTCCTTCAAAAGAACAAAAAGGAGGCCGCAGATCCTTCTTTGCCTTATCCAGCTACAGATCTTGATAAAGCTTTCTGGAACTTCATATCTCTCAGATTTCAGTCTCTCTAGCAAACTTGGTTATAGTTGGCCAATGGACTTAAGAGTTACTGGCAGCTGGAGGTGACAGGTTGGCATGTGGACAGCAATGTAATTGCATACTTTTTATCCCAACAAAAACCATGCAGAACATAGACAAGGTACATATAAATAGTGAAGGAATATGTCCTGAATCAAGCTCAGCTGTAACAGAATTGTCAGTTATCTGCCACCTGCACCATCTTTAGAAGTTTGTTAACCAGTCTATTTTCAATCTGCTTACAAGGTAAACTTTTGCCACTTATTAGGAATTGCAAGAAAATACCACCTTTTTTTTTTTTTCCAGCTGAATCAGTTTATCTAGACTGTGAAAGCTTAAACACCAAGAGCATACTGCCAGCAAAGACAGAGAGAAAAAAAATCTGCTTACTTCCTGATAGGATAATGAGAATGCAGCAGCGGAGGTGTGTATTTCAAAATCACAGCAAGCTGTGCTTTATCCAGAATGGTACCACAGCATTTGACACATGTGCTGTAACCACATGGAAACCATGGCAATGGAGGAAAATTGTAGGAGGGAGATTGTACAGTATGGCAGGGAAAAAATCCTCGGCAAAACCAGGAAAATAAATTTGTATTATGTAAAGGAGATATGACACAGTTGTGCTGTTCAAAGGTTATTCCTTATATAAAAAGAAACACTGGTAATAATGAAAATACTTTCTTAGAAGAGTAGGCGCATGAGCAATGGTAGGTAGGTAGGTGGGAGGAACAGCGTGGGTTGTGAGACCAATATTAGACTTAAAGGAGTCAGAGAGGAAAAGTCCCAAAAGATGAAAAATCACTTCAAAAACAACAGTGAAAGCAAAAGGGAACATGTTTTTAAGTTGTTTGCTCTGCCGGAGATGAAAGTGCAGCCAACTAGAGACTGCATACAGCAAACTGAGAAAGGGAGAAGCAGAAAGAAATGCATCAGGAAGATTCCTGACAATTACTGCTGTGGAAACACTGATTTCACAGCGTGCTTTGTTCCTCATGGACAGAAAAAACCCATAATTAAAGGAGTGAAATACCACTCAGCTTTAGGGTGTTAATAATACCCTTCGAGGTCAACTAGAAGGTCCACTAGTGACAGTAAAAGGCTGCCTGCTGCCTAGAGCAGGCTTTGGCTCATTTCCACAAAGCTCTTATTCAGGTGCAAATTGAACCCAAGTCAACAGCAAGCCAAGGAAATAACTTGTTATCACACATCACACAATTGCTTGATGACCTATATTCAGTGAGTTAGGGGCCCTAGTTTAGTCTCTGTCTAACACACCTGCAAAACTCTGACACAACTCTCAGAGTAATCAGGGTAGCCATGGGATGAAAAACGAATGTCGTTGTGAAGGTCAAGTCACACTATTAAGAAAGTATGAAGAAGTCTGCAAACAAAGACCTAGCTTAACAGAAGACTTCAATTCCCAGAGCAAGCACTCAGCTGCTTCTCTTAAAACCTCCAGAAATTATCATGTTCAGCAGAAAGTAATGAAAGCACTGTATAATTATGTATTATAACAAATTGTCTCTGAAATTGAAAGGTTTCTCAGGAAGATATATTTCTTTAAAATATCAGCATAGATTAAAATAAATAATTCTATTTCATCCCAATTTATGCTGAAAAGACACTGAAAAAGAAAAGTTATTTCATGCTTTCTCCTCTTTTCTGTTTTTCTTCCATTTACCATTTTCCCTTCCTTCTTCTACCCTATGATTTACATCCTACTTCTGCACTGCTCCTAAACTTACGTGAATTTTACAGAGTGCAGCTTAAAATTAGGCACATTCCTAAAGCTCTCCCAAATAGGAAGGGATTAAAAAACATGGGAAATTAAGTATTTATACAAGCACTTTGCTGAATTACAATGACTTGAAAGCTAAAAGCTTCTGCTGCCTGATACCTCTGGTCTGACATCCTCCATGAGTGAACAGCGACATGCAGGACTTTTGATTTTTCATAAATCTATATATTTTTGCAAATCTTGTATCTACAGAGAACAGAAATAACCAAGAGAAAATGCACTCATTGTGATGCATTGTGCTTCACATATACTATGGAACTCTGGAAAGCATGCTTCTAAAGACTCAAAAAGAATAAGCTCTGTGCCTGAAAGTGTGTCCATGCATGAAGCATGGCTGGATGGAGTTTGTGGTGGTAAATAACATTCATGTTCACCTTGCAGAGGCTGCAATAACTGATTTCACAGGGGGAGTTTTGGCTCAGGAAAGGATGTGGTAAAGTCTTCTCGATGATGAAAGGAATCACTGGATCCCTTGAGCAAAGGCCAGCTAGATTATGAAAATCTCTGCAGAAAATGAGATTGCTTTCTCCTTTGGTCACTAATAGAAAGACAGAGAAGAAGCAATCCCAGGCTTCCCTTGAGACAAATTCAGGCAGGCTGCTATGGGGAGCTGCAATAAGCTTGCTTTTTTCTGCTGTTCTATTCATCACTGATGTCAAGAGCATGACATTCTTAACAAGGATCAAACAGTTTTCTCTGAAATCTGTTTCTCAGATAAGGTCTCTGGAAAAAAATGGGGTAGAGTAGGACACGGAAGGAGAAGAAATTAATCAGGGAAATGCAGAAGGAGTCTTTTGTCACTGATCATGGGTACTAGAAGAGATAGAGATACTTTTTATATTTTTTCCCCCATTTTAAAGCTACAGCCTTAGGCAAGTTATACTAAAATTGGGTTATTTTTGGTCCAGTGAACTATGATTCACTACTATAGCTAAGAATTTTGAAAAAGACAGAAACAATTGTTGATTTAAAATCCACACTATTTTCTTTTATGGATGTAATTTATTTTCTTGCTTTAAGGGACCTTTCCATTTTAGAATAAATTAAAATAAAATGTTAATACAAAATTGTCCATTTGTGCAATTTTCCTGACAATTAGGGTGGCTTTTTTAAAAGGCCTAAATAGAGGAAAAACAAATAATGACATTTAAAAAAACCTACAAACTCGTAATTCCTTTTGGCTAAAGCTTTCATAAACAATTAAAAAAATCCATTTTTGGTTCTCCACAAAATACAGTGCAATTCTGAGTGGAAAACATGGGTTTGTCTACTTTCAGATGGTCTTCGTTCTTTTTAATTAAATGTCAGGTTCTCTCTGGAGTTGCAAAGACTATCTTAGGCTAATTTCAAATACTGAGTACATATAAATACCCAGTTACACAAAGCTTTTGCAGGCCAAAGCTGTATTTTAGCAAAGCATTCAAAGAGCACACCTACTGTACATACCTGGACGCTCACTTAACACTAACAGGTTAAAATACTTAGCAAATTCATAGTGCAAGTACTTTTTCAGAATAACATTGAAATACACTCCCAGATTTATTCTTGTTCAGAAAAAAATCCATGCAAAAATAAGCATGACAGAACACACTTGTTCAAATATGTTCCTGAACTTGTAGCTAGAAGTAAGAGAAGAAACAAACACACAAAACAGAATATTTAAAGAGAAGAAGCAAACATAGAAAATGTGTGTCTTAATCGAGAGCTGTATGTGATACAGCAGAACCTGGACTTACTTGAGGGTGGTGAGCTCAGTAAGGGATGGCTGGGTGGCCTTGAGATAACTCTCTCTCCGTGCAGCAATCTTTGGAGATGGCTTCGGACTTGTGTCTGAGTCTCCGCTGTCATCGTCCCCCATGGCTTTGATGTAACTGCCACTACGCATCCGGCGGCAGGGGATCTCGTCATCTTTCCCTCGTGGGGTGTAGCCAGTCCATTCATCCTGAGGAACCTGAAATGATGAACACAATCCTCTTGTCAGTACACTCCTCCCTGATGTTATTGGTAAGCTGCAACAGAGCCATAACAAAAACTCTGATGGCCAAAGGCCCTTTCTTAATCTCATTTGACCATGGGTGGCTTTGTAATGGAGGCCCACTTCTCACCCTGCACAGGCACAAGTACCTCTGGAGTTCTTTGCTATTTTCCATTCCTTACCTGGGAAGTTTCTAGCAAACATGCTGGCATAGAAGGCTTGGTTAGGTTTAATACTGGACTGGAAAATCTCGCATTTTTTCAGCTATTTTGATTCAAAGCCTTTATAAACCAGATCAGAGAATTTTTAGTTCAGCTCAACATATTGAACATCTTTGGGGAGGCACAAAAGCTGAAATACGAATCCCTATATGACAATCTTTTCTGACAGGAACGCTCACCAGGATGATTTTGGCTCAAGATACATTCCAAATTAGTGGAGCTATGCACTAATTATCACAAAAGTAGCTTTGCAAGTGTAAAATTTTACTAGTATTACTTCTATAGCTTAATTGGTGCAATTGCACACTTGCAACTTGCAGTGAGTCTCCTTTTGAATTCCATTAGCCTGAGTATCTGAGTCCCCACAACCCTTTATTCCCTCCTTTTTCTTCTTCTTAATGATGTGCATTGTTTCTCTTGATCTGAAGTCAGTCCCTTCTTTGTATTGGAAATCTGGAACAGTGGGAATGTGCATTCATGAGATTTTGAGACATAACAAAGGACAGACCAAGAGCAGAGTGCTCTTGCCCACCCATTGTCTCCCTTCCTCTGCTCCTGGGACTTCTGATCACGTAAACCAGCACCCTTCTCTTTCCTGTAACTGCAGAAACAAAATGCAATGGAGCAGGGTCTTTGAAGCTATTTTGTAGAAACACCATTTTTATCTAAAGGTGAATCTGCAAAATGGTTTTTTAGTTAAACAAGTATTGTGTTAGACTTAAACACAAGTAGTTGTGAATTTTTAGTTTGCTGCTTCTCTGATTCTTCTCAGTGAATCAACTCTACAAAACAGCCGTAGCTATAGTGCTCAGGAAACCTTACAAGCCACATTAAATAAGGAGGCATGAATCTACATTACTAAATTTGTCTTGCAACTTACAAATACTCTCACCTACCAGAATATTTTCTATGAGAAGTTTGTTTTTCATGAACATTTACCTTCACCTGAGGATCTTGTGAATCCCACTGCAGATTTCAGCTAGAGCATATTCGTGCCAGTTTGTTTAGACAACCAAAATGAAAACATTGGAATGCTTGCTAACGGCTTAGCTGTTGATTCCCACTACAAACATAAGTCTAAGTCCAGATTATGTAAGGCCTTTCAAATGTTACTGTTAATACAAATAAATTTTTATGGCCTTTTTATGGCCTTTCATCAATCTATAATGCTATAAACGGTAACCCTAAATCCACTGTGCTATACAAAAGAACAAAGATATTTAATGGTCCTAAGCTCATATAGGCTTATTACTAGTTATAATTAATTAGTTATATTATTTTATTATTTAAACTATTCACAGCCTATGTCTTTGCTTTATTTCCTGATGATTTCAAAACCCAAGACCTTGCCAGCCTTCTTCCTTCATTGATTTTTCTTTTCCTGCTTCTGACATAATGATTTAGGGCCTTCCTTAAGCTGCCAGGCTCAAACAGTCTTTCTTTCGTCTTGTGTTCTATTCTCCCCATTCTCCCTCAGTCAATCTAGCCTTGAAACTCACTTGGACCTTCAGTATTTTCCTCACAGGACTGAAGATTTAATCCTGGAGATCTACTCTAGATTGCACCATTATCAATATTCTTTCCTAAGACCCATTCTTCCTTCTCAGGACTTAGCTGCTCTCAAATGCTCCATGTTTTATTTAATTAATTATGTTCTTGTGCCTTTTTAAAGTAAATTTCTATGTTGTCTTTAAATATCCTTTAGTTAATACCTCTACAATCCTTATCTTCCATCAGCATGCAAAGTTTGTTGTTGTGAGCTTGGGATTTTTTTGGGGTGTGTGTGTGTTTTTTTTATTTTTTTATTTTTTTTTTAATTTTAGAATTTATTTTCCTGGGCTACAAGAATCTAAGCTCCTTCAGATAGGAATATAGTTCTAAGTCCAGTTTTCTTACTGAATGGTGATATGCAGAATTGTGCATCTACAGGATATTACTGAATAAATACTCACAAAAACACTTGAAATATTCTAGGAAAGGGCCAAGCTTTAACTAAGACTAAGAGTACCAAGTACTAACAGAATCTACTGGAAGAACAGGATTGAATGAACAGCTCTAATATTTTCCCACATTAAAAAAAAAAAAAACGGAAGAAGAAGTAATATTTCCATTTTGTGGCTTCTAAGTTTATGTCTAGACACCAGATCTGGAAAGCTGATGCTTTCAAAATGAAGGTAACAGTCAGTAGCAGTTTTGATTTTTGATACAGAAGAATACAGAGTATTTATATTCCTCCTTTAGCCTCTTATGACAGACAGAGTATAGCATTTTTTTCTTACTCTTGCATTAGTTCTAGGCCTAGAACATCATCACATAGTGAACATACAATCTATATTCCTACCACCTCTCCCACACATTTTGGAACCTACAGCTTCTGCTTGTCAGTGTAAAACCTTGACTTTTCAAATCACTCATACAAAAAAGAATTTAAGACAGATTTAGTAAAATCAAGCTCTGATGACATTTTGATGCCATGCTCAGACTTCAGTCAGCAGTTTAAAACCTGTAATGGTGTATTTCCAATCAGTTTTTAGGCAGCTATTGGATATCGAAGTCAGAGTACGTAGAGAATCTGTGAATTCTCAGAGGATATGAATGTTGATCTGTTTAATATTTTATTCATTATGCTTTAATTGAAAATCTTTGCTTTTTCTCATTAAGATAAATCTGTGAATTATTCTTTAATGCACTAAATAAACTGTGTTAGTATATTGTTAAGGTTGGTGTCTTTAATGGAGAAAAAGTCAGGGGAGATAAAGTTACAATGTTCATACAGCACCCATAATTCAGGCAAGCTGAACACTTGCAGTTTTATTAAATTATAGATACACTGTTAAATTTAATGCCATAGTTTGTAGGCGCAATTCAAGTGAGGAGATATAGTTGCTGTGGAAACCCTTGCTTTGGAATTATTGAGTTCTGTTATCAATAACCCCACATACAAGACCCAAAGCTTCTCAAAATTATTTAGATGCAATAGGCCAGGTTTTGAATGCTGGTTGCAATGGATTTATCCCAAAACTTTCTATTTACACATGCAAACACTGTGTACCATGATGGTGTTCGAGTGCATTGCTCTAGTCCCTTAATTTGTATGATGTGATTGGAAGTTCCTGGTTTGAGCTCTGCTCCTATCAGTGAGGTGAGCAATCACTAAAAAACAACAACTAAGTTTTCAGTAGCTTTTTCACTTTTTGAAAAACACTAGCTGCAGAGAAAGAAAGCTGAGGTGTTCACACAGAGACCAGGACAAAGCAGCCTCAGTGAGTGCCACAAACCCACTGGCTCGTTTGGGTATTGGAAGTTACCTGCATGTGCAAAACCAAAGGAAATAACACAAAAGTGACCCAACTTCCATTTTCATATTATGGGTTTAAGGCTAAACTCTGTATTAAGAGAAAAGGATGGCTGTGGTTAAAAAGCCATACAGATTTAGAGAACAAAATATGTTTCTACTTTCATGGAACACACTGAGGAATCCAGAGGGTTTGTACAAACTATCTTACCTGCCTAGACAAAGCTGCAATACAAGAATGTAATGGATATTTGATTAAAAACCTATTTTAGTTAAAGTTTGACCATGTTTTTTTTTATTTTTATTTTTTTT
>WBNO01004501.1:243955-375236 GCA_013400575.1 Peucedramus taeniatus
TGTTTGTTTTTTTCTAAATATTGTTTTCACTCTTTTTATTGTTTGTTTGTTTACAGTAAAATTTCAGTATATAAATTATTTTGTAGATGAAAATTTGGGTCCGGCTCCCCTTTGCCTTATTTTTTCTTATTTCTAATATCACATTCACAAGAGCAAGAATCCCTGATTTCAGAATTTGGTGTAGACATCATATAACTGATAAAGAGCATTTGCAGGGTAAAGAAACACTTTAGAAGTTCTATCTTGGCTATTAACAATTGTAATACTTTTTATGAAAGGGTGTCTGTCTGTGTCTTACTTGAGTAGGACAAACAACCCTTAAAACTCAGCATTTCCTTTCATTTCAGGCAGATAAAACAATGTCAACATTTTAATACGGCCATGCCTATAGTCAAATACCTCAAGCAATACCTACTAAAAGAAGTGACCTGATTTTCAGAGTGCTTTTTTGGTCCCTAAAAAGTATTGGCTGTAACAGATGTGGCTGTAACAGCTCATGCAGACAGTGCAGTTCTCTGTCGCAACAAAGTGTTTCATATTATGAGAAAAAAGTAAAACATAAAGCCCTCTCCAAAATGCAAACTGCAAAAATAAAATCAATCAGATTATTTCATACATTCTGTTTCTACACCTATGGTACTACACATCCTGTAGTGTGATTTCTTCTGTTGGTCTGGAAAAAATGCTGGGAGAAATGTCTATGTGAACCTCCAGCTCTCTTATTTTTTTCAAGTCAGGGGGTCTGCATAAATGTTCCCACAGGCTCTTGCTTCATTTGAATGGCCAATATTATGCCTTGCAAGGTCACACAAGTGCAAATGCACTGTATCTTCTGCCTTAGAGGATTAATGGGATTAAGATTGACATACTTGAGATAAAGCTGTTTCATGCTTTTAAGAAAATCATATTATCCAATTACCTTGGCAATACCATTTTTCCAGTATCAGAATATCAAGAGAGAACATCACTTGCACAATTGTTTTAACTCTCATGAAAAAGGGGGAAGAGCTAAATTCAGATCTAACAATGAACATTGTTTTTATTAAAATAGGACTATTATTATTCACACTATCAAAGTAATAATGATCCTGGAAACATTTCATTCTCTAAATTATCTTTAAGCACATGTACAAACCTTTACAAGCCTAGAAATCAAGAGTGTACTTCACTTATACAAAAAGCATAGTGAAACAGAACACCATTACTACTTGAATTGAGATAGAAAATACTCAACAAAGGCCTCTGAGCCATGCAGCTTACTGAAACTTAAAACTTTGTCAAAGCTCTGGCAATAAATTGCTACATGTATGAACACTAAGCCTGACAACAATTTCTTTCTTTTGATTTAATGGCTGATATAACATTCTTTTGTAAACAGAGCAGACTATAAAGATGAAGTTCTGCTACCAGCCAACATCTTACCTGGATTTAGCATCACTTATTGTATAGATTATCTGTCCCAATCTTTAACTAAATTTATGCTGCTCTGCAAGTGTTCACACTTTGTCATTAGCCAGGTTGTACTGACTTGTCCTTTCTTTTAATGCATTTTTTGATATAAAGGAACTGGATTTTTTAATAGATAGCCTAGGACCCCCAATAAAGAAATAAAACAAACAGGTATACTGGCCCCACAGTTTTCAAGCATTCATTTCACAAGCTCACATGTAGTATTATGTGAAATAAGCCCAGATTGTAATGACAAGGGCAAAGAAAACATTTCTTATTCAATTTCTAAACAATTAAATTAGAATATCTAATTTCCTTCTTTAAAAAAAAATCCCCCAAAATAGTTTTTAACTTACCTTGCTGGATGAAATAGCAAACAGACTGTCTCTATAGCAAATTAAGTTCATTATTGATCTCTAGTTTGCTTTGGTTTATTGCAGCTGAAATCATTAAAGCTTCTCCCTGTGCTTTGCCAAAGCAGTGTGGATGACTATAGAAGTAAACAAAAGGACTGGAAGGAGTGGCTAACCATCACTCACAGCAGTAGACTTGTAACTTTAGCTTTTTATTAGTATGCAAATACTTAATGAAATGAAATCACACAACTGAAGAACAATGCCTAATGACTGCTCAGTGCAGATTTTTCAAACCCATGCAATTTGGTCTTCTTAGCCATTATTATGCCTCTTCTGCATGCTGTAAAGGAAGTTTCAATTGCCATCTTCCACTTACTAAGCCTATTCCCAGCAGTCATGAATATTGAATTAATCAGACCAATAAGGATGAATAGCATTTCTTTCAATCAGTGTGCATATGTTAAGAATCATAGAAGTATGCAAAAAAAATGAAGCCTCAGAAAGCAGAAATAAAAAAATATGTTTAATAAACCTTAAGTGTTTTCAAAAAGGCAGTTAGGAGGGTTGCCTTTATTTAGGATAAATGTAATATGCTCAGTATCTGCAGCAACAATTGCTTAAGCCTGTACTATTTGAGCAATCATGTTCTACTATAAATTAATTTAGTTTAGTTGACTTCTCTCCATATTCTTTTACAAGAGGGGAATGAACACCAGAACAAAGACCTGTCCAAGACAGAGCATTACTTCCTCTATCCTGAGCCCGCCCCTTGCATCAAACCTGAAAAACAGGGTGAAGAACTGAAATTTTCCTTCACATAACAGTAGTTTGGATAGTCTTCAAAAGCAATATGAATCCTGAGAGAATCAGCCAATACACAAAATTCTTCAAGCACCACTCCAGTTTACGATGTTCATTCACCAAAAGGTGTCTTGACCATTGGCTCATCAATCTGATTCACATTCTATTTTATGAAGAGGAATGTGTGTCTTCTAAATGAAATTACCATGTCTTGATTCCAGATTAATTTTTCTCCTTCTGCTTTATGTGTGAAAGTCCAACCAACCACGAAGAGGGGCACACCGATGCAATGATTCCATCCACTGCCTCGCAAGTTTCCCACTCAGAAACACCTCCTGCAAAAAGGAAGCCAAGAAGCAACTACCACATCCATTAGCTGAGGTGAACATGACTGAAGGTCACAGAGCAGGGCTCTTGGCCAGGACCTCAAACTAGAACTGCTTCAGTGATACTCATGGATGATATTCTCCAGTGGCAGAGGGCAGACATTCGTTCTCATCTTTCGCAGTACCCTTGAAGCATTCATTGCCATTGGTTGTAATGACATACGGTTTCTTGCCCAATTAAGGATGACAGGATGACTGCTAACACAAATACCAATCCTTGGAAGGACACTTTCAATGACCAGCAGTAGAGAAATGTTCTCTCATTTCTTCTTTATATCTTCTTTTGTGGTGAGTCACTTCAACAAACAGCTGCATACAGTGACTGGTTGGCATCCAAAGCAATACTGTTAGATGAGATGCCATTTTACCTTTCTTTCACTGCACACAGGCACAAGTCTGCTATCAAGCAGACAGCAGGAAACTGGCTAGTGGGTGGAGAACATGCAGCTGAATCTGTATCCTTGGAAGAAAACAGATGTGTTGGGGAGAGCATTTTGAGAAGCAGCCCTTATGCTGTTTCTTTTGGCTGACTGTAACTCAGTAATCTCTGGTGCTTTGCTAATGTGCTCTCACAGGCAGCAGCTCTAAGTGATGCCCTTAAACTGCCATCTACTGCTGGCTGTTGTCTTCTGTCACATTTTAGTGGCCAGGGGACAGACTTCACTCACACTTTTACAATGATTTCTTTTAGATTATAGCAATGTATATTTCACACCTGTGAAATAAGCTTTCACTAGGCTGTAAGGAAACTGTCCTGGTTTCAGAACATCATAATATGTCTTCTCAGCAACTCCAAAT
This sequence comes from Peucedramus taeniatus, assembly GCA_013400575.1. NCBI lineage: Eukaryota > Metazoa > Chordata > Aves > Passeriformes > Fringillidae > Peucedramus > Peucedramus taeniatus. Next base: position 247,746 of record WBNO01004501.1, read on the forward strand.
GGTCACCAAATGGTGACCTGTGTACTACAGTAGTGTCCCATAGGATATGAAATCAAGGTCATAGTCCTAACTCTCATCTGCAGGAAACTGAATTGCTACAGACCAGGAAACCTCAAAGATTTCCTAATCTTCCCTAGTTAGCAGGCTGGGGTTATGTCAGCAAAGCAAAATTAGACACAAACTTATTTGCATAAAAGACTCCTGGACATAATTCAGAGACTGTATTTAGAAGCCCATGCCCTTCAGAACTGTCACAATGCCTTATCCAACTGCATGACACATTGCTTAGTCTTTAGTGAGAGAAATACATATCTATCAGAAACCCAGAGAAGACAGTACATTGCACAGTTTCAGGGTAAGAGGATGAAAGGACAAACAATATACAACAGATTGATATTCTTATTGCTTAATTCACTAGTGACAGAAGCTCACCTGTGCAAGAAGAACAGCACAAGAGCATTTGTAAAGGAGAAAAAAAACTGTGGCCAGATAACCTAGCTCAAACCACTCTTCTGGCACTGTAGTATTTTCTCACTCTAGACCTGTACTGACTGTACTGTGAATTCCATTTTTGAAACAAGCACAAAATCCCATCCTAATGATGAAGGGAAATACTTCTTATTACTTTGCAATGACTGAGGAAAATGTATCATTGCCCACTGTTTTCTTCCCCACCTCTTTCACGTGTTTCCACAATAAAAGTTAAGGTTTCAAAATCAAAGGCAGACTGAAATGATCCTCATTGCTGGTCTTGATTTGTCTTGAAGATTTTTGCTTTACTTTTTTTTTTTTTAACAGTGAAATTACTGAAAAGAATAAGATTGGAATACTCCAAATATTTAAGGCTACAGAAAGGAATCAGATCCATGACTGAAACAAACCTTATCCATGAAGGAACTGAAACAGATACCAAATACCAGCTGTTATGTGCAGCCATAATTTTAGTAAACATTTCTAACAGTATATGCAATGTAGTGTCACCCAACTAGGCTGCTAAATTCTATAAACAGTATGACAGCAACAGGTTCCAGTTGCCAGAATTGCATTCATTAATGGATGCACTATTAGAAAGTAAGGATGCTAACAGAATGAACTGACAGTAATTCAAGTTAATCTGGAAAAAATAAGGTCAGTGCCAGTATAGTCAATACTTAGAAGATACAGGATGGCAATAAAACTAAAGGACAGAAAATTACGGAACATTGGCAGATAAAATTGCAGCTAAAATTGCTGTTGAAGAGCTCTCTTTGTACTTAGGAGGCCCCCATAACTCAAGACACCAAAGGTCAGCACAGCTTTCAATTAAGCAAATAAGAACGCATCAGTTTTTAAGGTGAAATGAGTGGCAAGATCATTATCACCAACACAGCTGACAATTTTAAGGTTTTTTTTTTGTTTGTTTTGTTTTTTAGCTAAATTAAAGGACTGTAAAGATGAGAAAGATGAATATATTGAAATATTCTCCTACATATTTCTCTCAGTATAGCAATCATGTCTTGAGTGGGTTTGCAGGTAGACTAAATAACAAGATGCCAGTTTAATGGAATTATCTGTTAGTAATATACATTTTGTAAATAAGCTGCTTTGTGCCTAATGTATATTTTCCACAAACTCCCTAGCTATAGCCATTATTCATATTGCCCACCTCAAAATTTTAAAACCAAACTAAATTAGCTTTCTGAGAGTATTTTTTTCAGTATTAAGATGCTTAGATACTAGTTTATTTTAAAATTCAAGAGCATTTAAGAATTTCCAAATGTTTCCATGATTATTGCACTACCTGGAAGTTGACCTAGAATACATTAAAACATTTGACACTTTATTTCAGATTTGTCCAATTTGTTTCACTAGCTTTACTAAGAATTAGCTCATGAGCTCATCAAAAAAGCTTGAAATGTATACCTCATATACTTTGTATTTCAGACTGGAAAATTGAAACAGAAATAACATGTGCTTCATTAATTTTCAATTTATAATGGAATGTGAGCTAAAAAAAGGTCACCAGATACATGAGAAATGGAAGATCTATATTAATGGATGTTAATACAACTTTATATATATATATATATATATCAGAAAAGGATATCCTGGAAGATTAATTTGAATTGATCCTGAAGATTAATTTGAAGCACCATAAATGAGGAAAACACAAACTGAAAATGCAGAAAAGCCTGCATAGATAAACTTAGTATGACAGATCAAACATAAATTGCTGTGTCATAAGGATAAACACTGTAATGTAAGGTACCATGTTAATTTACTGGTCCTTATTAGCACCCTGACCCTTAGGTCTATTTGGTCATCCACAGACACAGGCAACAAAAGGAGGCTGGCTGGGACTAGAATTCAGCTGTCTTTCCTAAGAAACTGTTCCTTGTCCTGAGACTGGAAAAGAAGTCATTTGGATAATGAGTTTCCCAGCACTACACGTTGTGTATCAATGTACATTACAGGCAACCTTCACCCAGGAAATGGACTGCAGTGCTAACCAGAACCCCTTGTCACTGGAAAATTCTTATTACACCCAGAAACTTGGTTAATATTTTCTATAGTATTTCTCACAGTATCCCACCAAAGGACAAGCAAAGCAAATGTGGAGCTTCAATGAGCTTGAATGACTGCACTGTTGCCCCCACCTTCTGCACTTCAGTTTTCAGAAGTAAAATTTCCATCCTTAGCCTGAAGTGTCTGACACAACTGATATGAGTGTCATCAGTTGCAATGAAAAGAAAACTTATGACTGACCCACATAAGAAAAGAAAATTAATCTGAAAAACGTCATTCTTTGTATTTTTCTCAGTCTCTTAACAAATGGACCAAGGACAACAGGAATGGTAATTACAGGGAACATTAAATGGCAAAACTATAATCAGAGACAAACTCTGCAGTGTATTTGATACACTATTAGCTCCAAAAATCATGAATTCTTAGAAAACAAGTGTCAAAAATATCTCCCCATTTATTTAGACCCTATTGTTTGCAGCAAAGGACTGCTGCTTACATGTTGTCTTTGATAGTTTTGCTTAATTTCATCTTTTTTTTTCCAGAGCAGAAGCTAGCACAGAAGTAGAGGCTGTTCACTGCTTTAAAAATTTGTCTTTCAAGGGAAGGAAACCATCTTTAAGAAGCATTTTGATAAAACATGAACAATTCCTTCTCACCATCCTTCACTGTAGTCCAGCTGTAAAGCTGGATCAAATAGTAGCACTTTCCTGAAATAAAAATCAGCCCATAAAAAGAACCTTATCTTTCTACTATCCAGGTGCTCACTCTTCAAAAGAGAAATAGAAGATAAAAATGCAATCCCATTCCCAAAATGCAGGTAAGAGGAAAAGGTTTGCTCGACAGTCTTTAGACTATTCTAGGACAGTATCTGTTTCTGAAGACGCACAGCACTGACCCAAGCCTCCCCTAGAGCTCCAAGGATGGACTGTGCCTCAGCATCAGGGCAGGAAGTGGAGCCTGATGGGGTAAAGAAAGACAATGCAGAGGACTCTGCACTTGATCCAAATTCCAAATTATGAGAAATAAGCCCATCTGTAATACTAATTACTGCCAACACCTTCCACAGAACAGTTAAGTGGAAAATATCACAGCAAGTGAAATAATTGTTTGTTATTTCTGTGTCTTTACACTGGGAATTCATGCAGATACTTTTGTGATAAAATCCCTAACAAACAAATGTGAAGTCAATGTCACCTGTGATCTCTGATATACTCAGATCTATCAGGATAAAGAAAATTATCCTGAGTACCCTGAGTTGGAAAAAAGTCACTCCTTCATTGAATTCAGATACTGTGACAAGAAGACATTGCAGGAACAAGTAGCTGTTCTTTAAATTATCAGAGTTTATGTCCTGAGAGCTTATGTCCTGGACCATAGACAACAACTTAAATAACAAGCAAGTTGATAAAAGCATCTATTTAACACTTAGTGAATTAAAGAAAACAACAAAGAAGCATCATAACAATGAAATTAAGTTATCAGGGTTGTCTACTGTTGTTCTAAATTTGCAGCTTTCATCTCATTTTGTGCCTTTCCAATTGTTCTAACACAGGACACCAGCCTTTTGGTACAATGATGAGAAGTGCACCTGGAAAACAGCAGATGCACAAAGTAACTCTACAACTTACTAATAGTGAGTTAACACTCTGCTGCTGTTAATATATATTTATATTGCAGGACAGACAAAAAGCCTCAATTGGGTTCTGTGTCCCATTGTGCTGGGCATTGTGGAAACACAAAAGGGAACAAAGTCCAAGCCCCAAAGGGCTTGCAGTGTAAAAAGATAAGTGATATAGTGAAGAGAAAAGCAATGGGATGCATTCAAAATAGACTGACTTTTTAAATACCTACATGCATTTGTCATCCCTTCAAGCTGCCAAGAGAGAAGAATAGTCCTGACCTGCTTCCTCAAATCTACTGTACTCTGTTTGAAAATTACTTCCAATGTTAACTGATGCCTGGTTAAGATTCTCCTTAAAAAAAAAAACAAAACAACACAGTTTCAAACCAGTTATATTCCCTTGATTTTTCTATGGAATGCAATTAGAAAGAATAAAACAAAATTAAGTGAAAACTGAAATAGAACTACCAGTTAGAATGGGAAACACAGTGAGAATGTAGTTATTCTAAGTGAGAATTTAGTTATTCTTGCCCTTGACAATTGTTGGACATATTTTCATAGAGACACAGATAATGTCCTCTAATTCCACTTGAGGAGTCTATTCCTGTCAGTTAAACATTATCTAAAGGTCCCTGTGGAGGTGTTCGTTTAAAGCTGATGCTGGCACAGTTTTTCACTCTTTTCTAGCCATCTGGTCAAATACTGAATTGTCAGCTATTTTTTCTAAACCCAAGAGAAGGCTGAAGGAGTAAACAAAAATACCAACAAAAGAAATCTCAGGGTTCAAAGTAACCACAACAATCAAGCCTAAAGTTATGATTTCTTCTTACTCACAAAATTCACGCAAAAGATACTTAATAAAAAAACCACAAAAGGTTGCAACCTGAGGCTATTTTGAAACCCCTCTCCCTCCCTAGCCCATATGCAGAGCTGTAAACACACTGAGCATTTGTATTGCCCCCTCTTCCCCCACCCCACTCTCCTAAACAATTGATAGAAAAAATATATATCCATTCCTTTACATTTAAGACTTAGCATCCCAGAGGCTGGCAATCAAAATTATTTTGCATGACACTCCATAAAACCTTTTAAGATCAATTTTTAAATGCTGATGCCTCAGTCCTACGCTTTCTCTGCATACTGACTTAAACAACAGAATGTGGAAACTGACTGTCTCATTAAAGCACCCATATGAGAGAACCTGCTACAGTTCTATACAAATAGAAAAGAGTCCCACTACATTAAAATGAAACCAAATTATCTTAGCAAACCTCTTTTTTCCTCATGGTCTTCTCTCTTCTCTGTGCAACGTTGTTCCATCTTACACACACACTTAGATGTGCCATAAGTGCTTCTTTTAAAGTGCATAAAAGCTATCCACAGCTCTCCTAAGAATGAAACAGTTTTAATATTTTCTGATCCATGTTCCTGCCACAAACATTCACCGGCAGTATGATAGCTCCAAGAGGAGACATCTGATTCTTGACATTTAAAGATACAATACTGGTGAAAAATAGTGACGCTGTATTAACTGCAAACAGCTTGTGAGGGAGTAGGTGATGTACTCCTAAAATGTATAATCAGAACAAGCAATAATTTCAACCTTTTGATTTTTTATTTTTGACTCAGAGCCATAAAAAAAGAGGAATAGCCTGGTAAACAAATCTGGACACGTTACAATGACTGTTTTAAGAGAATTTATATTCTATGGCAAAAAGAAAAGTAGGTTGTTTTCCTGCTGGAGAAAGTATTAAGGTACCCCATAGCTTCTCAAAAGGGTCTCAAAAGCTTTCATAAAAAATGAGCACTAAATGAAAGCAAAATTGAAATTACGGAAATCAAAGAATTTGTATCCTGGTAACATTCAGTTAATTGACATTGCAATGCTAAATGAAAGCACTAAAACATCAAATTCCCCATACCCCTACTGTGACAGCCTTATAAATTCAAAAGGTACACAGAAAGGTCTTGTTTTTCCCACATGAAAAAAAAAAAAATCCTGTTCTAACATGAACCGTTACTTTGAAATACTGAATTCTGGACAAAAAAAAGCTGATATATTTTTAATTATAGTAGTAGAACCCCTTGTTTGGTGATCAGTGACCTCTGGGGAAAATTGAGACATCAGAGCAAACCTCTATCCCCCACAAACACCTGAGACAAGGCAGAGCACAGTTAACAGCAACCAGTTCTCCACACTGTACCTGGAGGTACTGACATGACCGTTCCTGCTGACACGTCTCTGCCTTCACCACTGTCTGGTCCATGTTAACTGATGCTTTCTGGTAAACTTCACGGGCTCTGCTCACGGTTAATGTAGAGGACCAAGAGCTTTTCTTCATTAACTGGGAGTCCAAATTCACAGGCAGGTTTGCACAGGTAGAGCATTTGACATCATTATTGCTTCTGGAGGACTTCACAGTATGCTCGCTAATAGTGTTATAGGCTTCCATAAAGTATTGGGAAGAAGAACGATCAGGGCATCTTCCCATGGTCATGACCCCACTGGGACCATGATAAATGCAAACATCATTGTCCAAGTTGTCATCTGAACTCCACCATCCTGATGCATTGGATCTGGGCTTACCTTCTGATCGCCTTTCCTTACTCTTGCTGCGCTTCCCATACCTCATCGTCTGTGACTCCTCTGGGCTTGCTTTCCCCCCATTGACGCTCCCCTTGGACGGTCCTTCCAGCGAGTGGGACTTGGTGAAGAGCTTTTGGACGGAATGAACCAGATGCCGGATCCTGCCCGGGCTGTCACTGCGGTGCTCCATGGCAGTTCGCTTGTACTGCAGAGTGTGGTAGCCATCCCGATTCAGGGGCAGCTGCCGCTCAAACTGGTCCAAAAGGTTGGCAGGAATGCGGTTGGTCTTGTTGGCAGTTCCGTGGGGAACCAGAGCACACTCGTCCTTGAGTTCGTGGTGGGAGCTGTAATGCCTCCGAGGAAACGTGCTGCTGGCAATCTGGTCGTTGTAGGGCACCATGCACTCGGCCTGGAAAGAGTTCCTTTGAGTGTAGTAAGGGTGGTCTGCAGGGTGGGGGTCCACTGGGTTTAACAAATATGGCTTCCTGTCCTGGTGGTGTGGCAGGCTGTCACACGCAGGGTCACAGGCAACCCCATGGTGGTGACTGCGGCTGCCGGATAATCCCTTCATCGCTGATGGAAAACCAATCCCAAAGTCATCTAATACGTATGGCTGTGCGACAGGCAGAACTCAGAGAAAGGCCTGAAAGAAAGAAATACAATAGAAGACGTAAGATATTCAAGCTGAGAGAATAAACAGAATGTGCACACTTAACATCCTTTGTTTCTTATTGCAAAAGTAACTGAAATAAACATTCTCAGGCTCTTTTTATCCTTCAATCTTTCCCTTATCACATGGTGATAAGGATACCTAAGCAGTACACAAGAAAAATTATCTTGTTCCATTAGCTGCAAACAGACGCAAGACAATGTTTCCAATATGAAAAACAAGATAGGTATTGCCACCTCTACTCTAAAACCTCTGTCCTGAAAACATTCATGGACAGGGACCTCCCAGGATGCCTTAACTGCTCATCTGTATATTTTCAAGGCCAAATGGACACATGAAAAAAGTTTTTTTTCTTTAATGAGCAGTTTCTGGTGCTCATTTCTGGTTGTGTTCTTTGGGCCAAACACAAAGCATGGTGCAATTAATGGGAAATCTTTCTCTAACTTCAATGAATATTTTTACTCAATCTCCATGTTGTCTGCCTGCACTGTAATCATCTCAAGACAACAGCAAAACATTATTTCCGTAAGCTCTTTTCAAATTAAGAGTAAAATAACAATAAATTACACTAACTGTCAGAAGGAAGCCAAACCAACTATTTAACATCCTATATATCTGTGGGGTTTGTATTTACTATTTTCTGACTCCTACGCACTAAAAAAATGCCATCTTATTCTGCTAATGCATGGCTTGATTTATTTCTCAATAATTTTCCATTATTCTAAACAGTTTCGTATATCCCTACATACTCCTACCGTTAAAAGAACTGGGATAGCCAAACCTTGCACACAAAAATAACAGTTGATAACAATAACACTTAATTCTTGATTGCAGTTATTTGCCCCTAAAGCGACTCACAATGCTGTAGAATATGGATTCCAACAAATTGAAAATGGAAATCTTCATCCCAAGGGATATAATAACCACTCTGTTTGAGGCCAGGTGCCCTCATTTCAGCCCTCAACTCTAGCAAAAGTCTGGATGTAACCTATGAGCTACTAATGTATAAACTATGAAGTTTTAGGTGTGGCAAAGCAGTCTCATGGTGCCATCTGAGAAGCTGAAGGGCAGAGGACTCCTTAGAGGATGCTTTCTTATACTGCACTGAAATGGGGGTCACTCAGATATTTTATTCCTTTCTGGCATGGCTAATCACATAAATTCTTTTGGAAATGTAGCTCTTGAGGTCTTTCTTGGAATAAGGATAAACATGCATAGCAAACAGATTTCCACTATGCTCCTCCAGCACTCTCTCAGCTAAAGTTCATGTTTTAACAGGTTGTGGACATTGTACCCACTGGCAAATTGGTAACAATGAAGTTTTCTAAAATAGCATTAAGCTAATTTCAGTCTGGAAAAGCCTGCTCCACACTTCATCAGAACTTATATTTTCTTCTGAATCTGCAGCAAGCCAAAGAGGAGTTTTTTTCAGATGCTTCAAATCTAATCTGGATGTCCTGCATTTTATTCCCCCTCACTGGATTCCTGCAATGCAGAAAATGTTCTTTCTCAGAAGACCTTGAATTAGAAAAAAAAAAAGTTTTCAAAATATCACAAAAGGCCCTTGAAATATTCTAAATGGATAAGCTGACTGATTTACCTAAAGAGGAGAATGGCTAAAGGCACCTTTAAAAGCATGAAAATAAAATATTCAGGGAGCTGTACTTGTCAATTATACTATAGTGACAATACTTAGCACTTTTAAAAAGAATTTTACATCCCTACCATAGTTTTAAAAAATGATCTATTATTCTGTGTAATTGGGAAACATCCAAAGGGATGTAGTAGTAGATTAATTACTCAGAAAATTGAAAACATGACTTGAACAAAGATACCCCATCAAGCAGACTACTTCTAAAGTATATAGAGACCAGATAAAAAATAGTCCAATCTTTGCTATATATTAATATCTTTTACACATCAGGGTTTATGAAAACAAAACTTCAGCCAGATTTTTTTAAACTTAAATTCATAAATTCTTTTGCAATAATGCAACAGTCCTTAGGATGATGGATAAATTCTCTTAAGGCTAAAAATAGACTAGTGTGCTATATAAGATAAAAAAAAATTAAACCTTGCCTCAAAGATAGGAGAAAGATATGAAAGTGTACAACTAAATGGGACATGCCCTAAAACAGTGCTTTATTTTAATTTTTTTCCCTATCTGAATGGCTATGAAATTTTCATAGAGTGTGGGAAAAAGAGTATATTTAGACAAAGAACCAAAAGGACCAATAATTTGCAGCATAGTGAAGTCATGACAGGCAGAGGGGATATAATGGAATTATCAAGAAAATGTACACTTAATATACTGATACAGAAAATGGCTGGGATCAGGAAACACTTGGTCTGGTTCATAGACTGAGACAGAATATTGTCGAAAACCTTGAAACTAAAAACAAACTTTAATGATTGAGCTATGGTTTGACCAATGAGAACAGCCACATTACCACGTGTTTTGGATGAACTGGCAATATGGATGCTAAGGAGGATGTGCAAAAAGTGGTAAAAAGTGAAAAAACTTATGAAAAGTGACACTTGTCTGTATAGATAGAAAGCGACAGGCTTTCAAAAAAATTGTGGAGGAAGATTAGCTAAGCACTGCTATATGAGCTTGGATGGCAAGTAGGATGGAAATGTTTAGGAGAAAAAATATATGTATTTTGAGTCTGAGCTGTCAATAGATCTTTTATGAGGAAGTACTGGAGAAAAAAGCAGAAGATAGATAGGATGATCTACCCAAAAGGAATCAGATGAACAGATAAGGAGAGTAACAGTGAAAATGCTTGTGAAAGCAAAAGATCATAGGTTTATGAAAAATCAGATTTAAAAGAGGAGGAAAAAAAGAAGAAACAAACAAAGAAACAAAAACCAGAGAGTGATAAAAAAACCAAGCCAAAACCAAAGGGAAAAACCAACCAGTGTAACAAAAAGGAGTGGTGGTAATTTATTCCCAACTCCTAGACTGCTGGATGCATTGAGAGAGGGTTTTTTTTTTTTCTGGTGCAACACAAACATTCATTTTATCATGACAATTGTCATGATAAAATTGTCATGACACCACATAAGCATTTACTAGAATATAGCTTCATTTTACCTTAACTGTATTACTGCTGCCACAGTTTTGAAAGTGCAATGAATTAAGAAAAAGCCCAATCATGTACCATAGTCCACATTCCATGGAGGAAAGAATAAGTATACCATGCTCAACATTGAAGAAAGAAGTGTTGCCTTTCTTAAATATTTAGTGGACAATTCTTCTGCACAAAATCACTCCAAACACAACACCTAAATCACTCTCACACCTCAATCCTGTTTTACTGTTAATAAATGTCTAGAAAAATGTTCTATCCTACAGTCTCTGATTTCATCAGTATCTTTCAAAGAATATGCACCATATTCCATAATTGTGTTGTCTGAAAATATACATCAATGTTTAGCACAATTAGTGGCTGGAGACAGGGCTATCTGTTCATGCCATGAGTAGCTGAGAGGAAACCAATTAAGGCTTTTATTTTATTGGTATTTTTTTGCCAAAACAAGAACATTTAATTATTCATGAAATAGGGCAAGACAATTGATGAACACATTAATAAACAGTGCAAATAGCAATTCTATAGATAGCAGACTAAAACTACTTGATGGCATAGGAATAAAGGAGATGTTAAAGGGATACAGCATTGTGAGGATGAAGAATGCTTACTACTTTCAACATTCATGTTACATTTGCTTTTGTTTTCTTGAGGATGCCCTTGGTAAGAACAATACATATTCATCCTTGTCCCTAATGTGGTGTCCCTAATGCATAACAATTTCCTGAAATAACCTAATGGCTAGAAAAATGCCTGTTTAAATCCTATGTAATTACAATGAAAATGATTGCAAAGTAACAAAACATGAATGCAGAAATCACCTTATTTTTTACAAATTTCATTTAACTATATTGTCTACTCATGTGTTCCAAATTTACTCATAAAACACATCTTTGAGAAACATATTCTTTCCCTTAGATATATGTTCAACCTTCTGTCTTAGAAAAGATTTACTGATATGCCCCTGAGCCCATCCAACTTCATCCAACAAGACTGCAGAATGCAGAATATGCTGGGGCAGCGGAAGAACTCCTCTTCTTGAGCAGCAGCACTTCCTGTCTCCCTGTGACACTTAGAGGGGAAAGAGGTAGAGCTCAGGAAGGAGGGAGGGGTGGGAGGATGATGTTTTACTTCTCATTATCCACTTCTGATTTTGACCAGTAATAAATTCAATTTGTTTCCCCGAGTTGAATCCGTTTTGACTGTTACCCATGATGGCAATTGGTTTGTGATCTCTCCCTGTCCTTATCTCAACTCATGAGACTTTTGTTTTTCTCTCCCTAGTCCAGTCATGGAGGGGAGTGACAGAATGACTTTGGTGGGCACTGGACAACCTTCCAGGGTCCACACCCCATGGGCTGATGGACCTGTGATTGCCTGGGTCCTCCTCCTTGCCCCTTTTTGAAGGCAGGGATAACATTTGCTTTCCTCCAGTCCTCAGATACCTCTCCTGACTGCCATGACCTTTCTAAGATGATTGAGAGTGGTCTAACGATGATGTCGACCAGTTCCTTCAACACTCGTGGGTGCATTGCATCCCATCAGGGCCCATGGACTTCTGTATGTCAAGTTTGATGCCGTGGTCTCTAACCCAATCCTCCTCAACAATGGGGAAAGTCTTCTCCAACAGAGAAGTCACCAACAGAGACACCCTAATTAGGCATAATCAGGGCCACAGCACCTTGAGTCTAATATCTTTGTCTGTTCAGAGACCAAGGAGTGAGTGATGATGATTTCTTTCAAATTGCTTGGTGAGTGTGGTTCTTCTAAGATGCCATCCAAAGAGTCAGATGACACTTCTGAATCTTCAGGTGTCTGTCAGGTCCAGAAACTGAAGCACTGGGACAGAGGTGGAAGGCAATGTAAACACATAATCTGTTTATGTGTAGGTACAGCTCTGTGTGAGGAGGGCATTTAATTGTGCACAAATTGAACCAATGATGCTTCTTAGCAGTACTGTTTATAGTTGTGCTCTCATTTTGTGCTCTGTGGAAAACAAAGATAGGTTTTGGTTTCCGTACTAAACTCCCAAGGTTCTCAGAATGTGCTTATTTATTTAATCCCTCACTATGGAATGTTCTCAGTAAAATTCCTTTCCCCAGTTTTCAAAATTTACAAATGGAAAATATGATTATGGTAAGAAACTTCCACATGTTCCTCATGCAGAACATTGCTTTATTGCAAAGGTCTTGATATTTTGCAGCCATTATGGGTGGCCTTTTTGTTACATTGCATCACATTAATGAAGATCTAGACATCAATAATAGGATACATATTCTAAAATTCATCTATCCACATATTTTATTAAAGGTGTTCAAAAGAAAATGAGGCCTCAAATTATCTTCCTAATACATTTTGGCATGTAATATGAACAATTCAGTGCCTTGGGTAAAAGTCTCAAGAGAACATCTAATTTTTGCTTCTGTATCAGCAATCACACCAGGCAAGTGATATTTACAACATAATTTAATCTTGAACAGTGGACAGGGAGTCATAAAGAGAAATATATTGACCAGTCAACTCATTCCAAGTGCACAGGGAGATCAATAAGTGGGAGTAACTGGGAAAAAAAAAAACATAATTAAGCTTTAGCTGATCTTGAGGAGGCCCTTGTGAATGGTATGCATGTCAGAAAAAAACAAGAAGAGAGGTATCACACCAATGGCATCATAAAAATTGGTGGGTTTTTTTTTCTGTCTGCATCCAACAATTTTTAGTTTGTATATATTTTTGGCATCAGGTATCACATTTAAATTTGACTACTGTTTCTGTCCATGTGCTTTTGGTGAGCAACTGTGGTGGTCAGTACCAGGAGAGTATGTGCCTAAAAGTTTTGGGGTTGGCTTTACTTTCTTCATCTCTGTGGCTAAAAGCAAGTTGATTCGCCACTAGGAGTGTCACGAAATCTGCAGTCACTAAGGTAACCTAACTCATAATTAACCTCTGAGTCATATCTAAATACACTACAAAGTCTACAAGATTCTAGCAGTAATATGTCAGCAAAATTTTGACACAAAGAGACCAATTTTTTTCAATCCTCTCAGGAGTGTGACTGGCAATACACAGGATTGCACGCAAAGATCTTGGCTCTACAAAAAGAAGTACTAAACTGTGATTGTCTGCTCTTCCACTCTCCTGATTTGCACACAGATTAACAGTCAACTTTAAAAAAAATTCTGATCTGCTTCAGTGAGTAATAATATACAATGCAATTAGACTACTCATTACTTTCCTGTGGTGCAGGACAGAGTCTGACTCGATAAGGTACAGCAACATCAGTTGGAGAGCCTATTGTGAATTCAGAACTGCCAATGGACATTTTCTTCTCCCAGAAAGAAAACAAACAGGATATTACGTCTGCATAATGTGCAAGTAAAATAATATATTAAATTGAATCATGTAATAAATGTCATATAGGCAGCGTTGAAGCATATACGTCATACCCAAATTTAGATGTTACATTTTAACCTCCTCAGTCTGGGGGATGATGAGCTTTATGACCTTAATATATTTTTTTAAGCAGAATTTGCAATGCATTTCCAGAATGCTTTGTCTGGGGAAAGAGCAAAAGGGAATGAAAAGGAAGATACACCAAAACTGGGAATCAGGCTAACATGTACATACCTGGGCTGCTCTCTTTTAAGTACGTTATTGTTGCAGCTAAGTTTGCAACTCTATTTTGCTTGCTTTCTTCAGAAGATTTCTTAAAATGAAAGGATTACAGTCACTACTTTCTATCAATTGCAAATAATCAATATGATATGGGTGTCTTCTACTATCTCTGGATAACAAAAGGAAGCAGGTATGAGAGACAGGTCAAACATTCCGACAGCACTGGCATCTGATAAAAATAGAGGGGCTATCACAGTGGCATAAAACATCCACCATTAAAAGACTAATACAGATACAGAGATATCAGGTGTGTATCTAGATTCCTGCAAGCCAGTCAGTTATGAATGTCAAAGGTTTATTTTTCTAGTAGGAATGAGGTGATCAGCAGATAAAACCTAATAATTCAATGTGTAGTTTTCCTGTCAAAGGCAAATAAATTCATGGTCTTCAATGTGGTCACATAGTGAAAATGGACATTTTTGTACTATAACAAGCTCTTGGTCCTCACTGCAAGGACACCACATGACTAAGTCAAGGAGCCACTATAGCTACTAGTGACTGACAGGGATCTAATGGAAGCTGCTAATCAGGGCTTGCACCAACATTACACAAATCCCACCTGCATAGGTCATTAACTCATTTTCTACCATTTTATAAAGTGTTTTGCAATTCCGTAGCACAGCAATGTGACAGGTATCGCAGTTAAATTATTGCCTGAGGTACAGGTTTTCATGCTCTCTAGAGCTTTTCTACACATACCTTGAAAGAACAATATTCACTGTAAAGCCAGGGAACTGACATTAGTCCAATGCACTGCACTCCACTCAAGACACCTGAGAATCCATACTTTGATTTCTATCATGGCAGTGACAGTGTGATTGCATAATTACATGACTGCTGGTCTTGACCAGCAAATCTTATGATTCAGACTGTCTCTAAGCTTTTTATTCCTTGCTGTTTAGAGATCAAGTGAAACATTATGTTAAATATTTCTCGCTCCATGAAAAATCACTCAATTTAATGAAACAAGTTTTACAAGATTCTGTCTACTGCTTCAGTCTTACAAACCCGGACCTCACTCAGCAGAAATGGCAATAATTTCTTTGAGAAAATATTCTTCCAAGTACACGATAATATTTAAAGTCCAAGCAAAAGTGGATGCTACAAAAACATGCAAGCACCAGACTCTCTATGCTTGCAGATGGTCCCTATCTTGGCTTTCAGTTTGTAGCTCTGTTTGAATGGTGCCTTCCCTGAACATCTGTTGTTAGCCCAGAAACTAATGAAAGAGTGTCTTAGTGGAGAAACTCCATGGAAATGCCACAGAAGCTCTGTGAAGACCAAGGGTAAGAGTTGTGAAGACATTGCTTTTCACAGAATGACAATACAAGGCCATATTAATCACCACACTAGCCCTCTGGCTAACCCCACTAGCCCACCAGAAAGAACCTGCAAAGCTTCAGAGAAACTGTCCCACATCATAACTATGAGTAAGAACATCCTGGAAAATCCACTTCATAGTCATTTTGGTGTTATGGAGCTTTAACTGTAGCAACAAATGTCACCACTATGATCACCCTGCTTGGCCACGGATATGTTCCAAGCTCTGTGTGCCCAAGCCAGGTTTCTCCAGTGAGGCAGTAGGAAAAGAGGAGAGGCACACAATGCCAAGAACGTTCTGCTCATATGCAAGACCAGCTAACTCCTACATGGGAGAAAACTGACTATTGGCAGAAACAGGAAAAAGCCCTCTCTGAAGGTGTGAGATAAAAGAGCTCAGCCAGCAGGGCAGAAAACTCAATGGGTTGATAGAAAACAGTCAGGCTTAGATCAGAACTTAATCTTTTTCATTTCAACCTGTTCCTCTCAGTTCAATCTAAAAGTAAAAACCAGTAATTGTGAGCTCAATTAGGCACTGAATATGAAACACCTGATTAAAAGGCAGAGCCTTAACAGGATTCTTTATTCCCTAAACATGGCTATAGTGAACTTCATGAATTTAAGGTTTAAAAAAACCTACAAACAACTAAATACTGAACCAAATCCTCATATTAGCCGTGGTATATAAATGCTGTTAAATACAACTGCGTTATCTTTGATGACTACAGTAACTGATCAATATTTGTTGTTACACAGTAGGCGAAATGGAAATACTTTCTAGTTTTATAGCAATGCTATGAAATAGATTTGGCAGAACTCTTAAGCTGCTTGCTCAAATCAACTTGTCTCTTTTACTGGCATAAAAATAATAAGAAACGTTAAAATCTTATTTTCAGAGGGAAACATTTACCACAAATATTTTTTCAAGCAATTTTAGCTATGAAGAAATTGAAATAGAAACCGTCTTTAAAGAGGACTTTTTTCACAGAATTCCATGAAATGATTTTGAGCTATGGCAAACTGGGAGATAAATCTTAATTTACGAAGAATGTCTGAAAAAAAAAATTACCGGTGCTTTCAAAAAGCTGTTTATCAAGTATGTCAGAGAGTAAAATGTGACAGCAAAAGGAAGAGAAAGTCTGTGGGCAAAATGCTCTTCCCCAGGCATGGCACAAGATAGTGGCTGCATCCCCTCTGGGAGACAATTTTGCCCTTGAACAGAGGATACAACTTCTCATCTTCTGCTTTGAGCCTTCATTCAGTTCCACCTAAAGCCCCGAACCACCAGCGACATTTAATCTATTGATTTACAACA
Source organism: Peucedramus taeniatus (assembly GCA_013400575.1). NCBI lineage: Eukaryota > Metazoa > Chordata > Aves > Passeriformes > Fringillidae > Peucedramus > Peucedramus taeniatus. The sequence continues at coordinate 264,528 of WBNO01004501.1, forward strand.
GCAATAATTCAAAAGTTTCACAAAACCCCTATAACAGTAAATTTCATTTTTGGATATGATTCTGATTGTAAACATAAAAAAGTGAAAAAGAATATCTCAGACTATTTTGCTATTATTTATGCACATGGAATTCGCTTCTACTGTGCTCATGCCTCCATTTTATTTAAAAAAAATTTTTGATGCATTTTCCAATAAATAGAACTAATGGTCTGCACATACCTAGAAACAAGCAGATTTAATGATTAAAGGATACTTTTGAGAAGTTTATCCTGAACTTCTTTTGTATCTGTTTAATTATGCATACAAATGGCACAAGAAAAGAGTTTGATTGTAGAAACTATGTTTAGCCAATTAAGAATCAGAAAAGGATTCTATTAATATACAAGTAAAATCAAAACAAAACTTAATTACTGCATACAAACTAATGAACCCCTGCAAGCAGGCTAAAAATTATTCAGAGAAATAATATTTTCTAAGCAGTGAGCACAACAGTTCACGGAAACATTTCAGAAAAGGCTTTCAAAATAATTTTAAATCAGGAAGAGCCAACAATAACTGAAAATATTATTTGATGAAATTAATTATTATGAATAATAATCTGATGTTGGATGGCCAAACAGGAAAAAATGACTAAACCATGCCTATAAGCTTTAATTGCACAGGTCAGCTTTGCAATGCCACAGAACTGAACTGTGACTTGTTTACTTCCACAGTTTGTGACTGATCTTTTATCACTTTTATGAAACACACAGGATATCTGAGGCTTTGACACTGTGAGGAATATGGTGGTGGTACCCTTATATTAGGTGCCACCTAAAATGCTTATGCATGAACTTCACATCCACGTTTGTAAGAAAGGCAGATTTGAAGAGGATTTCTCTTCACTACGTGCATGCTGCACAGAAGCTCATCACAAATCACTGTGCTGAGATACACAAAATGGTAAATGAACATCTTACTACTGAAGGATGTTTGACTTCATCAGCACATTAGGCATTTATACAGTGCATGTTTCACTCTTGGGGGCTCAGAGGAAATACCAAAGCACTGGACTCCGTTATTTTATATGAGCCTTGTCTGAACTTCACACATTGCTGACATGAAACATAATAACAAAGAATGGAATTAAAACTTTTCTTTATATATAGAGAGTAAAGAAGTCAAAATCAAGGAAAATATACTCAAGAATATTTTTATTCCACTTGTACTTTGCTGTATTTAGGAGCCTTCATTGATACAGAAAAATTGAAGTGAAGGAGAGAGTGAAAGAGAAAGCACTAAAGGAAAAGGAGGAAGAGGAAGTATGAGCTTAACTCCCTTTTTTTGCATGTTACTATTTCCAGCAATGCTCCAATTGATGTAACTTCACAGATCTCAATGGAATTGCTCCTGAGACCAACATGAATATCATGAAATGAACTTAATTTCTGCTTTTAATATTTGATGGTTTAAAGTAATAGTACAGAGTAAGTATTCTCCATAATATTAAGCAGGTAGAATTTAAAAACTATTAATGATGCACTTTAAAAGAGAATGTTATCACTAACTCATTGCTTCATCACATAAAACTACCATAAATGAAATACACTTTAAGGAACTCCTGAAATTTATTTTACATGCAATTGCAAATGATAGAGTGTTCATATACTGGAATGCCACACACTTTAAAGTGAAAAGCTTTATCTCTAGGTTCTACTGAAAAGCATCTTGTCATGAGCATTTAAAAAAACCCACCCACAGAAGCAGTGCATCTGAAGTTATTTTTAATTAAAAGAAGTTCTTATATTCTGTAGAAATTACCTGATGAGTAATATGCGAGTGTGCAATAAATATTTCTATAGCATTGAAAATATTTCAGAAAAATGTTTATTTAGAAGAGTAACACCATAAGCAGGCCACCATATATACCAAACTGGTAATATATACAGAGCATCTTGTTAATTCCCTGTTGCTTACTCCTCCCAATTTAATCTAATTTAATTTCAAGATGAAAGGTAAGTGCTTTCTACAGTCTGCTTTAATTCGTGTACTAAAAAGACATACTCCCTTAAACCTGAATAAAAAGCACACAGCTTTTTCACTTTAATACATCTTTCAGCTATTCAACTGAAATCTCATCTTTCCCCTCAAAACATGAGGTGCCACAGTGGGCTATGCTGTTTGTCCTCATACATGTCCTCATGTTTTTCCTCATGAGGCTTTATGAAAGCCATCCATAACTGCTACTGTGGAGCTACAATTTATTGCTACCATAGAGTACACCTTGTGGAAAGATAGCAAGCCTGATTTTAAAGCTATGAAGTAACAGAATCTGCCTCATTTCCAAGAAATTGTTCTGGCAATTAGCCACTGATACATAGTTGCAGCTAAATGTGTCCAGTATCCACTTCCAGCTAATAGCTCTGGAGATTTTTCAATAGGCCTTTTCAGAAGCCCTTACCATGAGCCATGTTCCCTCCTGCTGCTGTGAGACAGAACTATTTCATGCCCATGGCTACTTTATACATTTCATATCAGACACAGTTCTTATCAGATATGCAATGAAATTATTAGGCTGTATCAGTAACTGCAGATTTGTTCTTCTGAATTCCTCAGTTTACAAAGAATTTACCTGAGATTAGACACATTAACCAGTGTTTTCACAAATTTAACTCAGAATCATGCCCAATGTTCAAGAAAATAAATTTTATTTTTCTTTCACATTTTCAGCCACTACTTTTTAGCAATGTTAAATCTGTAATGCAGAAACAAAATTACACGAGCCCTAAAACAGTAGCTGATCTAAAATTTCATGTCTACCCTCTCCTGGGAAGTTCACAGTAAAGCCAGACTCGTTGATGGTTATCCATTCTGACAGTCAGGCTGACCGCTGCCGAAACAGCAGTTCATGTGAGCACTGGCAAAGAAACAGGACACACCACTCAGAAAAACTGTACTACTGCAACTGAAATATTCAGTGTATGCTCAGAGTGTACATTTTAATGCACTGTAGAGAAGACCCAAAGGAGGAGTATTGTAAGATAACATGGATGGTTGGCTTCAGAAATGTATGATTTCGGTAGTACTACTTTCCAGCAGATAAATGAAGAACACCGGCTTCAGTACTATCCATTTTGAAACTATTTGAGCATGAGTTTTATTTAAAATTAAAATATTTTAGCTTCTTTTAAAAAAACTTCTTTTAGCTTGTAGATGACAACTGCTTGAAGGATATTAGTAAATGAATTAATAAGCAGAAGATGGAACAAAACTCTTATACTCTACAAACTCACTGAAATCACGCCAAATAAGAACACACGTTTAGATCCAAAAAACACAGTTAATCTTTACATGAGTGAATGTAATTTCTTGACCCTGACTGGATGCCCAAAGCCTCACTCACTCTCCCCTCTAGAACTAGACAGGAGAGAGAAAATAGAATGAAGGGCTCATGAGTTAAGAACCAAGAGAGATCACTCATCAAATACTGTAATGGGCAAAACAGACTCAAATCTGGGATATTAATTGAATTTATCACTAACAAAATCAGAGCAGGAAAATGGGAAGTAAAATAAGATCTTAAAAACACCTTCTCTCCATTGCTCTTTCCTTCCCAGCTCTACCTCCTCTCCTCAGTGGTGCAGGGAGATGGGGAATGGGGGTTATGGTCAGTTCTTCACACATTGTTCCTGATGCTGCTCAGGGAGAGGAGTCCTTCCCTTGCTCCAGCACGGGATCCCTCTCACAGGACCAAGTTCTTGATGCTCCTCTCCAACATGAGCCCATCCCACAGGAAACAGTTCTTCACAAACTGCTGCCACATGGGTCACTCTCCCACAGGGTGCAGTTCTGCCATTTCTCAGGCACAGACTGTTCCAGTGTGGGTCGGAAATCCTGCCAAGAAACCTGTTTTAACATGAGCTCTTCTCTCCACGCCTCTGCAGGCCCTGGCCAGGACCCTACTCCAGCACAGGCCTCCCATGGGTTCACAGCCTCCTCTCAGGCATCCTCCTGCTCCAGCACTGAGCTCCTCCACGGGCTGCAGGTGGATCTCGGCATCCCTGTGCTCCTCCATGGGCTGCGCCTCACCACGGTCTGCACCATGGGCTGCAGGGGAATCTCTGCTCTGGATCATCCTTCCCCCCCTTCTCCACTGCCCGTGGTGTCTGCAACATTGTTCCTCTCACATATTCTCACCCTGATCTTCTCTGGTTGCAATTACAGCTGTGCAATAACTTATTTTTCTTCTTCTTAAATATGTTACGACAGAGGTGTTACCACCATTTCTGATTGGCCCAGCCTTGGCCAGTGCCACATCTATCTTTGGAGCTGCCAGGAATTGGCTCTGCTGGACATGGAGGAAACTTCCAGCAGCTTCTCACAGAAAAAGCTCCTGTAGCCCCCCTGCTACCTGGTCACGCAAACCCAATACATTTCACCTCTCACCTCTGAAAATCATATATTTCAGAATTATCACAAAAATCCATATTTACCACACAACCTGCCCTTGCATCAACAAATGCAACCAAATTAACAAAACAAAATTCCCTGCACAAAACCCAAAATAACATCATCCAACACAGAAAAAAATGGACAATTTACACAAAATTCAACCCTTGTCTGTTCACCACAATTATGACAAAAATTCCCCGTGATCAAGCCACTCTTTGACGTTGTTCACAATTTGTTTTGCCCATTACTTCTCCCAGTTACTGTCTTTATCTCAAAATCCTCATGACCCTGTGTTCTGGCACCAAAGCCACTGTAGTGGGTTTACCCTGCTGGATGCCAGACACCCACCAAAGCCTCTCTATTGCTCCCCTTTGCAAGTGGACAGGGGAGAGAAAATATAACAGTGTTATCAACACCTTTCTAGCTACCAATGTAAAGCACAGCACTTTGAGAGCTGCTATGGAAAAATGAACTCCATTTCAGCCAGACCCAATACAGTGAATATGCTGAAAGCTTAAAAGGAATGATCCTACTATTAATTTTTTTTTCATTATTAGGATATGTACTTTATTGGCTGATGATAAAGCTTGTTTAGAAGAGCCTTGCATACTTTTAAAAGATCATTCCTCTCTTTTCCTAAATTAAAAGAGACTTGCAGGTCAAGTGCCTATGTAGAGAAGGTTTAGAATAAAACTCTCGAAGCAGCATGAAGAGGTCTGTGATCTCTTCTACCTTAAGTGAATAGGAAAAACCTCCCAGGCCTGCTAAGTCTGTTGACATTGCTTTAGTTCCATAAGACTGTGATTTAAAAAGAAGTTTTTATGTTTTTTATAGAGCAGTTTAGAGTATGACCTCAGACAGTTACAAAGTGCATCTTTGAAGGCTACAGAAGAGATGATGTACAGCAACAATAATGATCTGTTAAGCATTATTTTCCAGGCTTCCTCAGTAATAAGGTTTATACAATCCCCCATCTGTGCATGCCCATTCTTCCACCCACCCCCCTACCTCCTGCCCTGCCTCCCTGCTTCAAATTTAAACTGGCAGAGGTTGAAATACAAGATTTGTATGACCCCTGGAAGTTTTGGAAAGAGAAGCAAATCCCACCTCTTTCCTGACAGTGGGAAAAAAACATAAAAGAAGCTGAATTTTCTCTAGAAATGAATTATACTTGGACCTTTTTTGATTCCAGTGGCACAATGTACCATGGACACAATCCATTGACAGGACCTTGTCAAGCCGCACAGTGTTGGAAATAGTGGCACCTGAAGATAAAGAATAAGAGCAAAAGACGGAGAGAGCATCATGCATCCTCCAAGCTCTCCCTTTTTCTTTCAGTGTCTACTGGCCTCCCAAGTACTCTGCTTGGGAACCTGGGAAAGCCAAGGAGCTCAATGGATTGATCCCATTTCAGTTTCTTGCAATCAGCCCTCAAGGTCTGCCTGATGCAGGAACTGCTGTCAGGCTCAGATGTGGATACCTGACTTGCTCCCATTGCTCCTGCAGTTTGAATCCTCTCAGCTGACTGAGCACCTCCTACTTTACTCCTGCATCAGACCTGGGAAAGTTCCTCCATGTGCTCAGGTTTATTTGACCTCAGTTAATTCTCATCTTACTGGGAAGTGTGAAAAAGAACATTTTTTCCCTTTAGTTTTGAAGAGTGTATGATTATTTGGACTGAGTACTATAGCTATATTTTCTGATAAAATTTTGAACTCAAATCTGATTGAGACAACCATAGTACCTGTAAAGATGATTCTTACAGGTCTCATTAAAAAATATGAAGTCACACCAGAGCTGAACATTTACATTGGGCATCCCAGTGCAAGAAAGACATAGACCTGTTGGAGTGAGTCCAAAGGGCAATGTAGATGGACAGAGGGTTGAAAAACCTCTCCTATGCTGAGATTTGGGGTTATTTAGCCTGGAGAAGATCACAGTACCTAAAATAGATTGGCAAGGAAGCTGAGGTGGGACTTTTTACAAGGGCATGGAGTGATAGAACACGGGTGAAAATTCAAAGAGAGTAGGTTTAGATTAGGTATTTGGAAGACATTCTTTACTGTGAAGATGGGGAGGCACTGGAACAGGTTGTCCAGAGAGATTGTGGATGTCCCATCCTTGGAGGTGTTTGAGGCCAGGCTGGATGGGTCTCTGAGCAACCTGGTATAATGGAAAGTGTCCCTGACTGTGTCAGAGGGTTGGAAGTAAATGATTTTTAAGGTGCCTCCTGACTGAAATAATTCTATGATTCTATGAATTATGACAATTATAAAAAGTATTACGTCTATCTCCTTTTCATGAATGTTCCTGTTTCTTCTCCTAGACAGAAGCTCAAGAAACTGGAATGTGTTGTAGTAGAAGGTTTTTTGGATTAGAATTCTACAGAAAAATTTTTAATGGATATTCTAATCCAAAATTGTACTAAGAGAAACACTTCTGTTAACATATCTGTTAATCTTCTATTAAAAGAGCATGTTATTATAGCAAGTTGAATATCCCACAGTTATGCAGGTAGTAAAGAAAAATTATTTTGTACTTTCAATTCCAGTTCACCCATACTCTTAAAAGTAGCTCAACCAATCCCTGATATCTGGAAATGCAAGCTGTCAAAATTTATCAGTCCTTCTTTCACACTTTCTAAATCTCATCAAAAGGGAGAAATTCTGAAGGCTGTAATATTGTCTTGCTCTGCTCAGACTGGAGTGATTCTGCTCTGGGTGATGCCTGTGTTCCTCAGCACAACCTTTGACCTTCTCCTGGAGGTTATGACACCCCCTTCTCAAAGCAACAGGTTTGCTGTAGCATCCTGCTCTGGTTAATTTGGGGGGGTTCTACTCACTTGTAATAGGCAAACTGTGGATATCTTAGACAAGATAGTCACAGGCTTCTGCCTACTCCTGCTCACATGGCAAATAAAATTGTTGTTACCAGACTTTGTGGTTGCCACTCTCCCACAGCCTGAAGTCCCCAGTAATTGTTCATGTTGGTTTTCCTCAGTGCTAGATGTGATTATAAAACAGGTGGAGAGCAAGAATGCAAATAACGAAGTTTTCTTAAAAATGCACTGAGTAACAAAGTTACATTTATTCTCCTAAACTGGCAATTTTCATGCCATTGGTCATCAGCAGTATGGATAAAGCAAGATGTCATGGATGAAATTTACCAGGAATGCAATCACTCTGCAGGAATATTCAACAATGAACTTAACACAAGGCTCCTATTTCAAATCTCTTCTAATGACCAACTAAATGCCCTTTGTTGAGCTAGCATAACTGGCAAATGGTTTTCTTATTGTCAGCAACTGGGTATTTTTTTTTGAACACCTAATGATAGGCCTTTTTACCAAGCTAGTTGCATTCCTAAATGAACTCCACAGGTAGTTTGGTTGTTGTTGTTGTTGTTTTGTATTTTTTTTGTTTTTGTTTTTTGTTTGTTTGTTTGTTTGTTTGCTTGTTTTAAATGATACAAGGGACATTCTTCCCTTTTCTTCTGAGGATAATTTCACAGATAATCTTCCCTGGCTATAAGATGATTTGGCCTCAGAAGTACACTGTCAGAGACATGTAAGCAGCACTGTGTTTCTAAAGAGTAATGTTCTGGTTGAAAGAGAAGATATAACCAAGTATGATAAGTAACATGAGGAGGAGTGAGAGGAATATGAAATGTTCCATGGCTAACAGAGCTTGGCTGCTTTGGAGACAAAGAAGACAATCATAAGCAAAGAAACTGGCTGGTGGAATTAAACTACTACCTGAAGAAAACCTTTCCTGTTTCACCTCCTGGCCTGTTACAGCTTGTGGTACGGATTTCTGAACTTCTTGGACTTTGGGGTATGTAATGTCATTCTCCTTGAAGCATGAAGAAACAGACTGTACACAGCTTCCCAGAACATCATATGATATGAAGAGAAGAAGTGAAACAGGAATGTCTCAGTGACGCCCACAGGAACAGTCACCATCGCCAAATTGTCAGCATGCCTCTGCAATGCCAGACCACAGCGAGCATATGGATAGTTTAGGCTTCCTGCCATTAGACTGGATTAGTGAAGCACATGCTTCATGCATATCTAGTCTAGCTTTGTGTCAGTGGAAAAAAAATTTCCACTACACATAGCCTACCAGACCTAAGAACAAGGGCTAGTTCTTGGGCAAATTCCATGGAAAAAGCCTGCTGCATTCACCAGGCTCTGTGGTACCTCCCTGGAGAAACCCTTCGTGTGATCTGTGATTACACCCCTGAGACCATGAACTGAGGTGTGAAACAAGAATACCCTTCCCTTCTGTAGAGCAAACATGACTGACAGCTCTGCAAAATCCCTCCAGCAGATGACACTACCAGGGATTTTCATTCTGTTACAACTCACGCAGGCTGCACGGCAGCAATTTGTGCAAAGGCTGCTCTCAACAGCCTCTCCAGGCAAGAGGGTTTTAGTGAAAGACATATTCAGTGAAAGATACCCCCAGAATCTTCAGTGAAAAAATGTTCTGTATAATTTGAAAGAGAAAACTTCAAGTCTGATGGAATTGGATATTTCAGGCATTTTCTTTAGAAAACATTAAACCCAAGACACAAAAAAATCCACTCTGTGAATAACACAGTTGATTACCAAACTTTGGTCTCTTCAGTAGCAGATTCTGGTACAGTTGGCAGGGCTGTAGTCTCTGTGGCCAAATGACCAAATCATTTACTACATTTTCATGTATGGAACATGGAACATTGCTGCATTTCCTTATGGAAGATTACTGCAGCAAAAATTTAGTGTTGAAATTTGCAGTATACTGACAAAATTAAGAAAATCAGAATATACTACCCTGTGTTGCAGTTGGCTAAGTAGCTAACTTTCACCAGTCCTGAATGAGCTAGAAATATGGTTATATAAAATACTCTTCCTTTTGAAGCTGACATGTTATTTATATCCCTGTTGATGACGGAATTACAAATCTGAGACCTAGGAAGGGATCCAACCCTTCTATGTTCAATGCTACGGAGATAACATAATATACCTGTATGTTTGTTCAACTTCAGACAGGAAGCAAAATAAAAAACTGGACAACAGTTAAATAGCAAGTTAAATAGCAAGTTAATATACACATCTATCATTCTGCAAACACACATCAATTATATCAGCTTGAATAATCCTATGCAAATTCATCTATTTGCAAATAAAAATTCATAATTCTAAATATTTGTGAGATAGAGGACGTTCATGCCAAACACACAGTTGAATACAGGGCTTAAAACATTTTTTTGTGTTTGCCTTCCATTTTTTGGCATATTAATTGAATTTCTTTTTGTACTGGCACTATACAGAAATTATTTGATCAAGAACTCTTTAAATATTAGCAATGAGCCAGAGCAGCCTCAGAGGAAGGAATCTTGTTGGTTGTAATGTAAATGCAAACACATGCAATGTTTATTTCTGGCATAATACTATTGTGGTCTGTCCTGTAGGCCAAAACCATTATTGCCCAACTTAGTATAATTAGATGTCTTTTCAATTAATACAGAAAAATGTCTTTTTAAAGCTAGTACATCTTCATGTCAGGTACCAATGTATGTTTTTCTTAATATTTGAATATATTGTAAAACTGAAAACAACAATTACCTAAGTAATTGTAATTGTAATTTCAGTAAAAGAGTATTTCTAATTATTTTACCTCTTTTATAAACTCTCAGGGCAGAGTTAAAAAAAGAAACTACACATCACTATGTAGGTTTGCTCTTCAGAAAAAAAATGCCATGTACAGCATCCTGCAAAACTGATCACATTCCTCTCTAGAGTTATTATTCAATGTTGTCAACAACTAGTAATTTTACATAACAGAAGTTATTCTAGGTAAAATACCTTTAAAATATCCTCTGGAAACATTCTCTTTATAATCTACAAACATGAAAATACACATTTTTGATTTAACATATTAATTATAGGAATCTAACTGTTCTGGCAATCCTTCACATCCCTCCTATTTGTTCCTACACATAAAACTTAGTCACGGCTTGCACAAGGAAATATTGGAATGAAAATCACTCCAGATTGGGTGCACAAAAATAGGTATGTTTAAATAGGTCATAGCAAGATGCTGTTGGTAGAGACTGAGTAATCACTTTTATAAACTCTGACTTTGTAAGCACGTATTTTCCTAACAGCTCCTTGCTACACTGGGTATTGTGTTCTCAAGTATAATTTTATCATTTATAACAAAGGTACTTCCATGCAGCTTCACTGCTGAAAACAGACCGTGGAATGAAATGAATTATACTGCCAGCTTCTTTATGGTTCATTTACATTAATCTTTCAATGTGCTGGATGAAGTTGTAAGTCTATAAAAGAACATGTCATTGATGCCACTGGGAACTTCTGGAGGGTTTAAGGTGCTATGACCATGCATGATAAATTGCAAGACACTGGAAGAATTACAGATATTGCAGTTTCTAAGAACTACAAAATTCATACAATGGTTTGGGTTGTAAGGGGTCTAAAATTCATCTTTTTCTAACCCCCTGGACATGGATTTAACTCATTAACAATTATTAATCTAAGAATGTACACATATACTGTATTCACATGAGGCAGAGATAATTGTGGTTTATGCATTACATTATTTTGAAAAAATCTGCTTGCCATATTCATGACAATGCAAACACATTCACATGTGTTCTTACTCATCCTTTTCATAAATATTAATTTACCCAACTGATGTGGAAGTACTGTTTTTCTAAGCATTAAATAATCCTTTAGACAATTTTGAATTCTGAAATGGAAATAGTCTTTTTCCCTAGACAGTAGTCAGTGATCAGAAAAAAGGTACAGCTTTCAACTTCATTCTTCATTCAAGACCACCATAATCTATGCATAAATAAAAGTGAAATGAAATGTGAGCTCAGCAATCTCTTTCAGCTCTTCATTATTCAATAAAGTATGTTATTCTATGTTTATGGAAGATTTTCTTAAGTAAGCACTTGTTTCTGTCTTGAATCCAAAATCATTGATAGAATACCAGATCCCTTCACCGGCTTAACATATACCAAAGGGGCTCCTAGTTATTGACAAGATGGGACACAGACCAAAAACGGGATTCACAGTTTCTTACACACTGTTCATTGCACTCTGTGCTGCCCATCTGTTCTCCTCCTAACCTTGACAAGGCAACTTTCAAACAGCAGTGGTGCAATGCAATCGTGAGGAGCTCTGCATGGCCTCCTGTGGAGCAAATTGTGACACAGGGGAACATCCCCAAAAGAAGGAGTCTAATAAGAATTGGCAGCTAGTATTTTGGAAGGCTGCTTTAAAATTCCTATTCTTGCACTGCAAGGAAGAAAATCCCATTTCTTAAAAGTTATATGTTGTTGGATTACAACTGTTTGTGCAGTGAAATGCGCCATTGCCTGTAATGCACTATTGTGTTTCAACAGTTGAAATGTACAAGATTAATGAATCTGCAATATTAAAACTCTCAAGTAAAGCAGAAGGAAAAAAATAGATAAGTTTTCTTTTACAACTTCTGGAGACTAGACTTAGGGTGATTTTGGGAAAAAATTATTCAAAAAAATTCTTTGTGTAAAAGAAAAAGAAAAAAGAACATCCTTATCAAATGAGACAACAAAATACTGTAGTACATTTGTATCACTAAAATATTTGTATCAATGTTATGAGATTAGGCTAAAAATGAATCTATTCATCATATTTTAATTCTGTGGAAAACTATGTTTGCATGTAAAATACTGCAACACCCACAATGACTTGAATTTTCACCCTACAGAAAAAAATACCAGACTTTCATGAGCATATTTATAGTGCCTAAAACCAGGCTGGCGTTTTGAGAGGAAAAAAAAAAAAGATCTTGATATGTTATCAGCTGCAACTGAGGAATAAATGGAAAGGAAGGAGAAGTGAACTGTGACAGATGATAACAGCAGGTTGCTGAATTTTTCAGTTACTTGCAGACTGCTTGTGGGAAGAGGTTGCAGCAGTGTGCTCTCAGCTGTGCCACATTTCCACAGTGACATTCATGAAGCACTCCTGTTGAACTTGAGGGGATTAGACATGGGCACAACTTGCCCTGGCTTTCACACAGCTCAAGAACCTGCTTGGAAACAGTGGCAAGAATGCAGTATGAGCTACAGCTGACTTCATTAAGTTTGCCATCACACCAAATGGTGGTACTAAAGCTCTATGCATCACTATGGTATGTTTTATACATGAGCATATAGCACCACTTACTATGAAGACTGCCAAATACCTTATAAACCTGCCTTATAACCTTAACACACCTCTGTGCATATGTGCTGACATTTTCTGTTACTGGGAGTTTTACTTTGAAGTATTCTTAAAAAAATTCAGTCAAAAGAATCCCACTATAAACAGATCTAGTGAAAATATTTTTCTTTGCTTGTTTAGAAAAAGAAAGAAAAAAAAAAGTGGTCTTAGCTTCAGTCCTTCAGTCCTACCTCCTATACTTGCTCAGGGGGAAGGGGAATGAGGCCTGTGGTCAGTTTGTATTGGTTTTCTCTGCCTCCTCACACTTTTCCCCTGTGGGTCCTTCTCACAGGCTGCAGTCGTACAAGAACTGCTCCAACTCCATTCCATAGGGTACAGTCCTTCAGGTGCAGACTGCTCCAGGAAACATGATCCTGCACAGGCTTCTCTTGGTGGGCTGCAGGTTCCTCCAGGGCATATCTGTCTCCTGCAGTGTGGGGTCCTCCATGGGCTGCAGGTGGATCTCTGCATCCCTGTGGATCTCCATGGGCTGTGGGGCACAGCTGCCTCACCATGGTCTGCACCACGGGCTGCAGGAGAATCTCTGCTCCAGTGCCTGGAGCAGCTCCTCCCCTCCTCCCTTGCTGACGTTGGTGTCTGTAGGGCTGTTTCTCTCACATTTTTCTCACTTGTTACTATCAAAATGCTAACTTTTGGGGGAAATAGGGACAGAAAATAAATTGTGCTTTTGCATGATCTTCATCTTAGTCAATATGGTCTCAGCTGTGGTGTACTTGAGAGGTCTTTCTAGAGGGCAATAGAGTACATTCTCTCAATCACTGATTGAAAAGCCACAAACAAGATCTGGCTTCTCTCTAGTTTTCCCTCTCTTTATGCAGTTCATTAATTTAGTCCTACACGTTTCCCAGAACACATCCTTCAACACCATGAAAATCCAGACACTCCCATATTCGCCATTTTTTTGAGAAACGATGACTAAATGAAATAATTAAGCAAAGCCCTGCTGTGACCTAATACATTTTTCATGATGTGTATTGAGGACCCCCCCCATCCCATTTTATCAGGGTCTAACACATCAACATTTGCAGCCAGTTTCTGTGATCCCTTGTGCAGATTCCATTGAAATTGAGCTCAAATTCTGTTGTACTGACAACTGTACCTGAACTGTGGAATTCAGGTTATGCTGGAAGCAGAACTTTATGGTATCCCACCTCTGTAATGCCCTTTGAAGAGGGAGGGTTTATATAATGCCAGAATGATTTTTGCTTTTATACTTCCTTCATTTATAGTCTATAGACTATTGCTGTATAGCTATACAGTCCCTAGCTTTTCCTTGCCTTGATAGGCAGAAAGACAAAACACATTCCAGAGGCTTCAAGCCCTGGGGGGTCCAAGGCCCCTATCCTATTTTGGTTGTTCCTGGGAGCCAAGGTTCAAAGCAGCTCTTTGAGACATGTTTTCATAAACAAAGTTTATTTCCTATTTAAAGGGGGGCTACAGAAGAGGTGGGACCTAAAGGGGGGAATTACTTCATCATCTGTGGTTCTAATTGGGGATTCTTGTCAATTATACTAATTTTCTGAATTTATAAAATGTATTTACCCCATGCAGGGTGGGTATTTTTCTATATCTGCCCCTTGGAGCCCTCCAATAAAGAACACATTTTCTACTACCTCCTATATCAATATTGTCTTAAAAGTGTGTTATTTCTACATCTTTAAGGTGTCAACATATTAACTGTAGGTTTTCCAGTTATATAACCCAACCCCCTGAAATTACCTCATAGCAGAAGGATTTTAGTCTGCCCCTCCCCTTCTTTGCAACAGGATCACGTTTTTTACCAAAGGCACTGATAATTGCCTGTCCTTTAATAGAGCAAAGTTGCTGTCCTGTGACCAAAAGGGCTGTGCAGTGCTCTCTTCCTTCCCTGGTACACCTAAATAGATTGCAAAGCTGATCAATTCACTAAAGAGGGAATTGAACTCCCGCTGCAATTGTTCTGGTTTTAATCCCAGCTTGTTTCTCAGCATTTCCCACATAATAATACCCCAAGCTCTGTTAGGAATGTCGTTCTCATTTCTTAGCCACTCCACTGAGACACTGATTTGAGAGATTGTTCTAATTACTAGTGGTGAAAGCGTCCAAGAGGACTTGGATACAGGCGATACATTTACACATTTATTTATTCTGGTTCATTCTAGCAATGCTTAGGTGCTCTAAGATCGGACTTTTTGCACACATTTAATTGACAGAATTTTCTTTCATTTTTTAACAGTCACAAAAACAATATAAACATGAATACTTCAAAAATGTAGATTTTTAGAATGTGAGTATAAAGGAACATGCATTGAGTGTTGTATTTTATTTAGTATTTGAGGACAGAACACCCAAATCCTCACCTTACTTTTACCTAAATGCATGACAAGCAAGTTATCATATGTCTAAGAACTTGGCCCAGGCTTTCTTTACCTTTTCTTTCTTTACATTTTCTGTAAAAGCCAAATTAAGCACTTGACAATAATTCATCTCAGTGGTTGCTCTTGGCATTCTCACCATTTCATACAAGGGAGTGGGCTGAAATGGGCTGTAAAATTTTCTTTGGGGATGCATGGTAATGGATATGTTTAATAGAATTACACTTCTGGAGCTGATTACTTCTAGTTTGGCCAGGCACTGATAGTACTAAATGCATTATTGTGGTAGTCTTGGGGTGGGGAGAAAAGTAGTGAAAATTAAAGAAGTATTAAAAGCTAAGCAAAGATATAACAACAGAGTAATTTCCCTCTTTTCAAAGAAGTTGGGAATACAATTTTTGTTTCTTGTTTCCTAATGTACTTAATGTCCACTGTACCACAGCCCCACAAAGAGCAGTATTCCCCACAACTGAATAAGCTTTTATCTTCTATTCAGACTTCTAACACAAATGGTTGTAAAAAGCTAATATGAACTAGCACAGAAACTTAAGGACAGCCATAGAACCTGGAAATACTTATTTTTTCCCCCAGATTTACTAGATTTTAGATGCCCTTTTATGTCCTTTATTTTGTTGCCAAAGCACTTCTGCAAGGCTACCAATGGGCAGTGTTGCTTTTTTGCATGATTTCCAAGTTAATTCTTTGTTCCCAAAAAGTAGTGCCATTATTTCTTTCCTCCGGGGGGAAAAAAATCACAATATAAGGGGTGAGAGGATAGGGATAATTAGACTAAATCGTGGCATACAACACAATGGGAAAAATATCTTTTATGTAGACCACCTGTCTACTTATTTTTGAAGCCTGAATGATGTTTTGTTTTGTTCAGGGAAACAAATTCACTTAATAAAATCCAAAACACAGATGGCAGCTGCTAGGAAAAACCCATACAAGATTTTGTTGCAAAGGGTATAGAAGTGATCTGAGCTCTGAATGGAAGAATGAAAACTTCCTTCTCTGCATGTCAACGGTGCTCTTTTCCAAGAGGTCTCTCTCATGCAGTTCAGGATTTAGTTAGGTCAGAAATTCTAATCCGGAATGTTAGAAGTAAGGCTTTCTTTCCTGTTAATCTGAGATATTTCTTACATATTTCTTTTCATTCATTATTTTATTGAAAAATATTTGAAAAATAATGCTTGACTCTACATAGTAGTTGTTCAGGTTTGTTTAAAATTGATCAGGAGAAATTTTATAGATCTCCATTCCTCTTACAGGTTCAAATGCATATTTCAATGCAAAATTGCCTCAATTTAGAATAATTTTTTTAGACAGTATTGGCCTTTATTAGACTAAGTCTGTATCTCAGATTAAACTCACAGATTCACATCAAATGTTGATATCCTGTTTGGCTGAAAACATACCATGAGCTACCTACAAATAATAGGAAGAGCAAGAGTTACTCAGAGAATGAGTATAATTATATAATTTCACATATTTTAAGTCTCTCTTTGCAAAGTCCACAGAGCAAGAAAAACAGACTTGTTATCTATTCAGTCTGGTACTGGTTGGGAGTTTAGGAAGATAGGGGCTTGACTGAGGACATTTCTAGATGACAGGTCAGAAACACATAAGGCATCTCAGGATGATTTCAATCTGGCCTAAGTCCTTCAAACACAGTTTAAAGTCTAAACATGCAGCTTAACTGGGGAGATAAAACAAGGACTGTGAACAGCCAATGAATTTTATGGTTTAGATACAAGAATAATCTTCCTAAAGACAATTCTATTTCAAGGAATGAAAACTTTAGTCATGTTGGAGACCTACTTGATAATTTTCCCTTAGAAAGGGAACCTCTTCCATGGAATCCTACCTGTCCTCAGAGAGGAGGGCAGATGCTTCCAGCACTGCTATCCCCCTAGAAAACAGATGCCCATCCATAGGGAGAAAACAGCATAAAGACTAGTGCAGACATCTGGTATCACACAGTGAAGTTCTTCAGTAATAGAATAACAGTAAAACAGTCTTTGAAAAGATTCACTTTTCTGGAGCCAGTCTTTGGAGAAGACCAGTGTCTGGCAGATGGGTTCTGGTTGAGCATCAGAGAGGGGAGTGCCAACACAGATCATGAAAATGGTTGGTCTGAAAGATCCAGAAAGATCATCATAGAATCAGATGATTATCATGGGATTGGATTATCATAGAATTCAGTTCATTACCAGAGAATGCAGTTAGTGATCAAAGAATGATAGAATGGTTTGATTAGAAGAGATTGTAAAGATAATTTAGTTTGAACCCCCTGCCATGAGCAGGGACACCTTCCACTGGACCCAGCTGTTCAAAGCCCCTGCTCTTGGAAATTAGAAAATTTTCTATTTGCTCACTTATTACATATATAAGTTGAAAAAAAAAATCCTCTTAAAAGATCTTTCCCAGGAAAAAATCCCCAGTGTTTCTTACCAAATTAGCAAGATGAAAATGTCATACAAGTTGCAAATATGCTAAGTTCTTAGTTAACTAGTTCTAAGGCAATTGGCAATCATGATTCTAAAGGCTGATCACAACAATAAAACATCACTTGAAATTGAAAAAAAAAGGTGGAAAATACACAGGGAACATGATTGAATTTTGCCACTTAAATCATACAAATCAATATAATATGTCTCACAACTCAGAAAAATTGGATTGTAAGCCTCTGCTTAACAGGAGTAAATCAGGGCAGTTAGTAAGCAACTTTTAATTTAAAATAAATGGACATGCATCATATAAAGCTCAATTCTTATCTGTTTGAAAGCTTTTACTACTCTGGCAGCAGACCCACTGTAGAAACATGAGAATGTACCCTCAGGGAGTACAGGCTTGCCAGATATCATTGCCAATGTATGCTCTGACCAGATCTATTACATGCATTGAGGGCCTCACCAGTTTGTTCTGAGAGAAGGAAAACAGGTTCTAGAAGTTAGTAATTCCCTGGGATATCTTATCCATAGGGAAATTCTAGCAGACACATGACAAAAGGCATTTTGCCTTACTTTCATTAATGCCGAATCTCAACAAATCAAGCCCAAATTTCGAAAGCAGCTTCCAATGAAATCTGGGTGAAAGCTCAGCAATGTATTAAATCATGGATTTATACTCCTTCAAAATAATTTACTGAAAGGCAGGAATGGACTTTGACCAATTACTTGAGCAGTGAGTTTTTGTTATAGCTAGGAGAAAATTAATTTCTAAGTTTCTTTTGAAGAATTCATTTACAGCTTCTAGAGCATGTAAATTGCCAATGTCTACAACATCTACATTAATACCAGGCACTTTAAATCCCTGAGTCAACTGAAGAACAGAGTCGAAAGTAACTTCCCTGTTTGAGGCAATTTCTCCATAATATATCCTGTTAAAAATCCCTTTGAGTTGCTACATTCCCTTGTGTTGCTGAAACTGAGTATGACTGAGTCTACTAAATCAGGAGTGCCAGGTGGTATGTTCATACCAGACCTGTCTTACATGCAAGGACCCACAGGCCCAGTTCTCTCCAGATTCAGGGTTCTGAAGTTACAGCTTCCCTTCCTGCTACCACTCCAAAGACTGAAGAAAATCTGAACACAGCACTGCCATCATTAGGAGCATCTGTGTGAGACAATATTACCTCCTTTCAAGTAATAGCATCAAGTATCTTTTTGTTTGATATCTTTGCTGAGAGATTTTTATTGCTGAACATCTCTGACACCACAGCATGTCAGTCCCTTGTGTTGTACTTCATTTTTTGTCTTGGCAAAGAAAAATATCATACATTTGACTGGGCACAGCCTGAAGTTCACAATCAGAAAAATGACTGATTTAATTTACTGTATGTCTTTAAGAAGCAGTCTGCTTATGTTTCAAACAAAGTAATGTAATGGGCTGAATGCCATTTCATAAAAGGAAAGTTCAGGTAGAATGACATTGCACAGAAAAAAACTTGTTTCGGCATTACTCTGTGCTGTAACAATTGATCCTTTTGTCCAATGAATCCACTAGACTCTGCCACAAAGACATTTCTAGATTTAGTATTTTAGTAGTATGGCTGTTAATTAAGTCACCAATAAAACAAATAGAGGCATTTCAGAAAGACAATTTAGCTGCTTAAACTAATTGTAATTTGACTGTTTTAAAAAGAAAATTGTAACACTAGACTCCCAAAATGAAGGAAGCACAATTCTTAAACTACCAAGGGAGAAAAATTACTATCGTAATACTTTTATGAAGAGTCTTTAAGGGGGTTTTAAGGTAACAGAATTGAATCATCTTCAGAATTTTCTTACTAGCTTGACAATTTTCGCTGACAAAGATTATTCATGAGCCTATCACCTCTGCCAAAGACCCGTAATGGTAACATAACATTGATAAAACTGTATATAGGGATATATATTCTTCCTTTTTATATACATATCTATATATACACCTGTGTATATGAAGTGTCTCCAACATGATGCTTCATGCACAAGTTGTCATGGGCAAGCAGGTAAGAAACGGACTGGAAAGATTACAAGATGGATGGAACCCACTTGGCTCAAAGGGTGGTGAGCAAGAGCTTGAAGTTCAAGTGTCAGCTGGTTACCACTGGATGGTTTGTCAGGGTGGATACTGGGTCCAGTACAATTGAATGTCTTGGGAATGATCTGGATGACAAGAATCATTGCACCCTCACCAAGCTTGTGGGTGGTACCACAATGGTAGGAGGTCAGCCAGAAAGAATAGCCACCACACAAACACATCAACCAGCTGGCAGATGGGAAAAGAAGATTTGCATAGGGTTTAACAAAGATAAATGTGAACTCCAGAATTACTCACACAGCAGTATGGGCTGGGGTCCAACCATGTGGTGAACAGCTCTGTGGAAAAAGGCCTGCAGGTCCTGGTGCACATGGACTTGTTTACATTCAAGCTGAACATGAACCTGCAGGCAAATATGTCCTACGCTGCATCAGCAGGAGGAGGGCATCCAGCAGATGGAGGGATGTGGGGATGTCCTATCTGCCCTGCACTTATTAGGTCAAAGTTGAAACGCTGTTTATCCTGCTCTGCTGTAACAAGTCCTGGTCTCCTGAGTTCATGAGTGGCATGAAAAATTTGAGGGAATTGAGTGGAGAGTCACCAAGATGATCAGAGGGTTGGAGAAGTTGACGTAGGAAGAAAAGTTGCTGGAATTGGCTGTATTCAGTCTAGAGAAGAGAAGGCCCAGGGGGATATAACTACAGTCTTGCACTATCTAAAAGGTAGTTATAGAGCAGACTGAATCACTCTCTTTACAAGGATGTCCGCTGATTAAAGAAGAGGTGAAGGGCTTCACAAGTGGTGCAATTGCTTCAGTGTAAATTCCATAAGAAAAGAAATCCTACGCTGGGAAAACAAACACTGGAACAGACTGTCCAGAGAAGGGGTGGAATCTCCTTCACTGGGAACACTCCAGACAGTTTGATAGGTCCTTAGGTAGCCTCAGTCAAGCCTTGCTCTGGGCACAACCCAGCAGGTTGAACAAGATGGTCATCAGAGGTTCTTCCCAGCCTTGACCTTTCTGTGATTACATATGTGAATGAATGGAATCAATAGAGTGCTACAAGGATTTCAAATGCACAGTGGTCATGATGGATTTTTCACTATGTGTGAAAAGTTTACTTGAATTTATTCATGAGCAACCAAGCCATGTCTGAGATATGCTATATTCCAAACAAGTGTAGACAAGGTCTCTAAATCATATCTTAAATGCACAAGTTTGGTGTCATATTTATTGTGAAAGGGGAAAAATTTTGAAACGTTAATGGCATTTTCTAACTGTAAAAAAATCTTTACTGTGTTATTCCTTTATGCACATTTGTAGGCTCTATATCTTGTTGTAAACTTAATACCAGAGGATTGAGACAGAGAAAGAACTATGAATACATAATTTACAAAACAGGCTAAACCCATCATAATCTGAAGTGATATCTCAGGTACTTCTATGCAGTTATGGAAATGCTTCTGAGACTGTATTTATCAACCTTACAGTAATAAAGAAGACTCATAAATGACAAGATGTTGTCCACTGGAATGAGACTCAATATTGACCATTTTAGATTGTGAGTTATAGCAAATATAGGGAGCAAAATCAAGCAAATCAGGTCTCTTGGCACTGAAAATATGAAACAGCTCCTACCCGACCATGCTCAGAATCTTGAAAATATGTAAAGAGCTGGAGTAAAGTTACAGCACAGGGAAAATCTTTTATTTCTTTGCATATTGTTGCAATGGGTATAATGTGTTTTATGAAGGATAGGCCTTTCACTTGAGAAATGTAGATGAGTCAAGCTGACTGGGGTACTCAGGACTTCAGTCTGCCCTTTTTCAATTTTTTTTTTCCCACCAGTCCTAAAAATGCATCACTTCAGTGATTGCCTACATTCTTTTCTAGTGGCCAACCACACCTCCTTTCTGTCTGGGTAGCATAAGAAATCCCTGTCCTATCATTTCAATGGCACCAATCTAGATTATCCTGTGATCAACAACTGCTAACAGACTGAAATCTTAAATGCTATTCTGCCACACTGTTACAGATACTCTACAACATTACTCTTTGTTTTCAATTTTTAATGACCTATGAGAAAGAAGGAATTCCTTATGTTTTGAATCACATGACAGCACACACCTCTTTCCACTACTGCAGGGAAGGGAACAGGTAATTTCATACAAACACAAAAAGGATTTGCGTGTGTACTTTCCTAAAATACCACACGGAGGCTTTGCTTATGCAAAACAAAATGGAAATCAAGCATTACAAGTAAGTCAGTAAAAATACATAAATTTAACTTGGAAACTTTTTAATGAAGTCTTATGTTCCATAAAACTTACCCTCCTGCTGAAATAGTGCTGGCTGCTTCATATTTGAAAGAAACATGCAAAGAGGCTGCTTGAAGCTACAGATAAATAATAGATGATGCTCTTCCCAATGGAAACACAGTAAGTGCTGTAGAAATACAGCAAAATGAAGAAAATCTGTGCTAAGAAGTTGTAAGGAGCTAGGATTTCACATGAAAGAAAGTGCTATTGTGTTTAAATTTGTAAAATATCACTAAGTATCTGGGTCAGTGTCCATTCCTGAGTCAGAATAACTTTTGACACATTTTTAAAGTGGTATTCACACTACTTCAAAAAGAAGGCAGGAAAATGAAAGAGAGCTTTCAGTGAAAAAGAAGAGCACAAATGAATCCCTTTCTCTGATGTTACACGAAGCAAATATCTCTGCACATTTGAAGTTGTAAAAGACATGGTAACTTAATATGGACAAGTTGGACTTTATTCCATTACAGGTGAAAACATTCTATTTCATGGTTAATTTTTAAATAAAGTCACAAAATGCAGTCTGCTCTCCTGAGACCAAAGATTTCCTTTCCAAGCACGAGAAAAAGAAATCTCTATTGCATTCAGCCTAACTATAAATGAGGTACTGAAACTTAGGGGTTTAATGAATAAGAGTAATTAAACATATTTTTGCATTCAAGAGTGAAAAGCTAAGAAACACAAGCCTTAGTCAAGCAAGGAATGACAAACAAAGGGTTCCAGTTAGTTAGCACCTCCTGGAGCAAAAGCCAGGAAATTGCTTTGGTTTCTGTCATAGCACTCTTGTGAAAAGCCCAAGTCAGAAATTGGCTGAAAAACCTTGTAAGTGGAAGAGGAACATTTTGTAAGGAATTCTCTCCTCTCACAGCAAAGGAGCTCTCTCTGAGAGCAGATCTTTTCCAACTCCTCTTCAGACAGTTCCCAAACAGACAGTCTTCTTTATGCTTCCAAAAGCTGTATCTGTATCTCACAGCCGTTGAGAAGTTTTCTGGGAAAATTTGTCCCATAAAATTAGATTGGAGACATATGTAAGGGAGACTTAAGACAATACACACAGCCTCTTTCTCTCTCTCCTCCCCATCCCCGATATGGATGAGGATGTGTGTGCAAAAGAAAACAACAGGAATTAGAAAATGTCCTGAGTCTTAGTTTATTCATTTATAAATCTTGTTCCAGTTTCTATTACAAAGCCTTTGTTGTCTTTACCAGCCTGTACATAATTGGGTGCATTTGAACAAGCTTAAAAGTTCAAGCATGTCAGTCCACTTGCACTGTTGCCACAATAAACTACAGACACAATTCTCCATGTAGCAACAGCACTGAATCTGTGCAGCCCAACATAATAATTTAATTGCTGACAGTTCTCACCTGGGCCACTGTTTTTGTTCTTGGCATATGCTTGCTCATGTCACTTTTAACAATTAATTATGATACTCCTCAGAGACTATTTTGGCATCTAGCAGTATTAAGGTAACTGTCAAACCTAATCAAACCTAAAATGTATTTACAACAATTTAAAGAGAATTTTTTCATTGAAAAAAATCAGGACCCAAAACACAGATCTGCATTCCCTGTTCTCAACCAATACAATGGATTATAGAATACCAAGAAACAAGTACTGAAATTTATGGACATTACTTATTTTCATCTCAATACCACAGCAGCTGTCACATAATAACTTTGTATCTCACATTCTTCTCACTTTAAACGAACTCTAGATATTTGCTCCTATTTTCACATGTAGCTGAGTGCATGCATCATTTGAAACAGGTAACATTAATCAAGTGTATGAATTTATCAGAAAATGGAAAAAAAAATATAAGTTTTCCAACATATTGAAATATAATCATTTAAAGCCAAGGTTTCCAACAGTTCAGGTCCCAAATAGGGATTTTTCATCATGTAATTAAATAAGAAATATGCAGAAACAAGGCATAGTACACAGGTAACACATAAACCTTAGATTTTATGCATGCTATTTTATATTGGGTACCTACACTATTACTTCTACCAAACTGCAAAATAACATCTTGTGCCTGAATACTGAACTAAGAAGCTCAAACACGCTACTAAGAAATTAGTCTGTCCCCCCACCCTCCTGCAACAATTTCCATGGCAACATCAAATTAGTAACAGTTTCAAATAAAAACTCAAACTTTTTAGGGAAAAGGTACCTTGGCTAATCCCTCAAATAATTTAATGCTGATATACTGCTGCAACAGGACTCTGCATTACAAAAAACTGCTCCTAACAAAGTATGACAACTTCCTATCCTCATTGAAGAATTAAATAATACCTATGTGCAAGTGAATCAGATAGATTTTAAAGTGTAATTAGGAAAATAATTTGACTTGGAAAGATTAAAAATTGCTATTTCATTGTGAAATCCCTATCTTGCTACCTGCTTAGTGTTCAGTGGCACTTGAAAAACCATAGGTTGCCAAACTGCCTACTCAGAGACAAGATTATGTTGTCTACTAAACTGACAAGAAGTGTGATTTTAGACTTCAGATTTAGTGGGTTTTTTTGAGAATTCAGAAAGTTTTACTTTCTTCTAAAGACTGATCTAACCCTCACCCTTATACTGCTAGGATTTACTTGGAATAGCATTGTTTTGAATGTGGAAAAATGCACAGAACAGAGAGAACAGACCTTTGAAGTACCAGAGCAACCACACCAAAATACTGTAAGTTTTGGTATGCATGCACCTCTTGGGCCAACTAAGTTACTGCTTCAGCCTATTTCAATGCTGAAATACTTGGTGCAGAGGCAAATCTTGCTGTCAATTTCTAGTTTCATATCAGATTTTAAAGTGTCTTAATCTCTTTAAATTAGAGATGTAACTGACCATTTGTTTGAAAAGAAATGACAAATAATTATATATTTACTGTGCAGAGCACACAATTAGCACTTTTGGCTCAATGCTTGCTGCAGAATTAGTCCACAAATGAGCTTTCTCTGTACTCTGATAAAATATTCAAAAGAAAAATAATCAGTTAAGGATTAGAATTTAAGGCACTGGTATATTGAAGAACCTTGAATGACATTATTTTTGCCACAGTGATGTCAACAATGACTTAAGGTCTTGGGTCTCCACTGAGACTGCCTGCTGACAGTGGGATGAGCCTTCAGCTACACTGTCTTCATGCTGCAAGGAAGCAAACAGCTCCAAACTGAGCTGCTTCACTATTTCAGTTAAGGACATAATTGTAAATGTGGCCTGATTCATTCTGCTTCTTTTGCAATCTCAGTAAGGCCACCTACCTGCTGCACAGATTTCTCTTCTTCCTCCTCTCCTGATCCTACTACTGATTTGCTCAAGGGAAGACTGCTGTTTTCAAATGATGAATATTAAAGTTTTGCAAGAAAGGGGCTCTTTGACTGAATATGGAATAAAATACACCCAAGGAAAAAATCATTTCATGGCTGGTATGAACCCTCATTATTCCTCTGTATTGCTACTTTTTGCAACTATTCATGGTACTCCTGCAAGATGTGCAGTTTTGATAAGAAGGGTGAAAAATGCTAATGGAGAAGCATCCTGAGAAGTTAGTCGCTGTTATGAACCCAACAGATGTTAGTTTTCTGTGCTCCCTGAGGCTAAGAAATTATTTATTTATAGAATGTACAACTTAAATTGACAAGTATCTTATACTGAGGCTTTGAAAAATCACATATTCTATTTTACCTCTATATCTACTGCACTAAGAAAAGGCCAAACTTGCTTATATTGAAATCTAGGTGGAAATTTCATTAACTTTTCATTTGAAACTAGCCTTTCCTGATGGAATCTGGAATCAAAACCTGGCCTTTTGGTCAGCTCCACGTAAAGCTGAGGAGCTGCCAGCTGAACCAGTCATCATAACAGGAGAAATGTGACGGCTTGGATCTGCAAAGTTTTGCTGATGTAACTCAAGTTATCCTTGCAAACCCACCAAATTCCTTTTACTCTTCTGCCTCTTGAAGTCAAAGGATATTTTGCCATCAACTTCAATAGGGCCAGACACTCTATTAAGTATTTAGTGTGATAATATATTTCATTATTAAAATGGGCTTCGAAAAACTTTTGAGTGGAGTTGGAAAGACACATCATTAATAGTTGCAATATTCAAAACACCTTAAGGAATAACAAAATAACACCGCATTGATTCCAAAAGTGCTAGTTTCTTTCCTGTCTTGGCAGAAGAGATTTCATAAATAATGTAAGCAAAAATATGTGCAAGAAGATAAGTGTTTCATAATCTAAATTCATATTTCTTTGCATAACAAGTGACCACTTACAAAAATGAGACATATGAATTTGAGTGATGCTTTTGAAACTGTCAGGGCATTGGAAAAAAAAGGTTTCCTTTTCTTATTTGTAATTTTTGTTAAGGATTTGGGGAAAATCAAGATGCTTGGGCTAAAGAATTCAATCTTCTTTGCATTGTAAGTGATAGATTTTTATCAAAGATGCATTTTATTTGGAAAAAAAATTATTTTCTCCCTCAGCATGAACATCTGAGTATATAATCTGGGATTTTGGGCAAAGCCAAAATGGGATATAAAGTCTAGCTGTTTTCCCCAAGATTTGGTTGATTTGACTCACATTTAGAAAGATAATAACAGTATATTTCAGAGCAGAATGACAATTTTTTTTCCCAAATTATTTTTCAGGACAGACACAAGGGAATAAAGTTAAATTCTTTTCAATATCAGGCTGTGCCCAGGCCGTTATGAACAGCAAAACTGGACATCAGGGTCTTTCCTACGCTTTTGTACAAAATACAGGTTGCCTAAGAATGACTGGAGGCTGGGTCTCATTACACTCTTGTAGTATTTCCTCTGGCATCCTGGACCATGAAATTCATAGATATATGTACTTATAAACTAATTTTGCAACCAGCTGTAGCTGGAAAATACGTGTTTGCCCTCTACGACCTACATGGTAGATACATGCACAAAGATAAACCTCAGTAACAGTAAGACTAACTTAAAAATTGTTATGTATAAACTTTAAAAGAAAATAATGAGTTGGTAGGGAAGAATAAGAAATATTAAAAAATTCACAAAAAACTAAAAGAGATAAACTTGAAAAATCAAAATACTTGGCTTGCTTCCCTGTTTTTACACACAGTAATTGATAACAATTCTAAAACTAGGTATCTGTTATTTGAGCAAGATAAAAAAATATCCATTGTTAGAATTTAGGAGGACACAACATGCTCATACAATCTGAATTTACCAGGTTCACTACAGCTATTATTAACACCCTTTCAAAATTCTGTAAGATCACAGAATAGCAGAATCACAGAATGGTTTAGTTCAGAAGGACCTTTGAAAGCTCATCTAATTCCAACACCCCTGCCATGGATAGGGACATCTTCCACTATACAAAGCTGCCCAAAGCCCCATCCAACCTGCCCTTGAACATTTCCAGGTTGGATGAGACATCCACACCTTCTCAGGGCAACCTTTTCCAGTGCCTCACCACCCTCACTGTGAAGAATGTCTTCCTTATACCCAATCTAATTTACCCTTTTTCAGTTTGGAGCCATTTCCCCTTGTCCTGCCATGAAAGGCAGCTTTAAAGTGATTATACTGTGCTTGACTAGGATTTGCAGTCAACCTGCTCTTCTGAGTTTAGAGTATGGGGAGTCACCTTGCAGGACCTCTTAAACTCTGCTTGCATTATAGATTCATACAAATTGTGTTTTGCTCCAGTTGTTTAAGCTAAATTTTATCCTCAGTAGCACTTGGGCTATTTCTAGTGTTCACTCCTATGGGAGGTCTCACAAAAAGTGATTTCTGCTACTTTCACACAGAAAAAATCCCCACCCAAACTTTTTCCTAAAAAACACCCAGAAATGCTCAGGTAATACTAATGTCACTGGGGAAAACCCAAGGATGTTAAAAAAGATTTGGCAGCTCTAGACCATTCAGCATCTCAGCTATATGCAAAGTTGACATTCTTCCTTTGGAAATAAGTTCTAACTTTTCTGACATATATTAAATGTTGACATATGGTGATAAAAGTATTGCCAGCAAGAGCAGCACCTGAATAATTCAACAACGGAGTCATGGCCAAAGAAGCTGAAAGAAGTCGTATTTAAAGTAGATGTTAAGGATGCATTCTTGGAGTTTTTCCTACAGTGATGTCACCTGACACTATGCCACTTGCTGTCTGCCAGCATGAATAAAAATAAACAGGGTATACTACTGCATTTATTTCAGTGATAAATAAGGTTAGTTTTCTGATTTCTTAAGTTTATGACTTTACCCAATACTTCTGGTGAGACTGATTGGGCAAAATATTTCCCAGAGGTAAGGGTTGCTAATTTGATGAGATTAAATTTCTGATGGAGGACATAATTTTTGATTGTTAGCCGGTCTATTAATTCATATTTTCTGAGAAAATGTGGAGTAATTTTAATGTTTGCAGTATGTATCTCTAGCATTTCACAAATAGTCAATACAGTGATAAAACTAGAAACTAATAGCAAAAGTAAAATGAAATATGATGATTGAATAAGAGCACAAATTGTTTTGCTATAGATATCTAAATTCTCAAGAAATCAAAGGTTCTCTGCATGATATGTGGAGATAGATGTGTCCTAAGTTAATTTGTAAGTTTGTTTGATTTATCATATGAAAAAATAATACTTATGACAACATCTCTACTTTGAAAGGCCTGGCTTAAAAACCATTGAATTTAGTGATAAGTTTTCTCACTTATTTTGAAATACATTGTTTTACCTGCTTAAATATTCCACTTACTGAGGGTAAAAGACAGCATTTCAAAATTTGGAATGAAAATCACCAACAGGCTCATTTTGCCCAAAACCAAACTTGAATAGGATTTGTTCTCACTTCTGTCAGTCAATATTCTACACAGGAAAAAAGTCATGTGATGTGTTCTACAAGCAGATAGTGCTTAAGAAGGTGTAAAAGCAATGTGCTTTGTTACACATGCATGGGACCTGGTACCTTCAGAAATCCATCCAACTATTGCCAGATGGACAAAAGGCTTATATATAAAGATATATATATATATATATATACACACACTGTACATACACAAAACACAGACAGATGTTATCCATATAGACTCACAGTCAGTATTTGATATGTACCTAAAAACTAATCTTCTGTCTGTGAAAGAGAAACCTGGGAATGACATTTATTTTTGGTGAAGGTGCAGGGACCAGTGTACCTCTTGTCATTTCTCCCCTGTCTTGGAATGAAGCTTCAAAATTACAAACATAACGAGGCACTCACCTTGTACTGAAAAAAAATGGGGTTTAGATTTTTTTTTCCTAAGGGAATTTAATTTCTAAAATAGAGACTTTACAGATATGAAAACTTTTGAGGGTCTCATCTTAAGCCTAGATCTATAGATTTGGAATGATTAAAACAGACTGCAGTCACAAAATAATGGAGATCCTGAATTCACAACACAAAACAGCCTCTTGGCCTGTATCAAGATGTCTTCAATGCATCCATTTGTTGTTATTAGAGTTGACTGACAGTTCAGCCACCAAAAGAAACACCTTCCTGTACACAGTCCTTTCATGACACACATCAGCTTATACACTCTTCCCCATAAAGTATATTTTTGTTTTTGCAAAGCAGTTCTGGTAATGATTAAACATTTAGTAACATACTTTTCCAGAATGTGACAAACACAAAATCCAAGTGTAGCCAAGTCCTAAAGTCCATGTTTAGCTGAAATACTAGTGACCCTTTAGGCTGGTAGATCCTGGATCAAACTATTGAGTCCAACAATCTCAGCAGAAAGGTCAGCAACTCATTTCTCATGCTCACCAAACCCTGGGTTCAAAACTCTTTTAGTCCTCCCTGCCTACTGTTTGCTCTTAAACAAGAAGGAATTATTTACTTCATAAGGTCTAGGGCCTGTTGAAACAATTCTCCTCTACAGTCCTGTGAACATGGCTGGGAGAGGCATTGCCTACTGCTGACAGACTGCAAAAATAATTCATTTTCTGAGGCTGACAATGTACAAAGGGAAGAATACAACAAATTACTTAAAACTAGACAAAACTGAGGTTTATTTGGCAAGGGATTACAAAACTGGCTATTTTTAAAGGAGGAAAATAGGTTTATTCATAGCATCATAGAACCATTTGGGCTGAAAAAGATGTGCAGAGGCACACAATGACCACCTACAGCTAATTTTCACAGAACTTACATGCTTTTCCTGTCACAAATGTAAGGAAGGATGGGAGCCAATTTTCCATTTGAAGAACATGGAGCAGAATCAAAGAGATAAAAATAACTCTCCATTTGAGCTAGAGGGACAAGACACATGTATCCCTGCACCACTTAAACAACTCCCCAAAAATATGTTCATGGAGATTTACCAAATAAAGCTATCAATCATGTACTTAGGCTAAAGTAATCATGCAATTTTGCTGGAGCTTCTGGCAATAGCTTGAAATTGTGTTAAATTATTTATTTCCTAGAATTACTTCATGGGTCCAGCAGGGAAAAGGAAATGAAACTCTTATCATGCATTTCCCTCAATTTCTCCAAGCAGACAGTAAGAGGCAATATTGCCATTTGTCCTAAAGCTTTCCTTGGGGGAAGATTTCTGTGGGGGAGACATTTTAGGCTATGGCAGAGGTACTGAAAGGAATCACAGAGAAGCAGCCCCAGCCCCACTGGTTTCTGGCAGTACAGAATTCTCTCTGCAGCATTTAGCTGGTGGCTCTCCAGAGCCTTTCTCAGCCAAGTGGAACTGCACCTGCTTTCCATTGCAAATAACCACAAGAGCAAAGCCTCCCTGTTGCCAAATTCTTAAAACCTGTGCTTTTGTTCTCTAGCTCAGTGCAACACCAAATGGTCTATGTAACAGAAGCAATTCCTGTTGGTAATTAGTTCTCTTCAAGTTTGGTTTTAGAAAGCTCTATTTTCCTAGGAGAAATCCTGCCACCTATGAGCAGAAACTTGAAATGTCCCTCCAGAGACTGCCCTGAGGTGTCACAGCTCTGCCTGCCAGCAGTCATCTCACTACTTTGAAGTGGCCTGGTCTAGACTGAATGCATATATATGAAGAAAGACTTTAAATTCATTCTATTGGCAATCAGAGCCAAGGATATCTGTGCACTGAAAAAAACTGTGGTTTGTGTATTGTTGTTTATCCTTTATTACTTTGGATGGCAGATCCATAAAAGTGGGGGCCTTCTGCTTGTCTTATACATCAAGGGTGTATTTAGCAAACCTAGTATTTCCTAAATTGCTGCTCAAGTGATTAATATTTAATTAATCTTAGCCTATAAATAAATAAAAAATACAAAGCCCTCTGAGTCATTGCACTTTGAAGAGCTACTGGTCTAATCTAGTGGTGGAAGACTGCTTTTTGAGAGCTAGGGTATTATGCTTAATCTGACAGGGAAGCACTCACTTGTCCCTGTACTGCTTCTCACTGGAGCAACTTCACTGGAAATTGGTGAATTCACAGAACATTTCTAAAAAGAGTGAGAATTATGAAACTGCAGATTTAAAAAATAGATGTAGTATTCAGCTTAATTTTTTAGATATTGTAAGAAATACTGAAGCCTGAGAAAAATGTGGGCAAGCTTGTAGGCTTCTCATGTGGTCTCTGTATACTCAGTCTGGAGACTGTCCCCTTTTTTACACTGGATCCTCTTCAGATTTTAGGTGCTATTTATTTACCTCAGATAATATTCCAATACTGAAGACCAGGACTGCCTTCTTCTCCATCTCATTCACATCATTTCTGTATGCATAAAACATCAGTCAATGTAGTTGTTGAGTAGATGCTTTAATTTTGTCTCTTCAGCGCGTGAACAATTTAATTATCTTTTTTTTTTCCTTTTACAACTTACAGTATTTGTGGTTTTCTATTCTTGTATGTCATGTTTGGCACATGTCTACTTGAATTCAAATCCACTTTGACAAATGGCAGTGTTTTATTTTAAAGGATTTGTGAGCTTAAATTCACCATCTCAAATGCACCTTACTGAGCTTTTTATTTTTCTTGGACAAGAAGTAATACGTTTTCTACTAAAAAATGCTGCAATGAAGTGTGCTGCAGAACTGATCATTATATTTGCCACAAAAAGCCAAATACCAGATTAGTTTTTCTCCTTTATAAATGCTTTTTTTTTAATACTAAGCAAACTCTTATCTTGACTTGATTAGATATATACTAACGGAGCAACAAGTGTCAACAGCTGAAAGTGCACTCCTTTTCAAACTCAATCTAGTTTCATTAATAATGCAAATTTATCTGAGGAAGCTGTTCCCAAGTACTCTACATGCTGCCAATTCACTGAATGCATGCCTGGACTGAATAAAGCAGTAAATTTCAAATAAGATGGAAAAAAATATTGCTTCTTTTTTGGAAACCTCAGAATTTATCCCTCGAACCAAAAAATGAACACGTAAGATTTATTAGCAATTGTTAAGCAAAGATTAAATCTTTGCATTCCAATGGAGTTCTGGTATTTCTTCGTGATTTAATGTTTTTCTATTAAAAATATTGAAGTCAGAACACATAACTGGTGAATCACAGAATCATTAAGGTTGAAAATGACATCCAAGATCATCCAGTCCACCACCAAGGCAACTAAACCCCGGCACTAAGTGCCACATGCAGTTCTTTCTTGAATATCTCCAGGGATGGTGACACCACCACCCCCCTGGGCAGCCTGTTCTAATGCTTAACAATCTTCAGGTTAGAAATTCTTCCTGATGTCTAATCTGCATCTCCCTTTGTGCCACTTGAAACTACGTTCTCTAATCCTGTCACTTGCTGCCTTGGAGAAGAGGCTGATCCCCACCTGGCTGCACCCTCCTTTCGGGTGGTTGTAGAGAGTCTCCTCCAGCTAACAACCTCAGCTCCCAGAGCCACTTCCTCATATGACTCACTTCTCTATACCCTTCACTTGCTCTGTTGTCCTTCTCTGGACATCCTCCAGCACCTCAGTGTCTTACTTGTAGTGAGGGAGCAACACCGAAAACAGCATTCGAAGTGTGACCTGACCAGTGCTGAATACTGAAACACAATCACTTCCCTAGTCCTGCTGGTCCCACTATTTCTGATACAGGCCAGGATGCCACTGACCTTTCTGCCCACCTGGGCAGAGATGTCTCATGTTCAGTCAGCTGCCAAGCAGAACCTCCAAGTCCTTTTTTGCCAAGCAGATTTCCAGCTACTCTGCCCCAGGTCTGTAATGCTGCATGGGGTTGTCATGGTCCATGGGAAGGATTTAGCACTCGGCTTTATAGAATCTCACACAACTGGCCTTGGCCCGTTGATCCAGCCTGTCCAGCCTTATGTAGAGCCTTCCTGCCCTGTTACAGATTGACAGTGTCATGTGCAAACTTACTGAGGGTGCACTCAATTCCCTCATCCAGATCATCAGTGAAGATATTAAACAGGACTGGCCCCAACACTGAGCCCTGGGGAACACCACTAAGTGACTGGATGGCAGCTGGATGTAACTGCATTCACCACCACTCTCTGGGCTGGCTGTCCAGCAAGTTCTTAACCCAGTGAAGAGTGCAGCTGTCCTACCTTCCCAGCAGTATGCTGTGGGAAACAATGTCCAAGGCTTTGATGAAGTCCAGGTAGAGTACATCAATACTGCAGCCTTTCCCTTATCCACTAGGTGGGTCACCTGGTCATAAAAGGAGAGCAGATTGACCAAGAAGGACCTGCCTTTCCTGAACTCATGATGACTGAGCTTGATCCCCTGGTTGTCTTGTGCATTCTGCATGATGGCACTCAGGATGATCTGTTCCATAACCTTCCCAGGCACCAAGGTCAGGCTGACAGGCCTGTAGATCCCTGAGTACTCCTTCAAACCCTTCCTGTGGATGGACAGGACACTGGCCGACCTCCAGTGGTTGGGGATCTCTCCCCCATGAACCAGAACTTATGACAGATGAAGGAGGGCTCTTCCGCAGCTCCCTCAGGTAGAAATGCAACAGGAATTTTTCTGTTACTTCTGTTACAAACACTTCATTACTACAGCAACACTGAGGGACTGAATCAGAATCTTTATAACATTAAATATAACAAAAATAATATAAATCATCATGAGCTATTAAATACTCATCTATTGGCTATGTATAGAGAGGTTTATATGATCATGTGTTACTATTGTACTGTGGAGGTGCCTTGTTATTTCCACCACGGATCCAGTACTATCATGAAGCTTTTTCTATTCTCCATGTAAACCCATACTGCCTGGATACATTTTTCATACAAGTTTTGAATACTCTCTCGTTCTGGCCAGCATTACAGACAAGCCACCCAGCAGCTAATTCTGCTCTCTTCTAAGGATAACTCACCTAACCATATTTCTCATAAAATTCATTTAGTATTTTTCAGTTAAACTGTTGCCTGATTTGTA
The DNA here is from genome assembly GCA_013400575.1 of Peucedramus taeniatus. Taxonomy (NCBI): domain Eukaryota; kingdom Metazoa; phylum Chordata; class Aves; order Passeriformes; family Fringillidae; genus Peucedramus; species Peucedramus taeniatus. Next base: position 298,820 of record WBNO01004501.1, read on the forward strand.
ACAATCTTCCAAGGTAAGTAACATTCGGGGAATGAGAAAGCCACTATGTACTACATAAGCTCAATCTTTCATTTTACAAGAGGTTTCTATGGTGTTAAACTGATAATTTTTATTATCTTTCTAAGGTTGCTGAAATCTTGCTCCATATAGAACACACTTTTTATTTCAAATATAGCATAGAATAACCACTACAACATCTGTAAAGTCTCATTTATGGAATTGTTCCAAAGCTGTTGAGAGATGAAAAGTGAAATCTTAAAATATTCTCAAGCTGGGGAGGTCATTCTGCTTCTGAAGGCTAGTAGTTTAGCTTAGGGTTTTATCTTGACAATAACATGTGCTTCTCCAGTCTTTTGCTGTCTTTTCCCTTTTTATTTAGAAAATTAAGAGAGCAATTTTATATGCCAGGTAATTAAATGTAACTGTGGGCTATGATTGTGAATTTACAAAATAGGTAATAAATCAGGTGATAAAAGAGTAACACAACTCCAATTCTGTTGCATAAATCTAGGCTCCACATGCTTTTTCATTCCATTCTGGTACACCTCATTTCCAAACTGAACTGAAAGGTATTTTTCCAGACTAGACACAGGGAATACAATGACAAAGCATGGTAAAGCAGTTCCAATTTACAGAGGACTGTCTGGTTACAATTCCTTGATTATTGCTACTGACTGGCTTAAAAAGTCATTAAGTCTGGCTTAAAAAAATTTTGTTGAACAAAATAAGCTACAGATGGATCCTGCTGAGTCCATTAATCCACAGCCACAAAACACTGATGCAACTCAGGCTCCTCTTTAAAGACATAATAATTATTTAATAGGTGCATATCCCACAATGATTCTATTTTTCTTCTAAAAGAGTTTTTCTAAAATTTTAAGCTGCATGCCAGTTAAGGAAGTGTCTTTTCTCTTTGTCCTAGTGAAAACAAGCAAAAATCACCCAACTCTAAAACAGATTTTGTGATAGAAGGTATATATGCCATTTTTAAAGTTTCCTCTCATCTATATGAGAAAAAAGATCAAGTCCTTTAAAAATAATTAAAACCTGTGTATTTTAACCAGCAACTTTTATAAAACAGTCTCAGAAGAATTTGAAAGCAGGGTGGAGGAATACAACAAAGGAAGAGAGAAAAAAATCTATCCACCTGTCTAACCCACCCAGCAATGATGCAGAACTTCATACTGAGAACTTGGTACAGTCTCAGAAAAAAGAGAAAAAGAGTGGGGGAGAGCACAGAAAATGTTCTCTTTTGTATTCCTCTGTTCAGAACAGATTTTATACTGTACCTGAGCTACAGTTGAGTGACCTGAGCACCCAGAAGAGCACACATTAAAACAGGCAGAGGAAAGATGAGAGGAGCTGTGGAAGAGGACTCAACAGCAGAAGAGGTACAATGGACAGATGCCAGGCATATTACAGCAGGGGAAAGAGGAGAGAAGCCCCCAACCCATTCCCAAAATAGCAAGGTGATATCTTTGGTTCCAGCTCATGGGAAGAAGCATGGACACAAGGTAGTCTTAATGGGGAATGTTGGAATGTTCTAACTCCAAGTGCTTAACTCTCTGATGTTATAAACTCCCAAAGCAGAGCAAAGGGAACACTGTAGAAGACATACTGGAGCAAAGCTGCTTTAAAATGGAATCTGTGTAATGTTTATGGGGATTTTCCAATTTGTAGTTGAACTTTATTCTACGTAATAATTTTGGAAAGCAAAAAAGGCTTTAGTCAAATTGAAAGTTCCTGTAATCTAAGTGTTTATTCAGCCTATATATATGATAACCTTTGAGGCCTCTTCATGTGGCCTGATTGATGTCTGATCAATCATTTTACATATTTAGGTGACACGAGTACTGGAAATTAAGTATTTTGGATTTTTGCTTTACAGTGTTACTAATTTTGAAAGATTGTAGTTAAAAGCTGGGGTTACCAGTTTATCACTAAATATTGAGAAAAATGCCATTAAATGAAAGCAGCAGTTGGTTTTCACTGCATTTTTCATGGATGTAGAAGCATAAACATCTGCTTTTGTGTCTTTTTTTTCCCAAGTTCCTCCAGGCTTGAAAAATAGTTATGCACCATAAATATCACTCTATGAGTCATTTACTTAAGTGAACAGCTGCCTGCTAATTAGCCAAATGCTCTCCATTTTAAATCATACAGTTAAATGAACACACTGCAACAGGCACAAGAATGAAGTGCAGGAACTTTACTAAAATGATGAAATGGCAGAAATTTGTTATTTCCGTGTCAGCAAACAGAGGTCATTTCCTTACTCTGTATCTGTGGACTGAGAGACATAATGATCATTTGCAGTAGATTGTGGCTCTGAATATAGAAAACCAGGCAAACATTACAGAGCCTTGGTTAAATACAAGAAATGATACAGCTCTTAGACCACCACTATTTTCTGCCAATTTAATAATGCTAGCTTTGCTTTTTCTCATGGAACTGCTGAACAGTGCTAATAGCTGAAGAGTCAAGACTGGCAAGCAACAGTAAGGATGGCTGTTCATGTTCATGGAAAACTCTTCTCTTCTACAGTGATATAGAAAGATAATCAAATCTAGACAAAAGATGGAGCAGGAAGACATCCTGGAAGAAGCCAAAGCAAAGCAAACCAAAACAAAGCAAACCAAAGCACCTTTTTGTCTTGACCATTCTTGTCCATTGTCAAATCTTGTTTCTTTTTCTATCAGCATAATTGTTGGCAAAAGTAAATAATTGTGTCAGCCAGGATTTCCCTTTGAGCCTTACATCCTGCCTTCTGAAATAGAAATTCTTTTAATCCTAAATACAATAAAACCCCAACACAACTCCACAGTTCTCAAATTAAACTCAAGTGGCTGAATCAACACCCTGTGCATATTGAGAATAGAGCATCTGACCATAACTAATAGAACAAAGGTCCATCTTTGAAGGCCACTAAGCTGCAGGCATGCTTTTATAAAGCTACATTGGGAGAGAATTTAAAGATTTTTTTCATCATCCATTTGAACCTTTCAGCAAACAAGAAAAGTCAGTTGACCCAGGAGCTAAGAAAATCAAAGCCATAGGACCCAAGATGTTTTTAATTAAATTCTCAATTCAGATTAAACCTGATGTAAAAAAACCAAAAAACCCAACTCCAACAATCAACAGGATAAACAAACAAACCAAGCAAGGAAAAATACTCAGGTAATTATTTCTTCCTGAGAAACTCTGTTTTTCACAAAAAACTGACATACCTCAGAGAGAGGGCTACTGTGTTGTTTTAGGATGCATTCTGATTTTCACTAGAAAGAAAATGCACACTTTCCTTCTTGTTCTCTGTTCATTAAAACTGAGAGGAATGCTTAAACAATTAGCCAGGTCTTCAATATCATTACAACAGTGACCTCCAGTGAAAGATAACCATAAAAGGAATCACTCACCAACAGAATAGCCACTATGAGGGGCTTTAAAAATTAAACTGTTTTACAATACTTATCGTATTTCTATTTTATTTCAGAAATATTCAACAAAGATAGAAGCTATGAGTACTTCATGAACAGTTTCAGAAGTCCACTATTCTACACTTTGCTTAAAATATCAAAATAATTTCTGAAATGGTGTGCATTTAAAATAGAAGTGAGATAGAATTATTTGCAGAAGAAAAATAATTTACTCAATAACCCTCCAAATCCTTTAAAATCCTACATTCACAATGATAATGAAAAAAAAGCCCCAGGAGCAGGAGGTACTCTGTGTGTCAGAATCTGATGTCTTATTCCAAATGACCTTATGTTACATTTTTTTTCATTTTCTTATTAGTGCAGCACAATCAGGGGCTTAAAGTGACAAACAATTAAGAATACCTAACTTAATGTTTTAACAATTTTTCAGTGATTCAGATACTCATCCAATCCCCCAGTCCTATGAAATCCCTCCATTAAACCTGGCGAAACTGAAATAAAAAATCTATTCCCCAAAAACACAGGCTAGAAATCCATGTCCACAGATCCGGCTGATTTCTATTTCAAATGTAGTCTATGGCCTTTTGAATTTTAAGTTTATAGTTGCTATTCTGTACTTTTGTGAGATGTAAATGACTTCTTGAGGCTTGAAGCCTATGAAAAGGAATGACAAGTGGACAAACAACTTCTGTAATCTGTGGTGCCACTTTAAGGAAGGTGCTTTGCAACATGCTCCTTACATTCTGCTTTCCTCTGTATTTGCAAAAGAATGAATATACCTCAGTAGCTAAAAAGATTTTATCTCAAAACAATGAATAGTCAGAAATTGAAAATCTTTGCATGAAACCTCAACTGTTTTACAAAGGAGGCAGAGGGCAAAATTTGTTATTGAAAGATGCAGATGCCATCTGTTCATTGGGAAAATAAACTGCATCATTCACCTAGTATGTCCCTCATTCTTGCCAATATTCATGATTCAAACAGAAATCACATATCTTTTGCAAAAATTATTCATATTGCACATGGAGAATGAGCACTTACTTTTTGAGCACAGGCATTTCCTCTTCTTATAAAGAGCCCTCAAGAAGGCCCTCTGCAACAAAGGTGATCTAATTCTCTTAAACCATATCTTTCTGAATCAAGCTTTCACCTGACCAGCAATCCCCTTCTTGCTCTAATGACAACACCAAAATATTCACCAAATAGGCAAATTCTTTTAGGGATGTAACAGCCACAGCTACAGCTGGGGTAGGATTTGAGTATGTAAAGATTGTTTATTTGAGGTCTGCCTTCTTGTGATGGGGTGAGACCCAGCTTTGAAGAGAACAGTAACAGAAGACAGCATCAGGAAATAAGAAAATTTTCAGGAAAGGGAAAAGGACCATACATTTTGGAAATCTACAGAGGGGATGATAAATATTCATGTTTATGAAACCCATCTCAACTGTGGGTCAGGAGTCTGGGTACAGCCAAAAGCATTTTTAGCTTAAACTTCGTTGTCTGTGCACAAAAGAAACTTATCAATGTCCGAAGAGACATGCTAAAGCTAAAAAACTGCAGGACATTTAAAAAAAATAGTATTCAAAACTTCAACAGTAACAATAGAAAATTGCAAACTTCAATCAAAAGTTCTCAACATACACAGTCAATTAATTTAAATCAACTGTTTCTTTTACAGAAGACTAAATAACAAGACAAGAAGTAGAAAATTGACTTTAGATGGATAGCTTCATTATTTCTACAAAGTAATTGTATGTCTCTTTCATCTTACATATCCTAAAAATGAAGAACTTGGTCTGAAATACTTCTTTCCACAGGGTTTAGGGACAGTTAGGTTTTCCCTCCTTGTTTAGAAGACACAAACTGACTCACTTCAAACTTCTGTGCATTACTTTTGTGTCAGGAAGACATACAGCCCAAAGCAAATGGAAAATCAGTCAAGATGTTTGAAAACACAGATTCTGCAGCAGTGAAATGAAATTCATCTGTATTCCCAGATTAGGGGGCAGGAAAATCAAGCATAACTTGCCTTTGTCATTCTCTCCTTTTCTCACTCTCCAACATTAAACTTATTGTGTTACTTGTCTGGAATAAGACATCCGTGCTTTTTGCTGACAACCTCAAACTGAAGTGAAAAGCCTATGAGAGGATTAAAGTGTTCATAGCAGGACCAGCACATGCACTGTATTCTCAGAAACAGATCAGTGCAAAAGATTCTCCATCTACCTATATAAAACCTAAAGCAAAGTTCACAAAATCACCTCAGTCTTCAGCTTTGCGTCTCTTCAGTGAGGGTGTTTTACTGTGCTAAATGTTGGAAAAGGATGTAATTAATTTAAAAGCCTTTAGTATTGTCTCACCAGTGCAGGTGAATTAAACTCAGATGGCAGAGAACAGTTACCATGCTCAGCTGTTTGCTCTACTTCTCTTCAATGAGTTGCCATTACCGCTGCATGGATGGGCAAACCACACACGAAGCATATCCTGAAACCATCACAGTTAACAGCCTCAGGCTGCTTTCAGGCAAACAAAAATTGATTCTGGGCTGTAAAACAAGCAGCAGGAGATGCTTAACAAAAAGCTCAGTAGTTTATACAGTGTGACTGCTCAGGAGAGTTGTTTAATCAAACATCTCAAAAAGCTGTCCCAGCCCAACCACAAAATGGATCTAAGAAGCTGACACTGGAAAATCATGCAAGTGCTAACCAATCCATTTGCAACGTTGTTGCATATTTACTTTTGCAGCTACTGCAGGTATTTCTGTTAATTTTCTGCTTTGCAAATTCAGGGGGAAAAAAAAAGATGACGTATCTGTGTAAGAGAGGGTGCAGCTCTTCCAGGGAGTGTTTATTCCTTTCTAAGACAGTTAACTGAGACATGGAATTGCTTTCCAAACGATGACCATTTCTTGATCACAAAGCAAGACTAGTGATGTTCTCAGACAAGACACCTGACTTTTTTAAGCATTCTGTTGGCTGTGTCCTACACTGAGCACTTCTGTTCTGATTCAGGTTTCTCCTTACCATGTAGCTCATCTTAGAAAGGAAAAAAAAAAAAAAAAGAAAAGAAAAGATAAAGGCATTTCAGCCTCTTTATCCTAGATTGCTACCTGTCTACTAAATATGACATGAGGAATATTTTCCTAATGCTTAGCCTATATTTTTGCTCCTTTAATGCTATCATACACTCTTAATTACACTCCCACTTTCTTTTGTGCTAAATAGATCCACTGTTACTATTTATGGAGCTTAGAAGAGACATTTCCAAGTCTATGAGCAGCAAAAGGAGCTTGCTCTTGCATTTGATAAATGTGTAGATACCATACCAGAACAAAAGGAAATAACATGCTTCTGGAGACATACTTGGCTTTGCCTTGTAGATCAACCACATGACTCATTTAAATCTCAAATATTCTCTGCAGGATTGGCAGCATACCATACACAACTGAGGCTAAGCTAAAACTAAAATTTCACAGAGTCTATTCAGCCTGGAAGTTCTTACTGCTGTGCATGAGTTATTTATTTCCAATGGAAATTCAAATTTGTGGATTGTTATTAGTAACAGCACAAAATGTGAGCTGAAAATGATGACAAAATGCATTTTCTCAGGAAAACTTGTTCTGCAATTCTAGCTTTAGCATTTAAAAAATCACTAGCAAAATTATTATCTCTAAACCAAAATACTGATATGGTAAGATGGTCCATATTTGGTGAGGATCGTCACACTTCCTTTGGATAGATTTTTTGCTAAAACTATTTTTCTCACCATATATAACCTTTCTTGTGAAGGGAGGAATGAGACAAAGCTGTCATTTGGCCCAAATTTGATAATTTTAAATTCTAGGCAGACAAGGTTATTTTCTTCTCACCTCCAAATACTTCACTAGGTGCCAGTATCCAAAAGTCACACAATATATGAGAAACTAAAAATCCTTCTAAGAAAGTTCGATTTGGAATAAATCTCCAAAAGACAAAGAACTTTTTTTGCTGCTTCTCTTCCATAATGTTATTTTCTTTTAACGCTAAAACTCCATGGAGTCGTTACCATTTTGAAAAGATATGAAGCAAAGTTTATCTATCATAGAGTCAAAAAACAATTTTCGCATGAACTTTACTATGGTAAGGAATATAAATTAGAACTAAAGGTCAATGAAGAACACCAAGCAAGATTTGATATTTTATGAAAAAAACCCCAAAGTCTCAAGTGGTTTGTGGGAAATGATAGATGCATAAAGAAAAAACACATGAAGTCTCTGAAAGAAAAATGACACATTTCTGAAGGAAAAAGAAAATTTTTGTCAAGTAAATTAGTGACAGGAGCAAGTTATGTCAATGCATTCCCTATTACCACTTGGTTTTGAATTAAGCACTCTGTTAATTAATGCAAATCCTATAATGTTTTATAATGTGAAGAATCAACCTCTAGGCTGATTAATACTCTGATTTTCAAAATTGTCTGGTCTTTGCAATAGAGGCATTTGTAGTCTCTATGTTTTTACAGCAGCTTGTACAATAGAGGCCTGACTGATTAAGGCATCTAGGTGTTTTAAATGAGCTGATAAATAGTTTTCAATACAAGACTGAGATCTTTTAAAAAGCACAAACTGAGACTGGTTTTCTCTCTTTTTTTTTTTTTTTTTTGCAGATAGTGCATCTGACTTTTTTTGTGAAGGGAAGGAGAAACCAAAAGATATTTTCAGATACTTAACATCATATTTTGCAATATTAACACAAATGTCACCTCAGACATTCAAAATATTGGCAGTTATTTCATTAAAATTCATGAGCGTTCTTTAAACTTGCATGGATTTTTTCATATATTTTGAGAAATGAAAGTGAAAAATCCATACTAAGTACACAGATATACATCATAAGATTAAATATGGAAAAAGAGGGGGGGAAATAAGATGCAGATTAAAAAATGAAATGAGAAAGAGATTTAATTGGACCAATAATGTACTTTATTATTGTACTCTAGCCTAAAATAAGGAAGAGAACATTCTACCAGAAAAGACAGCATATACTGTAACAAATTAAGTTTTAAGTTACACGAAGGAAAAAAAAGCCTCAAGCATGCATCATTTGTAAGGGTTTCTTCTCCCTTAATTACAGATATTTGATGTGACATTAAATAAAGAGGACCAGACTGTCAGTTTTCGTTAGCAGACACTTAATCAAGATGACAAAAAGTAGCTTTGAAGAAATTGTTAGAAGGGGCATCTTTACAAGAAATCTCTTGCTGTTGCAATGTGGAAATTCTCCGAATTCCTCCCGAGGTCAGTGCTGAAGATTAACACTCCAGTGAAATGAGAAAAATACCAGGAAAAGGGCAAAGGGGGACAAATGAGCACAAAGCAGGTGCTGATTTTTAGTCGACAATGACTCGAGAGGGAAATCCATGGACCCACATTTCTTATGTATCTTTTCTTCAGAGAATGAAAATGATCAGTCATTTTCAGAAGTATCTGTTTTCACATCTTGATTTTGATACTCAATCTGTGATAGAGCTTGGTATCTAAGGAAACTGGAGATGGATATTACGAAAAACCAGGATCTAAATTTTTTCCTCTATTTCAGTCTCCTGTATCCATGAGACACTAACAGCTGAGGGATTGTATGAGAATCTAAGAGTCAAGAGGTGGTGAAACACCTAAAAAATGTGAAATTCAATTTAAAAGCTGAAACACTGGCAGGGCTGGGCCCACACAGCCTCACTGAACAGGCTTTACAGCATTGTCTGACACTGGTTTAACAGCACCTGCATTATCACAGGGCTGTCAGAGGTGGAAAACAACCTCATTACTGCATGCCTCTTTCCACTGAATCATGAAGTCTTCACACTCTGATGCTGGACATTGCATTTCTTGGTCTTATACTCTGCTCTTGAAGCCTGCCACTGACAAGTTCTTCGGTGTTTCTCTGATTCACCTACTGAAACAGAACAACCACTCCCAAAATCAAATCAAACATATTGCTTGCATTAAGACTTTGTAACTATGTGTCAGTCCTACAATCTACTGCATCATCACTCCTATGGATTTAGCTCATGGTCCTCAAAGTAGTGATTCAAGAAAAGGTTTTGCCTTAAACATCTTTTTATTTTATTAATTAATTCCGGCAAAGGTAATCTTAAACTTTGTCTTTCTCAACTGAGGTGTTACACAAAGGAAAGTATTCTCCTTCATGCTTTAAATGGCACACAAAATAAGTGCTCTAGTTAAAACTTAACATTTTTTGAAGAAGTTGAAGCATTTTTGTTCACCTGCAGTGCTTGCTCTGGCTGCCTCAGTTTTCGGAATGAAAATTATCGTGCTGTCAGCTTTGATCACTGCGGATGTTTTTCAGGTTTTGCTCTTCCCTGGAATACAAACTTAGATGAATTGCATTTAGTCATAATAACGCCTTGGCAATTTCTCTACCAGTCGAAATAGACAATTTAGGCAGCATGTAATATTTAAATCCTTTATGCTCCCTTCACTTTTTCCAAAGGTCTAAAGCCTCTCCCTTGTATATTGGAGCAGTCATTTCAAAGAGTGTTTCCTAATGAGAAGGCTCTATGGTAGCAATCCTTGTATGACGGAGAGATACATCTCTAGGTAAAAATAAAAGGAATTTTTTTCTGTAAGGTTTTGTTTGAGCAACTAGCATATTTAGACATTCAAGAGGTAAAGAAAACAGCACAGTCCTAGTATTGTTACCCACATAGCCTAGATTAATTTCCTTAAAATTAATTAGCTATATGTCACAGTTATGTAACATGAATTACATGTTCCAGACTACCCCAGTTTTAAAAACAAGAGGTAAAAAGGAAGGAAAAGCCACCAAAAACCAAACCTCAAACCAAGAGCCGTTCCTTGATATTCATCTTGCGGTTTCTTAGTTGTCATCCCCTTCACAGTCCAAGCAACACATTTTATCACTCACTATTTACCTTATTTAAGTTCTGCAATGCATTCTTGCCTATGCTGGTACTCCTACGGACAGCATCAGTCCTCACCAATACAAATGAGATTATCTTCGAAACAACAGTGCCTCAAAAGAAACTTTTACACACTGGGAGATTTGCCTACCAGGATTTTTCACGGAGGAGATCTCTTGAAGAGCAAGAAAAAAGCCTCATCTAACATTTTGATGTTTGGTCATTTTGACAATAAAGTGCCCAAATCTAAACACAAGGAATACTGGTTTCATTATTGCCACAACTGGAAGAGCCCATGCCCTGATGGAGCTCAGTGAAGAATGGATTCTGCACGTCTCCTGTTCCTTTGGATCTGGCTGGGATGTATTTGTAATACTGTGTGTGAGTAGCACCGAGCACAGACTATCAGAGCAGGCAGGAAGAGCGGCAGGAGAAAGCTGGGAAACAGCACAGCCTCTAATTTGTGCAGTAGCTCCATCTACCCGAGTGGAGTTTCCTTGTAAAGACCCCCTGCTTAGAAAATGTTCTGTGCAGTTTTGGAAAACAATACTCAGTGCCTGTGATGAATACTTGTAAGCCAGGAACTTGTCAGAGTCTATGGAAAGAGCTACTGCAGCTTAATGTTATTGTGCACATCATTATCACCCACGCAAACCTTTTGATGGATGGATGAATAATTCCCATGTGTGGGAAAGTAACACCAAGTGATGGATTTCACCAGCATAAATATCACCAGTAATTACTTGAAACTGGTAAGGGAAGAAGGAAAAAACGGAAAAGAAAAAGTAAAAATAAAAAAAGAGTACAGTGAACACTTTGATTTGGAAATACATTAATTTTTAGATAAGTGGTTCTAATTGAGAGTTTTATATATCATGACATTAGAGAGCTTTCAGAGTGGGATTAGTTTATTTTGCATTTACTATGAGAGCAGAAGGGATGCATAAATGATGGAACAACTTTCAAAGAAGGACAGTGAAGAATATTTTCAGTATAGTTGTCCATCTGTTTTGCTAATACAGATTAAAAATACTCTTGTGTAATATGATCTTCACACAGTCCCTCCCAAATGATACAATTAAGTTCTCCATACTCAGTGTTTGGCTAGCAAACATTTAACATCATTATGGATAAAATCAGTTTTGTTCATAACCAATACAGCAAATGATAATTATAATACAGCACAGCCCAGTACCTGACAACCACATGCAGAAAGCACAGAGAGCTCTTATTACAGAAGACCCACTGATATTTCAAATAAACAACCAAATTATTACTATTTTTCTTTAAAAATAAGAGTATTTCCAAGAGGACTAATACATACACTGCTGCTCCTCTAACTCAAGCAATTAAAATTCTTGTCAGTATGTATCACACATTGTAAGAAATATCAAATTAACCCATACAGTGTTTTTTAAGCTTTGCCAATACATTCCAGGTTTCTCTGCATCTTGTAATACGAAATATACCTGTAAATAGCTTATTTTTCTACCCCAAATTGCTCTACTTGCAGATACCAGAAAATGACAAAATGACCGGACAGAAAATGGAAACAAACATCCCAAATTGCTGATGGAGCATCTCTGTGTCACTGAAGCAGAAAAGTGATTTGTAAAGACAGAAAGAGAAAGATGGTAAATATTGAACAATACTGGGCAAAGTCTCCTACAGGGGATATTATGTGGGCTATTCAATGAAGGACTAAATGATAAGACCATCACAGTAGACCAAATTGGCTTGAGAGAGACTTTAAAAGCATTTATTTGAAAGATAGATATGTAAGGCATCTAAATGGCCTTTAGAGACATGAAGTTCTGTATCTGTATATACACAAATAAGTGATAGAAAGAAGGAAACAAAATCATATTTAGCTACTTGATGTAAAATTAAAGAAACATGTGCCTGATGTTCAGCAGTTTCATATTTTTTAAAGGTCTTATTTTGGTATGAAATCAGAGTGTTGGACCAACAAATCAAGTCTTAGGAACTTCAGGGAGCTTAACTCATTGATGCTATATGGCATGTACACTTAAATAATTGTTGGAAGTTCATGAATAAATAAGAGCATCATGTCGCTGCTTAGGTTGTACAAGTATTCTATTCTGTGCTATTCTATTCTATTCTATTCTATTCTATTCTATTCTATTCCCTTCTATTTATAAGATTAAACATTCCCCATTGACTTCACGTTCCCTCTCATGTAATCTATGTAGCATCTGTGTCCTTTTTGGGAAAAAAACCAAACCAAACAAAAAAACTAAACCCAAAAGAATAAAATACAACAAGAACAGTTCTGGGTCAGGGCCAAGGTTATTTTCAAGTCAGCTATGATGTATTTGGAAGACAGTACATAACTATATAAATGACTCTTTGGCCTTATACTAAGTACAAATATTAGCCAAAAGATTAAATTACATTAGGTATTAAGTTATGAGTCTTGGGAATGATTTAAGGTATGCACTGAAAGGTATGAACTCCCTTTAGAAGAACATAGGGCCATATAGGACCACCTGTACATGCAGCTCCTTGTTGCACAGATGGCTGTTAGACCCTGTCTTCTGGGAAAAAGTGTTTGAAGGTATCATTTCCATAGGCATTAGGTACTTAACTTATCTTTTTTTTAACTGAAGGCTGTAATATTTTTTTTAAATTTTGTTCCCTCAGTTTACGTGGCACATCCAAATTATTAACAGCAATTCTGTGAACAGTGAAACATCAGCCCTGTTTTGCTTCTTTTTCCATAGACACAGCTCTTGCATTTATTTGCTGTCCTTAAAACTGTGAAGGCCCCTGAGCTCAAGACAGATGGAAAGGCCTATTTAGTTTCCAAATATTCTTCTGAGAAGACAGTTTCAGATAGTGAAGGAGAATTACATATGGCCAGGCTTAGACTGTAACAGGTTACTGACTCCATTGAAAACATTATTTCAATAATGTTTCAATCATACCATATGGATGCTCATATTTTCAAAACAAATCCATTATTTCTATCTTTTGGGGCAAAGAGAGAAAAAAGTAATCTTTAATTATATTATATAATACAGTTATTACAGCTTGAATAATCTGAAGGTGAATATATTCAAGAATGAGAAATCAAAGTCTCAGTTTTTCATTTTGGATTAGCAGAATTGTGTTTTCTGCTATAATTGTGTTTTTTGAGACTTCATTTATAATCCAAAATGCAGTCAGGGACAGAAAATATCAACATCAAAATATCAATATCAAAATATCAACACACACACATGCTCTCTTTTTTTTTGTACTGTACTAACAGAGTATGTGGCAAGCAGTAGAATCAATACCTACAGAATGTGGCAACCAGCAAAACCATGGCTTAAGGTTCTGATAACAAGTAAGTCCTGTCATTTGTTTTGAGATTTGTATTCTGATGATTGCTGTATTGTTAATTTCCTTTTTGACCATCAGATGTCTATCTTTCCTTATTAAAGGTTCGCTGCATTTGTATTCTCTCCTTTTACTCTTAGGTGCAAAAGAAGCATTTTGTTCCACTTACCTCTCTGTTTTCAGTCAGCTTCCCAAAGATATATACACTACTTATGCATTTTTAATAACCTTATCCCTACTGCTCCAGAATAAAACATGTATGTGCAATATCTCATAGATCAGAGATTCTTTCTTGTGTGGCTTAGTTTTAAACTAAAAGGCAGATGTGGGGCAAAGCTAATCTTTCTGTTCTCTGTGTGTGTTCTCTGTTTCTGTTCTCTCTCTTTGACCAGATGGTCAAAGAAACTGAAAAACCAGCTACTTCTATGAAACACTTCCAGAGTAGAGTTTCTATTTATGGACACCTGAGATTTCCTATGCAATTCCTCAGACCCAGCTCCACAGCACTTCAAACGTCAGGCTCTGTCCTGATAGTTTGAAAAGTTTTATTATTTTAAGTCTGATTGTGCATCATGATGGAATTTCAATAGCTGTATGTATTAGCTGACTCTAAGCCATCTTAAAGCTACCTTTGTATCATTAGAAAGAAAATGTGCTAGTACTAAGCTAAAAAGAAGAGAGCAAAATAAGTATCTGTATACAGGTTCTTCATTAACGTAATTAAATTGGCTTAAAACCAATGCAAGTTAGGGCAAAAATCTTTCCTTTGGAGGCAAGACCTATATCATCTTCAGCATTACAGTATATAATAAAGATAGAAACATCAAACTAGCAGGCTACCACAGATGGTTTCACCTTCATTTTCCACATTCTGCTCCCAAGCCAAGAGTTACAGGAAAAAAAATGGAACAAAATATAAAATTATGCATACTTTTGATAGCAGTACAGAATTGAAATCCCTGTACCCCCTCTGACCTTCCTGGAATGGAAATGTCCTGAAGGACAGAGAGGAAGATATTCTGGAATTATCTGCTAGATCATTCCAGAGGCAACAGACTGCCTTTCACCCTGGGCTGAGGTGCCAGATTCCTACGTGACCCTTCCTATGTTCCTACATTTATCCTCTGCAAAGCTTGTCTCTCAATTTATTGACCTTTAAAAAATGGAATAATGACACTCATCCACCCATTTAAGGGTCTCTAATGAAAATTAGTTCCTGCTTTTATTATTCTACAATCTTCTTGAGACTTCTGATTCCCTTTCAGGCTTTTTTCTTTTTAATTTAGTGTTTTCAAAGCAAATTTTACATCAGGTATTGATTGAATTGGAAAAGTGCTAAAAATTAATGAAGAGAATGGAATATTACTTCAAGAAGCAGGAAAATTAGAAAAGCAGGCTGAGAAAACAATTTAAGTTGTGACTGCAATGGGGTTGTTAATGATTTAAATTAGCTTGGCAAAGGAATTTGAGACAGAAAATCAATGCTTTGATATTTTTTAAACACAGTAAACAGTACTCGTATCTCAAGCTGTAGGATTGAAAGGAAGCTTGGAGAAATTAGACCACTGGGCCCATCAAAAGTCCAGGAGAGAAGACCACTTTAAAATAAATTTTAAAGTATAACTTAAATTACATTAAGGGATAGAAGTAATTTATGCTCTGTACTTTCAAATGGAAAAGTTACACTGGCCTAAGTTGCTGATGCTATCTCATCTGAAAATGACAATATATTCTGCTTTAATACTCTTTTCCCTTGCTTCAGAGGTTGACAGGCTGATAACTTGAGTGTCGCTGGCAATTCAGCGCAAGAAAATTTCTCTGCAAACAAGTCAAAATTAGTTTCCTTATCTCTTCACTCCTGAATAGAGATTTACAACAATTGGGTGGCCTTCCAACATATTTCAGTGGTTCTAATATCGAAGTCCTCAGAACAAACTACTGTAGATTTTAAAAAATACTTAAATGAAAGTACTTCAAGGAGCTAATCTACATTCACTCTCACTCTTTCAGAGGTTAGGGGTTTTTAAAAAGTTTTTCAAAAGTAATTTTAAAGTAATTGAAACCCACACTAAGGGCTGCTCAGTGATTATTTGATGGCAGTTGCTTTTAATGTGACTTATTCACTGTACTATGATCTCAAGATTTATACCATATTTAATTCATTAATTTAATGTCACAAAAGCATGGCAGGAATTATCCAGTGAAAGCATTATTTTGCCTTTTTCATATACAGAATATTTATAGGTGTATCAAGAAGTATTACTATTTTAACATATTAGTAAGTTTATCATAATCAGATGCCAAACTCACAACTAAAGCTGAAAGGCATTTTAGTTATAGCTGAAAAGACAAGAAAAAAATGCTGTAGGTTTTTATAAAAGGATGCACATATATGTACACAATGCTTACAAGAACCACAAGCAATATATTAAAAATTCCCATATTAACATTTCATCTCCTTTGACTGTCAAAAAGGGAAAGGGATAAGACTTCTATTCAGGAACTGAAAAAGATAACATAGAGGCAGTTTAGGGTTTATTGACATAAGTAACTCATAGATGTAAACTGGAATAGTAATTTGTAAATACAGGACTACATGTTAGCAATATGACTATTAGTGAATAAACAATAGCAGTGCTTTCAAAGTTACCTTCCTTGTTTAAAAGTCTTGATTATTGACTAATCATCAATTTTGATGATTTAGGGATAGGATTTACTAAAATCTGCTTGATTGTTATCTAAAGTCTGTTGAAATGAAGATGAGCCCTTCTGGTAAATTCTGTTCATATGGAAGGTTGCAAAAGCTCAAGAACTGATTTCTTTATTCATAATTTAAGCTGAAAATAAATAGCAAGATATCAAATTATCCTATCATACATTGTTTTGATGGAGGTTTTGGAACACTCAATTTATCAAGAGCTGCCTAACCTGCAGTTGCTGAAGGTCAGATAAAGAGGTCTAAACAAGTTTTCACTGGAGACATTTAAAAAAAGAAGTGTTAGCAGTCTATTCAGGCATTTGATGTGCAAGACAAGTTGCATTCAACTTTTCTTTCTGACAATCTGAGCAGCGAGTTCAGAATGCATCTCATGTCCTCTAATGTAACTCTCATGGCACAAAACTGTTTTCCAAGTGTTCTGAGCTCCCTAAGGGTGCATATTTTTGACTGCCTTTCTTCAATTTGTTTTCAGTTTTTCAAGCTGAACATCTGATATTCTATCTAGGCTGAGAAATGCAATTAGGTCTGTTTGTTTCTCCTGAAGGTGATGTCTAATATTTCTGTTTAATAAAATTTACATACACTTTATTTTCCTTCCTCAATTCTCAGATGTCAATGAAATTAAATCTAACTCTATATCTAGGTTTTAAAATATCTCCTACATATTGATTGTTGCAACGTACCTGTTTGGTTTCAGTTTCTGGACAGAGAAGTATTTTATTCAATATACTGTAGGTAATAACAGTAGATAAAATATGTCTTATTCTAAAACAGGAATATTGCACTGAAGGCTCCATTTAGATTCTCTTCTCTAACAGCCTTTATGAGTTACTGGAGGTGCAGATCACTGTCAAGTCTGTCTTGGCTATTTGTATCTTAAACAGAGCATTTCATATCACTGAAAATTGATCCCAAATGTGGGTGTGTTGTCAGCTCCGAACATAATTTGGCATACACATATCCTTGTATAGAATATCCTTAGGGATTCACTTCCACTACTTCATACATTATATCCTGTAAGTGTCACAGCTCGCAAGCCCTCAAAGCGAGAGCCTGTAATTGTAATGTTGTGAAACTTCTGCTGTTCAGTAGCACAAATTACCATTGAACAGTTTGGTGCAGGTCAGCAGACAAAATCAGTGGTATAGCCAAGGTAAGGAGGAACAAAGGTGTGCTTACATCACCTTTACCCTCTGTGTTGCAGACATCCAGTTGCCCTACATTATTACACGATGGTGGGCTGAAATAAGCCCATGCAGAAACTATGAGCCAGAGCTACAATGAGGAAGCAATTATAGCAATCAATTTTGGGACAAGTGTGTGTAACACACAGTTTTGTCAATGTTAAGTTTCCTTTGTTAAAGGTCTTCGAAACAGAGTTCAGTGTACTCCCCATCCTAGCAACAGCAAGACCACGATTTATTTTAGCAATAGCAGTTTGTCAGCAGAGAATATACTAGGGAAGTTCCTACCACTAGAAAAACACTCAGTGAAGGCACAACACAGAATGGAAAAAAAAAAAAAAAAAATCAGTGAAAAACAGAGTAGCTTTGGGTGGACAGCCACAAAAAACTCACAAAAACCCACAAAAAGCCAGCACAAAGCCATGCTCTTTTAGCCAAGCTTAGACTTGCCTAATCTCTAGATAACAGCTCCAGGATAGGGACACAGACATTTGTATCACAAGTTGTCTGCAGCTGACCTGAACTTCATTCAAAGAATATTCTAGCTGGAAAAGAAACTGGCTGTACACAGGAGACTTTCATGGTGGTCAAGGCCCTGTCCTCCTAACCAAATTCACCATTTGTATCTTTAAACCTTGAAGGACTTACAAGAGGAAGTTCAGCTTAAAATGGGTGCTACATTCAGATCATACTTTAATAACATGCTTTAGTGGATGCTTTAATTAAAAGTGGCAGTATGTTTAGAACTGTCTTCTTAATGTTCCTAATCAAAAACATGTAGATTTAATGAAATTTCAGAAAAGTCAGAAAAGGCAACATTAGACTAATTTTAGATGGCTTGACAGTGTTTTGTATCCCAGTACAAACATCTTTAGAATCTTTCCACAGTGTGCTTTCTTTCTTGTGAGTCATACACATAATTTTCATGGCTTGAAGTCACATACAAATTTCCCAATTTTAATACAGTCTCCATTCTGCTATGTTAGGCAGTGCATATTTTGAGCTAGAAGGATACAGTCCAAATTTTTGCCAAAGAATTAAGAAACTGTAGAGGGTTTGACTTTGGCTGACTCAAGCATCCACCAAGCCAGTCTCTCTCTCTCCTCCCTCCACAGGAAAAGGGAAGAAAATAAGATGAAAAACCTTGAGATAAAGGCAAGGACCACTGGCAAATACCACAGGCAAAACATACTCAGCTTGGGAAATAACTTTAAGTTATAGCCAGTTGCAAATAGAGTAGTATTTAAATAAAAAAGACAAAATTACAAATACTTCTCCCCGATTCTTCTTGTCAGGATCAACTTCCTCATTCCTGACGCTTCAACCTGCCTGACAATGGCACAGAGGAATGGGGAATGGGGTTTGTGGTGAGATCATAATGCTCCATCTCTGCTGCTCCTTCCTCCTCACACTGTCCCCCTATCCCAGAGTATAGTCCCTCCACTAAGGTACAAAAACTCATGAACTGCTCCAATGTGGGCCCTTTCCCCAGGCTACAGTTCCACAACAACAGCTCCAACATGGGTTTTTCCATGCTGTCCACTCCTTCAGGAACAGAGTTCTCTAGTGTGAGTTTCCCATGGGCTCAGCTCCTGTGAGAAAACCTGCTCCTGTGTGGGCTCCTCTCCATGGGCTGCAGTTCCTGCTAGGACCATGTTACAGCATGAACTCTCCATGGAATGCAGCTTCCTTCAAGCCATTTCCATCTGCTCCAGTGTGGTGGAAAACTGGTCCAGTGTGGTCCCTCATGGGCTGAAGGGGCACAGCTGTTTCACCATGGTCTTCCCCAGGGGCTGCAGGGGAACCTCTGCTCTGGTGCCTGGAGCACCTCCTCTCCCTCCTTCTTCACTGACCCTGGTGTCTCTCTGTCACATTTTTCTCACTGCTCTCTCACACCTGCTCTGCAGTATTTTGTTAAACGTGCTGTTGTAGAGGTGTCCCTGAGGGGCTCAGCTGCGCCCTGGGATGGGTTGGCTGGAGCCAGCTGGAGCCACCTCTGTCCATAACAGGACAGCCTCAGTGCCACCTCACAGAGGCAGCTCCAGCATCACTCCTGGGCAGTGCCTGGGAATGGACACATGGACACTCAAAACAGAAAGAAAAAGAGTGTATTTTGTCTTGTTAAAACAACAGTTTGAGAGTTCAGCTCAAGAACATTCATGATGACTCAACTGGCTGCCTTAGTTACCTCATTAAAAAAGTCATTTCACCTGGACAGAAACAAGCTGATATAGTCAATAAGTAATTCAGAAAAATGTAATAAATTAAAGAAATTGAGGGAAACCAGACATGCTGAAGGTGCACAGTTCACATAATCTATGTACACCATTCTATGAAAAATGCTGTGACAAATGGTTATGATGTCATCCCATTACATGATAACAGAGGTTCTGAGTTTCACTTAAATGTCAGAGAAAAAAAAGGGATTAAGAATCAGAAAATGTAGGTAAACAACATCCAAAAATATGAAAAAAACCTCTTCATCATACACCTGAGTATGAAATCAGCTTCATTACACCTTTTCTTTCAAAGCAAGTTGAAAGCTGCAACTAATACTGTCCTTTCTATCAAAAGAGCATTTCCTTTATTCTCTCTAGTGGGGTCTGTGCTGAATGACTAAAACAACAGGCATTGAAATATCTGGAAGGAAGAGAACATTAAAACAGTGAGTTAGCTGCTGGCATAAATTATACATAGTGTAACTGGAACATAATCACAGAAAGTAGAATTAATTTCTAGTAAAAATATGAACATTTAGAGAAAGACTGGCGTGTCTCAGGCAAGAGAGGCTCTAAGGCTGCTAATGTTAGACATCTTCAATGGAGTATTGTTTCCACAACATGGAACCTGCTTTTGTTTTTCTGTACTTTATCAAAGTAGCACACATTTGTCACACTCTGTGGAACAGGTTTACATTTGTTTATTTTGCTTATGTACTACTGTAATAGTATTTTCTTCCTTAATTTCTCGCACTTGCACATATAAGGCTGTGGTAGCCCATTCTCACTATAGATTATGTTACCATTGGAAGAAAAATGAATACAGAGGCAAATAGCAGCTTCTGGAGAATAGTCTAACTTCATCTTCAGGCCCCTCTAGTTTGGCTCTCAACTGAAACCTCAGGGTATGGTGCATGACATCTAAAGTAACTCTCTATGTTCTGTCTGTGCTGAGTGCTACCTTAATCACAGACCCAAAGCATGGTTTAGTTCAGAAGATCATACAGTCCAACCCTCACCCTGCCATAGGCAGGGGCACCTTCTACAAGATGGGTTTTCTCCGAGCCCCTTTCAACCTGGCCTTGAACACTTCCAGGGATGTGACATCCACAGTTTCTCCAGGCAACCTGTTCCAGTGCCTCACCACCTTCACAGTGAAGAATTTCTTTCTAAAAGCTAATCTAAGCCTGTCCACTTTCAGTTTAAAGCCATTATACCTTGTCCTATTGCTGCATGCATGTAAAAAGTCCCTCTGCAGCTCTCTTGCAGGCCTTTGGACACTGAAAGGCTGCTGTAAGGTCTGCCTGGAGGCTTCTCTTCTCCAGGTTGAACAAACCCAACTCTCTCAGTCTTTTCTCATAGCAGAGGTGTTCCAGCCCTCTGACTGTCTTTGTGGCCCTCCTCTGGACTCACTCTAACACATCCATGTCCTTCCTCTGCTGGTGCATCCAGAGATAGAACTTGGATCTAATTTGGAAAAAAAAAAAAGGGAGCAAAACCACCCCAACCAGTGGGGTTCTCTGAGAGAAACAAAAAGGATGCATGGTAGATTTTAAAAGTACATTTCTATGAGACCAGCTGATGGAGTGGAAGGAAGTCAGGGAAGCTCTCTCATGCACAGAAGGTCTTTTTCAACTCAAAATTGTTAAATACCTTTGAGCATCATCCAAGCCAAAACACACTTTCGCTTTTGTCAAAAGGAAAAAAGTAAGCAAACGCCCCAAATTATTCTTGTATAGTACTACTACAAAAGTGC
Organism: Peucedramus taeniatus; assembly: GCA_013400575.1. Taxonomy (NCBI): domain Eukaryota; kingdom Metazoa; phylum Chordata; class Aves; order Passeriformes; family Fringillidae; genus Peucedramus; species Peucedramus taeniatus. The sequence goes on from WBNO01004501.1 coordinate 320,395, forward strand.
ACATGGTCACTAGAAGGACCAAAATATGTAAGTATGTGAGGTCCAATTAGCTACAGTTTCCAGCTGTGCAGTTTTCAAACACCTTCATCAACACTGATTTATATAAATATGATAATCACTTCAGCAGCCCCAAAGAAAGAAACATCCCTCAAAAAATACTCATCATATTTGTATCTAAATGGATCTGTGCTCTACAATATCTGATTTAGGGTACGATGGGAAAAGGAGTCTGCCCAGCTAATTGTGGCTGCACTGGACTTTGCACTCCACAGACTCTTTGTCACTAATGAAAACAATGAAAATAACATACAGCAGGACTCTGGCCTCAGCCAGTATCTACAGAGGTTGAAAAAGAAAACTCACTTAAAGCTATTTATATGGATTTTGGCCTAAATTTAATTTAGAAGAGAATGAATGGGAGGTCTAAAAGAATTGATTTGTTCAGATATCACTGAAAATACACATTTAAAGGAAAATACTGTACAGTAAGAAGGCAAAAGTCCAGCTGCCATTTTAAATACCTATTAGAGCTGACAGATCTGGAATCTGAAATTCATTACTTTACGAAAAAGATGAAGAACAGCAAGGAACACGAATGGTGAAATGCTTACATGGGTTTCTTCAGAGAAGCATTTTCTTCAGACAAGAATGACATTATACACTATTTTACATTCCTGGAAAACTACATTTGAAAAGCCAATAAGCCATTTCCAAATTTTATTTTGTAAAGAGAGAATGAAGTGCAAAAAGTAAGAATGACACACTGTAATTTATAAACTATTGTACAGTTGTGCACAACATTATGTTTTCAATTTTATTTCAACAGTATTCTGTTAGGTATAGTAAGAATGCGGAATCCCACTGTGTATCTCAGAAAAAGAAAAAAGAAAAGGAAGACCAACAGCCCCTAGAAAAAAACCCCACACAATCCTTTTCCATTGTCAGTGACTATAGTAAGTAATAACTTTATCATATTCCTAAGAAGTTCTGTGTGCAGGCAAGTTATTCCCCACCTTAAAAATAGAAGAATAATCCTTGAAAAGCCACAACATTCATCAGAGTGAAGAGAAAAGACCTCAGTCTGGTGGAAAGGCCTAGGTCATTAATCCCTATAGATAGTGACATCTGAAGGGTGCATGTTTCTACAAATCAACAGACCTCTACCATCTTCACTGTCATGGTATGTGAATCACAGGTTCACAGCTCCCCTCACAGCAGCACTTAGTGGACTCCCAAACATCCCACCTTTCCTAGCCCCAATCATGATGCCAGAACAATATCATTATCCCCTTCATTCACTACTGCCAAGCTTGTCTCCTTCTGCCAAATGATGTTTTATCTCATTTCATTTGCAACTTTCCAATGTGCTGTTCTTGTCTAGGAAGATAGAGGAGGCTGCAGATATTTAATTTGAAAAAGCTACAGTCATAGCAAAATTATTCTTTTGACAAGCTTTAGCTGAAAAAAAAAAATCAAATATAGGATCACCCCACTTGCTTTCAGTTGCATAGCAAGGCTTCTGGAACTAAATTTCCGCCATTCAATTAAATCCATTTTGAAATGTAAAAGTAACATTTACTGAAAAAGGGCTGAAAACTTTCCTTGTTTATCTTGTTTTAGCATTTCTCAGTCTTTGGGATAAGAGTAATGAGATTCCTCTGAGTTAAAATTGCAAATTTGCCTGCCCCAGAAAGATGAAAACTGTATTTGTGTTTGCTGTATAAGGAAGATATTGATAGTTTATGGTAATCTGGACAGCTCAGGAAACACTTATCATCCAAGCATACCCACACCATACCTTCTAGGATGAAATAGTCTGGTGAACACTACACTGAACGATTCCTGCATTAACCTCCATTCCAGCACTCCCACACTATCCCACTGCTCTGTGGACCAAAGACATTTTCACAGCTTGTCACAGTGCCATCAAACCACTGACTTGCTTGACACTATAAAAGATGCTGATGGCCATGTCTAGGGAGTTGATGTTTTCACCCCTTAACTATCAAAGAACTATTTAAGTTTGTCTGTCAGCTCTGTGGAAGGTTGGGGGAGGCAAAATATTTTTCTTTCCCCCCTTGGTCATAGGGTGGCAGCCACAATGATAGTGTTCAGACTGCAGACCTGCATGCCTCCCTAAGAGATGCTGCAGCAGGGTCTGTTCAGCTAAAATGTTTTCATCCACACCTTCCTCTGCACATCTCAACCCAGACACAGCTTTGCACTGAGCTGAGAGTCACAAGGTGCAAGGCCCCATGTCCTCACTCCTTTGATTTCTATGCAGGGACCATGGTGATCACTAAAAGCAAAGCAGCTGGATTTTTCTCTTTAATGATGCAACTAGGAGCTCTAACCTCTTGAATGATCTCTTACTTTTTAAGGAAAAAGTCTTCCAGAAGGAGAGTGTTCAGAAAGAAGATTTGCTTGCACAAACAGGCTTACTTTAGCTGAAGCTGGCTGCTCAATGACTCCTGGATGAAGTGGGAAAGGCTAACCACATTACATACCTAACTGCTGGAAACTTAATGGGAAGGCTTCCTTCTCACAGCCTCTGACTGAAAACATCCAGCAATTTAAAATTATTATGACAGTCTTCTGTGGCAGGGAAATGTACAACTTACATATTTCTGAATATAGTTTATTTAATAAACTATATATATATATATCCTTACTAGTGAAGGGACTCCAATTAGGTTGTTTTTATTTTAAGTAAATTTTTTTCCTCTGCTTCCTTGTTTCCCCCTGCTCCGCTCCCCCCCTGCCCCATTAAGAATGGGGTAAAGGAAGGTAGTTTCTATAATTAGACAGCTAAATTGCCATGGTACTTGGAAAAAAACCCAGCAATTCTCTCCCACCTGTTCTGTGAGCTGTTGGTACAGGAGGCACTGGTGTGCTGAAGTGCAGAGCACCTTACAGGGAAGATGGGATCAAACACAAGGCAGGTGCAGACCTAAACACTCTGCACTTGTTCCAGAAAGCCTGATAGGAACACAGGCTCCTTCAGGGAACCATGGCACATTATTATTTCTAAGGACTAACACTCCCAGCGGTTTCTGCCTCTTGTTACACACACTGAGAGCAACCAGAGGGTTCTGTACTGCCCCACTGTGTGGTAGAGGAATGGATTGTGCACTCCTTTTAGAGATGGAAGTAAGACTGGTTTTAATCCATCTTTCTGTGGGCTGAATTGTGGTTGGGATCAGTCTCTGTCTGATAGTCTTTTTTTTAATCCCTTGTGGAGCACATACCTGGTCTGCAGTGCCTCTAGGCTGTCCCAAACCACATGGTCCCCTAATGATGCTCTACTCTGACAACAGATCTCTTCCCTTTTACCCAAATAGCGCCCCCAGACATTCCCAACACCAAATCTCACAAAAAAACCTGCAGAGGACAACACTGTGGCTGTCTTTCTATACCACAGGGAGAAGCTCTAACACTGATTAACTAAATGGTCATTCAGTCCTGGACAGGAATTCAACACTGATCAGTAAACTAGCAAACACTAATTTGCAAATAAGAAGTTGAAATTCCCAAGTATTCTGCTCAATCTGGATTTTAGTAAAATGTCTTACATAACAAACATTTTTCAAGGCATACGAGAATGTCTACGTTAGTGAGAAAAAAGTTGTTTTAAAATAAGAAACATTATTTAGGAGTATAGGCTAATTTAAATGACATTTCAGACATTAAAAAGTCTAAGTTTATATTTTATATTAATGAAATACTATCAAATGTAATCTAAATAATTTAATGGTTGACTGGGTTAATTAGCATTTTCCAAAGACTGATAATTAATATTTTTTTAACCTCAAGGTCATAGCTCAAAGCCAAGATCTTACTAATTAAAGCAACGACAGTAATTAGGAGGACAAATATAGCATTTTCATCTGAAGATCTTAATATTTCTGCATGTATTTCCTCAAAACAGCTACATGTTAAGTGACAATTTTTAAGACCTGTGTTACAAAGGAGTATGCTGATAGAAAACATTTTCTTCAATCATCATAGTAGAATGCACAAAAAGATTTTGCACACAGGCTGGTAAACTGTCTTGACCACTTTGCAAGGCTGGTATGTCCCTTTTTATCCTCTTCCAAAATGGAAGTACCACTGCTGACCTTGACACAAACGGTGTCACACAAACACCTAAAAGTGTTTTCAGGGCAGCTAGTAAGGGTAAAAATAATCAGAATCACTTAGACCACCGAACAGTTCAGTGGTCTTATTTAATTAAAACTTACTTTTACTAGAAAATAATGTATTACGTACAAAATTGCTCCTTTAGTACTCAAGAACGTAAACTCACTTTTCATACAAAAGTAATTGATTTATTTTTCCTAAGGCCATTAATATTAATTAGCCTACACAACTCCTGCATAGGATGTACTGACATTAACAGTTTAGGGCAGTAGATGAGTCCCAAGGGCTTCATCTACAAATATCAGAACAAAGAGCTCCTTTCTCAAATGGTTTATTGTCTTTTCACTCATTTACTACTATTTGTACTACTATAGCACAAGAGAGATCCACAGCTAAGATCATGCATCCAAGATCCCAAGTTCTTTCCACAGGATCCTTCCAGTTGATCTAATCAAGACAAATGAATAGCAGGAACAAGAAAATATTAGGACCTTTCATGGAATTGGAGAAAAACATCAACATATGGGAAGAAACTTGCTGGTGGTTAAGCATGAAATCTGCAGGGAAAATTCAGTTTGGTACCTTAACAGCCCTCCAAGTGGTGCAGTAAGAAGCAGAATTCAGGTACCTAAACAAAAACAGCTTGTGCCAGTTTGAATACTCTAAGCATTGACACTGTCTGAGAAATTTTTGTGGGGCTGGCAGGTACAAACAAGGAGAGAGACCTGAGCTGTGCCCTTTTCGAGGAACAGCTTCAAGCCAAGCAAGCTAACTTACAGTATTTCAAATAGTAACAGGCTCAGTTCCCTAAACTTGAGTTCAACCTCTGATTTATGCCTGAGAGAAAACAGTCTCCAGTATTTTACACAGAAAAATTTAAGTAATTTGTACATTTTGATTTTGTTTGACTTTGAGTTCCACTTGCAAAAGATGGTGGAAAACAGACATGCTGCCAGAATCAGGTCATCATTAGAAAATTCTCCTTTCATACACAAAGCTGTAAACATATGGGAATGTTAATGATTCAGTGTCATCTTTCCTGATTTTCTTCTTCAGTCTGGTGACCTATACAGTCACCATATCAACTCCTTATTAGTATACAAAAATTTGCAATTAATAATGTAAAATCTGGAAAATTTATACAAAAAAAAGAAAGCTCTTTATAATTACATGCTTTCAGAGAAAAGATGGTGCACTGTATTATGTTTTTTTTTAAGCTTACCTCTTTTCTATGAAACCAATTAAAAAAAAAGTATGAAAGGAAAAGCATCATAAACTGACAATATGTGTGATTCCTTCTGCATATGCATCTCTTCTAAATTCCCTTAAACATATTGCACTTTATACCTCATGGGACACATAATTCTTACACAAATTTTCTTCACTTTTTTCAGTACTTTTCAGGGCATCTAGAAAAGTTTGGTTTTTGCTATGAAGTCTAGGAGGCACCTCTATCTTCTGATCATAAGGAATTTACATGAAAACAACATAAAAATGAATATTGTTGCTTAAAACCACAGGACTAAAAAGAAAAAAATTCCATCTTGTTGTAGTTACAAAACACTATGAAGTATAGCCAGTGCAATTCTCTACGTCTATACTCACAACACTGGAAGTGTATCTGTCCCTGTCAGTTTCAGCACTTTGGATCAGACAAAATACTTGCAAGGGAGCTCAAATCCAAATCTGTCTGTTTGACACGGCAAGATATTTGGAGTGGAAATCAAAGACTGCACAGTTTTAGAAAGCAGAGGCTCCCTGTGATGTGTCAAGCACCCAGGCCCTGCTTCTCTGGGCAAAGGCCTTAAATCATCCTTTTGCTGACAGGTGTGCTCAGGGAAAAAGAAGGGTTGTTTATCTTCATGTCTTTATATATTTTCTGCAGCCTATTCACATTAAATGCAACAAAGCATGCTTGGAAAACATTACTGACGTAATTCTGTGCTGTGGCTGAATAACATTAAAAAACATTTATCTAGCCTTTGAAGTGCAACCTTTTTATTCTCTGTTTTAAATACTAAAATAAGTAAAAATTGAGGCTTTCATGTTAGCTGTCCCATCCTTATCTCCTTTTTCTCCAGCAAACACAAAGGAAGCACAATGAAAGCTGGACTAGCAAGTGGACAGTAATGTACCATGGAGAACTACACATCTGTTGGAAAATTTGGTGGCATAACAGAAAGAGGACATAGAACTTGACACAGCTGTTTGTATAAGAAGTTTTAGCTCCATCTGCATTTTATTTTTTTCTCAAGACTATGGGCCAAATTCTGTATCTTTTTATGCTCAGTCTGTGGTAGCCCAGAACACAGTCCTGCTTCTCAATGCAATTAATTGTTTGACACCATATGTCCATGCCTGAACATTGAAAATAAATTCACTTTTTCCCATTTTATTAAGCCCTTATCTGTATTGACATAAGTATGTTGCCATGTCATATTTGAACACAGTGAAGCATTCCTAATAGAGATGTTGAATATTCCTGGCTAATATCTCTTTAATGCAGTACAAAGCAGATTTGTAACAGCCTAACACAGATTAACACAAATGACTCATTTTTTATTAATGTATGCAATAAAAAAAGTGCCTAAACACCTGCTGGCTTCCAGACTGAGCTATTTTTGTCAGATGTTTTAAAAGAAACTGTCAAAGTACTTTCAAACAGAAAGATCAAAGTTCCTATGATGAATTCAAAGGCATTGACTCTCTACATTCAGTTCTCTGTTGCACAAATAATAATGGCTGTACCACAGAGCTGATGATATCCCAGGAGCAGTACAAGGGTGCTGTAGCTCAGCTGACATCTGCTCTTCCCATCCACACTTAGCAAGGAAAACATGAGAGCCCAGCATGGGGCAGTGGCCCAGGGCAGGCAAGGCAGGGACATGCTGTACAAGAGCAGTTCCTTCTTGGCTGCAGCACAGCTCTGCTCTGCCAAGTCAGGCAGCTTCAGGGGACAGAGTCATAAAATAATCTAGGCTGGCAGGGACCTCTGAAAGTCATCTGGTTCAACCCTTTGGTCAGAGCAAGGGCAGCTTAAAAGTTAAAGCCAACTTTAAAGTAAGATCAGGTTGCTCAGGGCCATGTCCAGTCAAGTTCTGAGCATCTCCAAGGATGGAGATGCCACAGCCTCTCTCAGAGATCTGCTCCAATGCTTAATCACCACCTTACCTGTAAATTATTTTCCCTAATATCTAAATGGAATTTCTTTGTCAACTGGTAAAGTTGAAAATAGCAATATAGTCACACTCCTTTCTAAGCAGTACTGAGCAAACCCAGCTCTCAGCCTCCCCACCTTGCAAACCCTAATCATCTTCATGACCCTACTCACTGCATGGTGCCAATTTCACTCCTCTCCTGTTTTGCAGCTTCCTGTCTGCAATGGTGAAGGGCTCTTGTGAAAGAGAGGAATTATTTTGTAATGAGCAATGGCCTCAGGGTATTGGAGTTCTACCTTTCTTGTATTTTTCTTGTGTGAGTATGGAAAAGTCACCCCCTGAGAACTGGTTTTGGTTCTAGAAGGGACTGCTGAGATCTGTGACTTGAATTTAATTTTTAGTTCTCTAATACACAAAATGATACCTGTTTATATTGATTACATGAGAACAGAGTGTAGTTGGGCCCATGAAATAAGCACTTCAGTTAATGGCCAAAGGTAATGTGAAAGATGGATTAGGACCTAATTTAATACAGAAAAGAGATTGAGCTAAATCTGCTCAATGATGGTGTAACAAATGCCTCATTTGATGTAACAGCACCATCTTTGAATTCCATCCCTTTCTGTGAGTGTTTTTTGAAGAGAGAATGGCCAAGGCAGAGTGATCTAAGCATAAGTCAGACCCAAAAATCAAGAGTTGAGGCAAAAGAACCCCAATTATGAAAGCTTTAAAGAAGGTCAACCCAGATTTCTTTTCTCTGTCTTCTAATTCTCCACCTCATTTCCTGTAAGTATAGTAACAATCACTTTGCCACTCCCTGCAAATAGGCAGTCAGTTTAATATGCCTCCAGAGACAGGAGCTCTTAGCAGGGAACCAAGGTTTCATTGGGCTGGGCCAGGAACCCAGCAAACACTAAAGAGATGCTTCTGCACTGAAGGACTAACAAAGCCCCTTGGACAGTGAACTGGAAATTCAAAAATTCACCAAAACTCATCTCGTAGAGATTCCAAATACCTCTTAGATGGTAATGGCATTTCAAACACTGAGCTGTGCAGGATTCAAACTGGACCTGTAAGGGAAGAGCTTTATACATGACTAGAAATAGCTTGAGACATCTCATGTCCTTAAAGAACTTCTGCTGCGTCTTTCAAAATGAGATGACAGACAAGCTTATTAACTCAAATATTAACATTTTTAGTAGCTTTCATCAGCAGATGTCCTGCTTATAAGAAATGGGCAAAAGATTCCATAACAGGCTCTGAATATACACATTCAAATGAATACAAAACTGTTTTCAGAAAAATAGGTTTTCTTAGCTGAAAACATAAAAATGAACATTATAACATCATCCAAATTCACTTCTTAGTACAAATGTTTTGCAGTATAAAAATTATTTTCCATAATCCTGTTGCAGGGTTGGCAAAGCAAATGAGTCTTAATGCCAATGCAATAGAAATCTGAAGTCTGTTCCCAGCTCTGCTTAAAGTGACCTTGAAGAAGCTGTCCAATATTTTGTGAAAATGAACCACTGAAATATACTGTCAAAGTTAGAAATATGAACCATGTGTAATGTGAAGGAAATAGAAATATTAACAGCAATTAGGAGGAGAGCTGGAACTGAAATTTATGGTTTCTGGGCTTCCTATCAAATGTATCTTTGTACATAATAACAGGGATAATAACAAGGACTGTCTGTGTCTCTTCCGCAGTTCTGGTTCAGATAAAATCACATGCTCTGGCTGTGCTGTTTATCTTAATGCTGTATATGAGATAAATGGGAGCAACTGAGAATATTAAATAATGGAAATCTGAAGTTCCAAATCAGAACCAGTGGCCCATAGATTATTTCTTCTCCTGAAAGGCATATACTTTGATTTTTCTCCTTTGCAGCTATTAAATAGCTTTAAGAAGGGAGACTCAAAATACATTTCTTCAATTTAAAAGCACCTCAGATTATAATTTCATTGAAGATATTTTTCTAGTCTTTTTAAATAATCAAAAACATTTAAGGAAAAATATATACTGTCTCCAACTGCAATACAAGATTCTCCCTTCTCCTAGAAGGGATCCCACTGGAAAAAGGATAAATAGCAGTCTTGCATTGCCTAAGAGAACCATTATTTGTGCTGCAAAACTCAAGTACTAATGATAATGGCTGCAAACAAAATAAATCCCACTTGACTCTCAGGAAATGGTCAACATTCACAACACTCAATTTTTTTTTACTTACAAAATGAAGACCTGAGACACTGTGACATAAGCCACTACAAAGCTACTTTTACTGCTATCTTGAAAGTAAACCTGAAAATACTGGTGTAGACTTGTCATAGTTCTAGAATAATGACAAATAAAAAAGTGATTAGACTGTTTCCAGTAGATTATGGAAACAGGAAAATTGTCAACTCATCTGCAGGCCCTTCAGACATCAAAACTATATACTTGATAACCGCATAATATTTTGTCATGTGATGTGACTTGGAGTCTTCTGACACTGAAATGGTTTAAAAATTTTTATATGGAACTAAATTTATTAATAGTGAATTCTGTCAGTATCATGCTGATTCTCTAATCATCAGAAAATGTGTTTAAGAGCATGTTCTACAAGACTTAACAGGGATATTTGGTTAAAAGAAGCCACGAGCACTGAGAGTATTAAATTAGACTTTGAGTTGTCATTTTCTGAGGGTAGTTTAAAGAAAGATAATACACATCAAAGTGATCAATCATGTCAGCTCTGGAGAGGAATTCTCCTTGGCTCCTTTTTCTGTCAACTTTGTGTGTATTAAGAGTATCATCAGACATGACTGCCTATTCTCTCACTTGCAGGCAGTTAAGCCAAGAAGCAGCTTGAGGGACTGACAGGAGTAACTTTGATATGAAGTAAACAGAAGAAAAAAAACTGGATCCAATGTTTAGAAAATCCCCCAAGAGTGTAATTATTTGTTTGCTTATCCTGGCAGAGAAGTAGAGAGATCATAACACTGGTCAAAGGTCTTCAAAGAGACTGGGGAATGGCAAAAAAGGAACTACATTTTGTAATTATAAGAGACAGCAGCTCTGTTTCTCAGACCCTTTCCCTGATTTTAAATCAGGAGCCAATCTTTTCGATTTTCCTTTTCATCAATAACTATTTTCATGCTGCAATGTAAAAGGTTTTATGCTGTTTGATGCCTGTAGAAATGTACTATATATGCACCTCTCTGTCTATAAAATATTGCATCTGCTGTCTACATAGATATGGCCTGGAGTGAAGAAAGTTCTCCCTAAGCAATCTGTAGACTTCAAGCTTGCTTTTTCCTTTTCAGTTGTGAATTACTCCTCTGCCCATGCCCCAGTATTGTGTTTCAATGTTTTCTGCTGGATAGGTGGGGGATATATATTGCTTTGTCTGGACTTCTACTATGAGCTGTTTTTTAATTAGAGAAGGTGGACTTGTAAAAATTCTTAGAGTGAATTTATTAAGAATTTTATTTTAATTTATAAGTTAAATATATGTAGTCTATCAATTTTATGAAGGGCTTCTTTTCCTGAAGAGTTTAACAAAAAGATTTCTATAAAAGGGAAGTAATGAATTCACCTTTTTAAGAGAAACACCCCTTACATTTGATGCTATTGCATTTGTCATCTGCTTTCATGAATCAAGCCATTATCTCCAAGACATCTTTGGGTGAACTATAAATTAACTGTACTGCAGAATCACATTCCATTTAGTAGACATACACAGCTTCTTCAAGGAGTGCCACCTCAGCACACTTAGCAAAAAACTCCAGTTTGGTTTAACAGCGCAGTTATATTTTATAGTATGTGATAAAGAATGTGAGAAACTCACTCAGCATTAAAAATAAAGTAAGCCTCTAATCATCAGTTGTGTGAAAACAAGATCCAAGGGAGTCCCAAAACTTAGGTACCAGCAGCTGAATAAAAAGAAACATAAGTCAAGGATTTCTGGAGCTTGATGGATGTTTCTGAATATCTTGAGTTGGCACTGCTCACTTTATTTCATGTTTAAACTATGATGGGTCCACTGTGACTATCATGTGATGTATCTAAAGCTTACTTAGCTGCCTGGAAAAATCTTGTGCTATGCCTGGGAGCTTTCAGTTATAACTACTGAAAGTTCTATTTTGAGGGGGCAAAACCAATTCAGAAGATGTAATTTACTTCCTGAGATTTTTTTGGTGGTAAAAGGACTGATCTTTTTTCCTACTCAAATACACTGAAAAGATCTCTACCTTTACTCTTTTTTTTTCTTAAATAGAGCTACTTTGCTGTATTATAACATTCACAATTTTCATGATGCAACAGAAATTAAGGAGCAAATCTAGCAGGTGAGTTAGAGGATTGGAGACTTTCTGCTAACACCATAAGTAGATACCCCCATGTGACTTGCTTTCAAGCATTCCAAAGAGACTTGAAATTAATCTATAGAATTCAAAATTGTGCAGGGGAAATTACCTTTGCACTTGTCCTCACATCCTATGGTCTGCTGAAGGGGCACAGAATTATTCAAACACCTGTTATTGCCTTTTTGGTTTTTTAAGGGAGATCCAGAATGACACTTACCATGAAACAGGAATGCAGTATTCAAATTCACTGAAGGAAACCATATGAGGACTTTTCAGGAGTGTTACTGGTCCCCCAAAAGGACAAAACATCAGATATTTTTTGGTCTTCAGTAAAATCAGCACATACCCCCCATCCCCAACCACAGCACCACAGAAACCTCTAGAAGGACTGATAAAACTAAAAGTTTACAATTTTTACCCATAGGGGTAAGATACTTTTGTATCAGTAAAGAATTTTTAGTATTTCAAGTTCAGATAAAAGTTTCAATAGAATCCTATGGACACTGAAAGCAAGTTAGACTAAATGCTACAGCTTCTTAATGCATGATGTTTATAGAGATGCTTGTAACACATAGTCCTACTGCTTTAAATACACACAGACAATAAAACGGAAATATTTCAAGTGCACACTGAAATTTTATCTAAATGGGAACATAATTACTGTGACTGAAAAAGTCTCATTACTGTTAGTGCTCAGTAGGTCTCATCTCTTTCTCCCTGGGGAAAAAACCAATGGCTTGAGAATGTTGTAACTAGTGTGGCATCTTCCTACAATTAGCACAGAGTTTTCTAATATTAGATGCGTTTATTTCCCAACTTGGTGGGAAGAAATTCAACACAAGTCTCTTTTTGAAAACCCTGCTGTGCCAGCATTATTTGTGTTCTAATATTTTATAACAGCATTTACCAGGTATAAATAAGATGTCAAGTGTAAATTAACACTGGAAACATGACCTGCCCTGTTTTTTGCTGCAAACTGACAGCTCCGCTGCATATGTCAAATGTGAACCACCCTCCCAGCTAACTAGAGACTCAGGATTGGCATATTGCTGAACTGCAAAACTTACCAACAAAACATCACTCTAAAGAAAAAGGAGTCCCAAACAAGTCTATAAACTCTATTTTTCACTTATTAATTAATTTTTAAAAATATTTTTTTACAGCAATAATTCTTAAAAATTAGATTTCCAGGGCCTCACAAAGTCTTCCTGTGTAGCAAAACCCTCAAAAAGCCCTCTTCCTCAGGGAATTAACTGCTTTTCGCACACCTACTTCTTTCACACTGTCATTTGGATTCTGCTTTGCCCCTTCCTTCCTCATGATCATAGAAAAACCACAAATGACCTGGGATAAACTGCAGATGGTCATTTTATCAACCACTCTACCAAAACTTAATATCTGAAAAGCAATCCTGCTCGTTTTTATCATACCTTTCACAGAATGGAAAAATGAGTTCCCTTCCTCTTAACCTTCTGATAAGTAAAGGTTATAGCATCTCCTCTTCATTTTCTTTTTTCACTAAGCAATTATTGTTAATGAAGCCTGTCCTCTCAATAATTTCTCCTGATCTTTATCCTGCAGGTCCCAGTCTTCCCTGAAGCACATGGTCTAGAAGCAGAAACACTACTTCAGCTGAAACCCTCCAGTGCCATCTCTTTCCCTTTTCATAAAAATTCTATTCAAAATCCTTCCAAAACAGAATAAATAAATCAAAACAACTAGTACAAAAATAGATGATACAAGCAGAAGAAAAATGTTGTTAAACCTGTATGTCTTCATTTACTAAAATTTACTTATCTTCAGATCACCATAAAAGAGGTTTCTAGTTCAAATGGACTAAAAAAGATCTGAGAATCTTGAAGACTTGTAGCTTAATGCTTCATGTCAGATAAAAGTAAAGATGAAAACCTCCTATTCCTTCTTATGCAAATGATAAAACCATATTCTCCATGAACCTCAAGAAGAACAGGAAGAAGGAAAGCATCTTGGAAAATCATGCCATCAAATCAATAGACAAATAGAAGATGATCAAAAACATTAAAGACTGGCAAGAAAATAAGATGAACTCTTTTTTCATGTTGATTTTCATTACCACATCTTATGTATTGACTCATCAGTCATGGCTAAACATAGTTTATGCAGTTGAACTGAAATACCTTTTAGCTCTGAAGAGTGACAGACTCATCCATGATTCTTTTCATTTGACAAGTGAATACTTGATCAACATCTTAGATTTCAGTATATTTCCAGCCCAGTGGCCAGGCGCTAATATCCTCTGCCATTTTACCTTATTTTTCTACTTTTCAAAATAAGATTTCTGCTTATATGCAACCACTGCAATTCTCTGCTGATCCACTCTTTCTACAGTATTCTTATTTCACACAGGCAAGTCAACACCATTACTTATTCTCATTCAGAAAGGATCTATTTTGCTATAGACTTGGAGGACATTGGTGTTGGCTCCTGAACTAAAGTTGAATGCAGCTTACAAGAGTAGAAAGGGAAGATGGAAACATTCCTAATTCACAGGATGGGGTAATTTCAGTCTGCACTGTCTTTTGCAGCACTTTTAATGTTGCTCTAGGACCTTCCAGAGCCTGGGAACAGAGGGAGTAGCAGTGCATTGGCATATGGTTACAGAACAGGTATGTATAGGAGTCAACATTATTTCCAGGTGAGGTGAAATGCTCAGTATTAAATCAAATGTTTCTTACCTCAGGAATTAACGAAGATGGCAGCTGTGTATAGGAAGTGGCCATTTACTGAACAGCTAATTAGAATACTCCCCAAAATAAACAAGAATAACAACTAGTCATTACCGTAATTATTCATTTCTGTGCCAGTCAGTTTGTCTTCTCAGAGTACATTAATGTACTTTAAAGATGGCAAGCACAGCTGACCAAACATCATACGGCACCCGAAATTACTGAAGCACAGAAAAATGAACGTAATATGTATATTGATGACTCTGGAATAACAATATGAAGTCATTACTGAAAGTCAACAAACTAGGTGCTGTCATATGTCAAAGTCTAAGTCATCCTTTGGAAAGTTGTGCAAAATATATATTCAAACTGCAGCTGCATGTCTAGATAATAAATATATTTGCCATATAGGTTCAAACATCTGGTCCATGTGCAAATACATGAAAGTCCAACAACAGAGTACATACATATTCCGTGCACAATAGAGGCATATATGTGTTTAAAGTGTTTCAAGAATTGACATTTGCACCATTTCCTTCACATTCTATGTTTTTCATATGTGTACAGCTTATTAACAAATACAAAGATAGAGGTTATCTCTGTGTACGGTTCTGGAATTCAGCAACCCTGTGGTGTGGGAAAACTCATTCTTTGCACTACCTGTTGCACCATTCCAGGAGCAGCTTGTGAGTAACTGAGTGACCAGCTGTTTTTACCATAGCCATCTATTGCTCTAGGGAAAGCTGACCTTGCTTTAACTCCCTACAGCCAAATACCATTCATGAAGAGAATTCCTTCATTAAGATTTCTGTCACAAATTTTTGGGTTTTGTTTATGCAAAATGTGCCATTGCAAACAGAACATTTTTTACTATTGCAATATTAATGATTTTACATCCACTCCCATTACAAGTGTAAGCATATGCTGCATTACCTGTAAAGACTAGCTATTGATAAATGTTAACTTCAAACCTCAATTACTCTGGTATTTAAACAGTGTGATACAAGCAAAAATGTACCTGAATTTTATGATGCAAAATATGATGATTCTGTAGAATCATTAGAGGATAACAAAGAAAAGCAACAGAAACATTTTTTATGATAATGAAAAGGTCATAATAAATATTTCTCACAGGTCTTTTATCACATCTCTTTTGACAATGTAACTGCCTAAATGAAGTTGCATAACATCAGCAGACCCATATAAAACAAACATGTCATGTCAACAAATGACAGCCACCCACTAGCAAACACTGTGATAGATCAGAAATAATACAAGAGTAGGATGAATCCCTGTGGCATTTCCAAATTAAACCCACAAAATATTGACTGGGAGCAATTTGGAACAACCACCTGGTCTCAGTATATTAAGATTTTAAAATCTGATCATAACTGAGCTAAATAAGTGCAACATATGTTTTGCAGGTGTAGCCATATCCCAGAAATGCACTTGAAAAGAGATATAGTAATTCTTAACTGAAGGTTTTGTGGCATGGGAAAAATGGCAGGAAAACCATAGACACATTTGAAATCACCCTTTGCCCTTCTCTTCTGATAAGATTTTTAATATAT
Source organism: Peucedramus taeniatus (assembly GCA_013400575.1). NCBI lineage: Eukaryota > Metazoa > Chordata > Aves > Passeriformes > Fringillidae > Peucedramus > Peucedramus taeniatus. Next base: position 336,316 of record WBNO01004501.1, read on the forward strand.
CCTCTTTTTCATCCACGAGGATGAATTCATTGCCTAGTATACCAAGACAGCCTATACATTTTAATATCAGACAAAAAGATGTGAGTTCAATGTAACTTCAGTTTCTAAAATTTCCAAAGTTTACTTTGGAAATGTCTCCTGTAACTTAGTTAACAGAAACCTTTAAACATGCTTGTACTGAAGCCAGTACATGTGATTTGATTAAAATAATAATAAAGAGGAGTGGAGAAGGGAGAAAATGTTTTCCACTTAAAATTACTAGACAGTCATTGTTGATCCTGAATCACACCACCAATAAAAAAGGACTGTCATTTATTCCAAGAACTGAAGTCCTGATTTGGTCAGTGTTAAAAGTGTTGTTACTCTCTTAGGTCCCAATGGAGAGATGGACCCAGTATCTCCTTATCTCCACAATATGCTGGCTGAAATGTGTGACAACATCTGACAACTTACATCCTCCCAGACAAGGTTTACATTTACCTTTACCCATACCAAGCTCCAGTGGCCAGTCCTGTGGGATTGTAGACAGAGAAGTGCTCTGGGCATCTTTCCACTCATACTAAGAACAAAGCTACTCCATTTAGCCCTGTGTAGACCACAAAGCACATTTCTAAGAAACATGACAGGTATGACATGACAGGTATGAGGAGGCAGTCCCCATCAGTAATATTGAATACTTCTCACAAGGTGTTTAGGGCATAAGGGAACAAAGTCCTGACATCAGGAAATCAGGATGACAAAACAGAACTCAGCCTCATCTCCACACAACACTTTTGTAATCTGCGAGGAGAAGAATCAAAGAATGGGTCAGGTTGGAAGGTATCACTGTGGGTCCTATTCCAACCTCCCTGCTCAAGCAGGGCCATCCCTGAGTGCATTGCACAGAATTGCATCCAGACAGTTCTTGAGTATCTCCAGTAAGGGAGACTCCACAACCTCTCTGGGCAACCTGTTTCAGTGTGTTGTCACCCACAGAGTAAAAAAGATTTTTGTCATGTCCAGGTGGAACTTCCTGCGCATCAGTTTCTTCCTGTTGCCTTTTGTCCTATTGTTTGGGACCACTGAGAAGAGCCAGGCTCCATCTCCTTGGCACTCCCTCTTCAGACACTTGCATACATTAAAGAGGTGCCCCTCAGACTTCTCAAGGTTAAAGAGGCCCAACAGTCTCAGCTTTTCCTCATAAGAAAGAAAGGAAGAGAGGCCAGCAAGAGGCTCACTGGCTCTCACTGGTGACTGTCAGCAATGCTGCATCACAAAAGCACTGTTGCCATATCATTTCACTTCACAGAGATAAGCTGCATTTAAACTGGAAATACATGGAAGTATTCTCAAGAATGAAGGAGTTGGTTAGGCTGTTGGTTAATATTTGTAATTTTTCTGAAGCTTTTATTTAGTTACTTAAAATAAACTCCTACGCATATCCTGCCCAAGCTGCTCTATCAGCGAGGAGTGAGTATGCCATCAGGTTTTCTCTGCCAGTCATGAAATTGCTGTATTAAATCCTCATGCTGGTGTGGAAAGAAGAGTCTGCTCCCAAGCCTCTGAGAGCAGGCTCTCTGCTCTCTCCTCATCGTCACAAGCCTTTTAAGCTGACACTGGTTTTCACTTTGGAGGTGAAAGCATTCCTGCACCATGTGATAGGCTACTAAGCTTGCTTACGGTGCTGTGAAGAGCTGACAGAAGAGCCAAGCTTATCAACTGGTTATGTTTCCTCTTTCCCACTAAATTTTCACACATCAAACTCTGGCTGAAAAGAAGGGAACATGCAAATCTGCAAGATTTCACAAGAAAGTGATACGAACCCCATAGATTAATGTACAGACAGCCACAAAATGCATTTTTAACTGTAAAACAACTTATAACCCTATGTCAAGTCCTCCCATTAGTGATCCAGTGAACAGTTATTACAGTAGCTTCACTTAATCAAAATTATGTAATTCCATAAATTTGCAGTTTAGACATTTTAAGTGCAGAAGCTGGAGACATTTTATGCGTGGGTGTGCCTTTTGACACTGATGCTTCTGCTTCATTTCTGCAAAACAGCATCCTGCAACCTGTACTATTTTGCATCCCCCATTTCTATCCCCCAATGACTGTTTTTAGTCCATCAACCATATTTCAAGATGACCCATTGCATCCTCTGATTACATCAGCATCAATTTATGTCTCTTCTTTCTTCTTTTGTTAGGCACTACTCACTGTAAAATGGAGAATTCGGAAGCATCTTTTATGCATTTAGCTCTTTATGCTGATTGCAACACAGCCAACTCATCTAACAAGTACAGTATTTATCTCTACACATTGCTGGACTAATAGAATTTCATTGTTTTTGACTAAACTTTGATGTTAAATGCTGCTTGTCCAGATATATGCCATGAATGTATATCTACAAAGCATTAAAATAATGTTTCGACTTTTGTAACATAGTAACAGAAATTCTGCCAATGTTTCATTGTGCCATTTTTATGCAAATGTTCTCTTTATGCCATTTTTATGTTTTCATTTTAATTTCTGGTGAGCAATAAGAGTGTATCTGCCTTTTGTTTGGACATCAAATGTTTGCTGGTGAAGAAATCATGTAGCACTTCTTGAGTATGTTAGTACTGTCTCATAAAATTAAGATGTGTGCAATAACCTGTGGGAAAAACCTAGATGCTTAATTTTTCTAATAAATATATTTTTATATAAAGAAACAATTGCAAGAAGAAATGAAGCTACCACTTGCTGAAATATCTGTTAACATATTGAATGAAAAATCTTGAAATATAGGATCTGTGCAGGCTTTAATTCCCCAAAGGATTCATTTCTGTGTAAAAACTGTAGCTCAGAATACAATGGAATCAGAGGTTAATCATGACCAACCTAGATACACCTTGTAATCCAAATTGGATGACTGATGCTGATCCTTCCCCCCTCCCACTGCTCCTCCTGGTTTGGTCTATATACACAAGAAGGTTTTTTAATCCGTTCCTATAACACCTTTTATCCTGTTCTCCATTCTGTCACACTATACCACAACATTCTCAGTGACCTTTTATTTTAAAACTACTGCTTTGAATGTCTATGCTTCCTGGATTGTCCACCTCAAAAAGTATCTTGAAAACATCATTTTTTTTCTTTTTTCACTGAAGTAAATAAATAGTAATCTCTCAATAGCTCATGCTTGACTTCCAGCAGAATTACTGCATTATTGGCAGAACTTCCTACAATGGGAATGGACAGCACAGGCTATTTCAGTGTTTATAAACCCCTACTTGAATTCATTTCTTCTAGGCAGAAATAAGGTGGCAAGTACTGTAAAGACAAAATCAGAGGTGAAGTGAAAGCTGCTGCTAGGCTGACATGTCTAAACAGGACATTTAAAAATGCAGTGGAACAGAGTGAAAATCAATCAACCTTAAAAGCGGAAAAGTTTATTTGAGAAGACAAATGTGAAAAGGCTGCTGCAGAAAATTAAGCTAGTAGCTCACAAAAACATAAAAAGGTTACAGCTGGAAAAGCAGGTGGGGAAACCTTTTTACAGGGGCATCATGGTATACTCTGAAGCCTGCAATTACACCAGCTACAAAGAAACCTGCAGTGGTACAATAGTGCTGAGAGCTGCAAAAAGGGCTTAGGAGTACTACTAATTAAAGATCATGCACATCAGATGTCTCCCTCAGAAAAAGTAACTAGAGGCAAGCTTCGAGGCAGTAAGATGATGAAATCTTGACTGTACAATAAGCAAATTTCAGTTTCCTTGAGTTGTATTTGCTCTCAGTATCTTCATAAATGTTTGGATAAATTATCAGCTAATGTAATGAGATTTGGCTATAACTATGCAATTTTCTCTTTTAAACAGTAGATAATAAAAAGCTAGTAGTACAGAATTCAAACAACAGGAACTAAATTTGTTTTTAAATTGTAAAACTGCTCTAGTTCTTCAAAGTAAGCCAAACCCAATCTTAAATCAACCACCCTAAATGTTAACAACTGTCAAAAATGCATCTCCAGAATTTGTTTTGCTCCCTTTCTAACTCTGCCTAAGTACAGCAGTTATGTAGAAGGATAAGCTCAATTATGTATACTGGGTAGGAGTTGAAATAGCAATATACAATTTCTCTTCAGATTTTAAATTTAGATGTATAGGACATAGCAGAGATCCATTTTGTTCATCAGAATATGATGTTGGATCAATAAAAGGTTGTCATGTTTTTACGCCAGGAGAAGACAATCCAGCACTACTTAATAGGGACTATGTATTCTAAATGATGCTAGACTTTCTGAGAAAACTTGTTTGTATCTTCTGTGAAATAAGATATATATAATTTATTCTTTTCAATTATTGACATTTCCTTCTCTTAAATGAACTTATGTCTTTCACTTGCAATTTTAGTATTACCAGTGGTCATGTCAGTTGAAGAAAAAACCTCTATAATTTTAGAATCACATATCTCCCAAGAACTAGTTTGGATGTTGTGGCATTCTGTTATTTCCTTGGAAAGGATTTTTAGCTTCTAGTCAAAAAGCATAGCATTTTCCTTATCAAAAGCATGACATCAGTTAATACGGCTTATTCAGCTCAGATTCAGAGCTCTGGCTTAATCCTCTAAAATAACCAAGATACTGGACTATCTTATTGAGTTAAATTTAAAACCACTAAGTAATAAGAGTGAAGCCATTTTTTGATATCCTGTATCATTATGCCGAGTAGTACAAGGCTCTAAAACAACAACTGACTACTGATATTAGTATCTAAAATCCTGTTTTCTAGAAGTGAAATGGAAGATTGTTTTGATTTGCTTCTGAGATAATTCTTGGCATCCAGATATTTATGAAACCACTGTCTGTAATATGATGAAAAACCACTGTATTCTGAGAACATGTTTTGACCTACGATTTGTATCAACTGCTATCATAAACGCATTTGTAAATTTCAGGGCAGAAGTCTACTTACCATCTTACAATTGAGAAAATCTCGATTAAAAATGTATGGCAAGAAAAGGAAACAGACTCCTGCATGAAATCTACTTTGGCTTCAGTCACTTGATATTTGTTTGCTGTGTGCTGTACAAAATTACTGAAGCACACAGAAATGACACTTTGCCCTTGGGTGCAATGGAATGACATTAAATGAGTAAATGGAAGACTCAGAGCCTCCTCCAAAGGGAAAAAAATAAGCTGCTAAATACTTTCAAAGCCTTTTCAAGTATGAACTTTTTCTGCAAATTAAGAGAGTAATTATTTAGTGAACCAACTTGAATTTCTTAAAAATGCAGGGAGCATGAAGAAAAAGAGTGAGACATGGAACTTGTTTCGTTCTCCCACAGCTCTGGCCGCCTTCATGAACACCTGATTTTAACCTAAGGCTACACAAGTATTTTGTTTCTGTAAGGAGACACAAGTTGCATCATCACCTAATGCACCAAAATGCTTTTTTCTGTAGCCTCACAGATGGAACCAGTAGATGTGCTTCACCTTTAATCCCCAAAAATATAATATGTTTTGACCCTCCACCATAACTTTAGGAACTCTTAAAAAGCACAGTAAAAGGAGAGTCAAAACCTCATTTTAATCATACTGCAGACTCATACCAATTTACAATTTCTGTAGGAATTAAAGAGGAATTGCAATAGCTCAATACTAATAGAGGGTTTTGCTGCAAATACTTACCTCATATTCACTACAAATAGCACAGAGTAGAGACTCAAACTCTTATCCCTGAATTAAAGAACCTTCTTTGAGCCATTTCAGCATTTCACAAGGGATGCTTTAAAATATTTGAGTGTTTCTCAGTTTCAATTTTTTTTTTCTGTTCTCTCTTAGGTTACATTTTGTAGGTATTTGCTACTAAGAATTTTCTTCTCTTTTCAGTTTATAAATTACATGTCCATCATCAAAACAAGTAACAAATTGAAACCCTTATCTCTGAGAATAAAGGGATGAATTTGAACTTAGGATGAATCAGAAATATTAATTTATTTAGCTCACTGATCAAATGAGAAAATCAAAGAAATAGGCAAACACCCCTTGGATTGTACTCTGCTGGTCTCATTTTAAGATGATAATGTCAACAAGACTCATGCAAGAAATATATTTTTTCTGAAAGAAGATATACATATGTATTTTGCATTGTACAAGGAAATTAAGATATGGTCACATTTCAGTTGACAGAAAAATTACAGGGAATAGAAAGCACAGGCGTTATAGTACTGTGAGCCAAATATGGAAAAAGCAAAAACTAAAGACAGAGGAGAATAGCAGAAAGAAATCCTGAGACTCTTTTCACACAACTGATGTCCCATACTTAAAGGAAACTGCAACTTCACTAGAAATATTAACATATAACAATATTTCTCCCAAGACAAAAGCAAGAAGGAACTGAAAGGATATCTCAGAGCTAATTCATACACAGTGAAAAATGCTGACACATATTAAGGACAATCTATGGCTAAGCACAGACTCTCCTGAATCAGACAATTTTGACCTCCTCTATGAAGAACTGCTGATAGAATTGAGGTTGTTTGGCAGTACCTGTAGTGACAGGACAAAGGGCAACAGTTTAAAACTGAAAGATGGTAGATTTAAATTGGACACAAGGAAGACTTGTGATGAGGGTGGTGACACCATGGAACAGGTTGCGCATAGAAGTTGTGGATGCCCTGTAGTAGATGTATCATGATTTGTAATGTCCCATGATTTTGGAGCAATATCTCATTGCATGCTTTGCCATAGATAGACCTGTATTTTTGCCATGGTAGCTGCAGTTACTTGTGACTGAAGACAGGATATGGCATAGGCAGCTAAATGGACTTTTAACCTGATAAGATGCCGCTGTCATTATATTCTTAGCAATGTCAAGCCCCATTTCTATCAGCCTGAGCCATTCAGTGTCATTAAACACAACTATACCCACTCTATTCCTCTCAGATTGCCACAGTAAAGTCAAGTTTCTATTGCAATAAAACAACTTTATCTGCATGAAGAAGTGGTCAGAAATTCCTTTAACTTCTCTATTACAGAATATCTCATACCATGAAACCATATCTTCAAAATTCACCAGCAACCAAAAGCCACAGGTCAGGTCAAACAGGTAAACAGGGGAGAAATGTGACTGCACAAGTGTCCTCATACAGAGGCTAAACAAATAAACCCATGGTACATAGGACAGGCTAAATACAATGGCATTTCAGGCAAGGAAATTGTCTGCTGTTTGTTCTCCCTGCATTCAGAAAAATATGCTTTCTGTATCCTCTTTGCTACTAAACACAAGATCATTCAAGTGATAGTTGACTCTAATAATCCATTTTACCTCCAAGCAGAAGAAGCTTGGCAAGGGTGCAAGTATTTCCCTGAGTAATTTTGTCATCAGGCAGCAGAACTTTCCAGAACATGAAGTATGATTCAGATAGAGTGTTCCATTAAAAGGAAGGCATAAAAAAAGAGTAAACAATCACACAGCAAAGTAAATGAATTAAAACAAATAAATAATCAGCATATTTTTAATTTTCTGGTTTTCCTTCTCATTTTAGACTCATGGTTTTCAGTGGTTCTCCGTGCTTCAAGTCTTTATCAGGAGAGTACAGTCCTTCCTATAGCAATTAGCCTCCTGACAAGAAGCTATTTTTAAATTAGTGTTATTTCCTAGACTTCTTTGGACTTGTCTATGGAGTGGGCATCCAAGGATCTTATGCTTAAAAAGTCTTGGAAAACAGAAAACTGGCTGATTGACTTCCATCAGGCAGCAAATTATCAGGGACTGAAAAACCAACTAACACTACACAATTTATCTCAATTTATTTTTCTACAATTTAATTTTGTCCCTTCTCAGATTTGTTGTTCAAGTGCTGATAGAACAGCCCACAGGCAAAGCAGAATACACAATTCTGTCAGTTTTGTTCCATCACAATTATCTAATCAAATCTTTGTTCACTCATTCATCAATATTTTTCATCTTGTAATGAAGACACTGCTAAAATAGCACACCCAGAAGTTTCCTCATCCTACTTCCTGTTAGAAAACACCAACAACCTACCAGGATTATTGGTTGAAATCTGTGTGTGTATACAGAAAACTGCAGTACAGTGAAGACAAGATAAAATTGCTTATTCTTTACATAAGATTGATTAAGTAGTCTATAAAATGCTTAGTTTTAGAAAAGAATTCCTGGCAAAGATTTCAAACATCAAAATATGGATATTTTTTGCCTGATATGCAAAACATATCCTGCATATAAATATAACTTGGGCAAATTAGAATACCCTTAGAAACAATAAACTCATGCACTACCATCCATAACAGATGTATACAACACTCATGAGAATCTATACTGTTACAAGCTTTTTGGAAAGGACTTGCAGATTCAGAACTGTTACACAGGTGAAAAATTATGAATGTTTCTCACCTCCAAGCATCTGACCCTAACTGGGATACTAAACTCTGGATGTCAAAGTGATAAAAAATAAACCCTGTGGGAGAATTATGGTGCACTTCTTGAAGAGAATAAAAGCTGTATCAGCTTCTGTGGGGAAAAAAAAAAAAAAAAAAAGAATGCAAGAAAGTGGTTTGTCCTTGACAAACTTGGCAGTACGTTCTGTAGTGCGTTCTCTGTAGTACATTCCTGTAGAAAGCTGTGAGCTTCCTACACATGCATAATTGCAGAGACACATTGGTTCACCATGAAAATGACCCTAACAGAGATAATAAAAATTTTACTCCCATTCACATCAACAGCAACTTGGGGAATAAGGTGCAGTTCACCAGAACTTAAGGACCAATCTGACTCTTCAAAAAGACCCATTTTCTCTGTAAGAACAAAAGAATTTTACTCTGATGTTCCCATAGGACAGAATATGTAGCACAGATATTAATCTGTGCATTTTTGTAGCTCTCAATACAGAACACTGTCTTAAAGTTCCTTAAATATGTCAACATAAAACAGATAAAACATTTTTACTTATTTCTTATACATGGTAACATACAGAGATAAAAAGGGAAAGTAATAGTCCTAATATAAAAAAGTAAAGAAATTAAAAATATGTATCAAAGTGGTGATAAGGGGCATATGTTCAAGAAACACTGACTATTGAAAATACTAGGCTGATCTCTCCAAAACTGATAACTTAAATATCCTAACAGAGGACAAGAAGATATGGCAGAGTTTAGGAATAGGGGAGGGATGAAATTCAGGACTTCATCAGATCATGCTCTTGTGCTACATATTTTTCTAAACTCAGTGAGATTTGTCTACAGTTTTATGTTTATAGGACTTGATGGAAAGAAATCCAGTTCACTTTCATAATGAGAACTAGAGGAAATAAAGAGATGAGTTTTTTATTAAAATTCAGAGCTACAGACAGGACCTCTGTCACACCACCTGCACTGCTGATTAGTAGGAATGTGCTCTGGCCCAAAGAAAAAAAAGGTCTCAAGAAATGATTACACTGCATATGTGACAGAAAAATCTTGCAAAGATAATTCAGAGAAAAAATGCTGCCACTAATTCAGCAGCAGCTTTGAGCAGCCTGGTCCAGTGGAAGATGTGGAAGGTGGGGTGGAACTAGATGATTTTCAAGATCCCTTCCAATGCAAAACATTCTATGATTTTGTGATTAAAATTTAAGAGCAGTCGACTTTTATACACTTCAAGGAAAGTAACAGTGCTGTGTCATAGGCACAATCAGTGACTTAATGCCAGGGGAGCATACATGCCTTCCAGAAATCTTTGGATCTGAGGACATTCTGGGTCTGAGAACACTTTCCCTTTGCCTCGTGCACTCCTTGGTGCAGGCGGGGGAGCACAATACTCATTTTCATCAGGACATGACATCAGTGCTCTATAAGAGCACTTAGCAGGGCTCTTCTGGGGCATTTTCTTGAGTCCCACTCCAAGTGTTTCACTTTGATGTTACTTGCTGAGCAAAGGCAAGCTGACTCTCCCAGAGCTCATTCAGACCAACAAGAGCAGAGCAGACAACAGGACACTCTTAAGTGCTCCTTCTCCGAAAAGCTGAGCTTCAGCCCCATGCAATACTAATTTCCATCTGGGCTGGGCATACCAGGACAAAGGACCTGCCACTGGTGTGGATGGAGGCAGGCAGAGGTCAGCCACCACAAACAAGGTCTGGGCAGATCTGCTAACATAGCCCTGATTTTCAGACAGCAAGGGTAATGGGGAGGTGGGATACATCCTCTGAGCCCCAGCACAGCTTCTCATACTGCAGCTTAGGAGTACCAGATGTGAGGTTCAATTTGTTTAATATTGAGTATTATTTATCTTACCACACAGGAACTTTTTTTTTATTATTTAGGAGTAGAAAAGAAATATATATCTGTAAAGAGCAGAGGCGGTAATATTAAAAAATTAGACATCAGAGTATTTTGAAATTCTCATAGAATTTCTAATTCATATAAAACTTTTTTGTCTTTAATTCCAAACCAGAAGAAAAATAAATTGAAGTTGTTTTCAGTTCCATGTTTTGAAACCAGAACACTTTACCCAATAATTTGGTTTTACTTCCTTAGTTTTTCTTCTCTGCCATTTCCAACACCTATACTGGTTAAGCAACTCAAAAGCAAGCAGAAAATGACTCATAGTATTTAAAAGGTTTTCATGAATATTTCTCAAAGAGTTTCTCATTGTAGTTTAAATTTATTTTATTAGTGCTGGGTTAACAGTTCAACTGCATGAACAAGGAGAGCAGTGGTTACTGTGTTGTCTCATGGCCAGGATTTTTTCCATTCTACAATGAAAAATTTAAATCCTATTATATTAGAGAAAAGGCAATGTGAAGGGAGACAAGATTGAACCTGTAAAGACCAGATGGCCTTTTTCATAAATTATGAAAGGAACATCTAACTCAGGCTCTAGTGGATAAGTACTGAACAGTTTTCACTGCTCTTCCCTAAGTCAGCCAGCCTTAAAAAACGCAGGCTGTGGTTGAGGGATTTGGCCAAAAAGTTTCCTCCTAGGTTTGCAGACTTCAACCTTGATCTACAACAGTTAAAAGTGTCTCAAAGAATCATTATATAAGGGAGAATAACAACAGAATTGGCTCTGCCTAGCAGTTTTCCAAAAGTCTGCATCCAAAGCCATGTACCAGAAAAGGGGATTCAGTGACTGCTTGCATGGAGGAGTTTTTTTTTCCACATTTGTAGCAGCAGCTGCCTATAGAAGAGTTCAGGGGAACTAAACTGGTCTGACTCCCTGCCTTTCCACATCTGCACTGGACTTGCACTGCCTCAACTCCCTACTCAAAGCTCCACTCCTGAAACTTCAATGCGTAGTCAAATGATTGCTGCTATTTGAACAAGGGTGAGAGTGCGCCTGAAAATGGTGAATGTTTAAACTGAAGGAAATGGTGACACTGTAATAGCACTAAAAGGGATGGAAAGTGAAGAAACTACTTTGTAGAGCTATTCAATATGAAGTATGTAGGATTCTTAGAGCACAGCCTCAGCCCTTCCCCATACCATCAAAGCTCTTGGTCTGCAGCAGCTGAACAAGATGCTCAATGAAAAACAGAACACAACCTGGAAAAATGTTGGCATTACTAACAAGTGAATTCAGTCAATTCTGGACTCAATAATGGTAAGACACACAAGAAAAAAGAGTTTATGAATCCTCTTAAAAAATACAGATTTAAGAGCAACCTAGCAACCCTCTAAGTTTTATGTGATAGAAGTTATACGTGTATTTTATGATAGAGGTAAATTTTGAGGAAGAATGCAAAGATTAAGATTCATTAATGAAATATAACATTCCAAATGTTTTGCAGATACTTCATCTAGCAGCAGCTTTCCTTGTAAACTGCAGTAGAAAACCCAATGTAAGATAATACAAGAAAACACTTAAATCTAACACTAAAGTAAAAATTAACATTTATTGAACCATGTATAACAGGCACAGAAAAGTTAGGTCAGGCTTCACTTCAGGTATGGCAACAGAGAATAAGATGACCAGTAAAAACTAAAAGAGTCAGAATGAGAAATGAGACAGAATTGCCATGCGCTGAAGGAAACAAATGATCCTGGCAGGTAAAAAACCAAAGATTTGTTGCCTTTTAAATTTATTGTATTAATAACTACTGTATTTTGGTACCATATAGTTTAAAAGGATTTGAAATATAGAACAGCTCTTTGCATTATATAGTTAAGGAATGTTTATGTTAATAAAGATAGGAGAAGGGCTCTGCCCTGAGACGTTGCTCCCCCTACACTAATGCAGAGTCCCACTTTTATATGGGAGAAGTTACTTTTTGGAACACAATTTCTGGAATCATAGACTCTTAGAATCGTTTAGGTTGGAAAAGACTGTCAAGTTCAACTGTTAACCACATCCCCAAGTGCCATATTTACACATCTTCTAAATACTTTCAGGGATGGAGACTCAACCATTCTCTGAGGACCCTGTTACAGTGCTTGACAACTCTTCTGGTGAAGAATTTTTTCCTAAAACCTCTCGGGATTCCCCTGACTAGGATGTTCCCAAGAGTCCTTTTTCACAGCCAGGTGATCGAAGAAAGAGTCAGAGCTGCTTGGCTTTTGTTCTCAAGGTTGTTTATTTTTTCTTATCTATAACATGTTCTCCCTGACCAGCCGAGATGCGTTCAGCAGGTCAGTCCAAGGCACACTGCCTGCCCTCAGGGCGGTGCTGTCTTTTTATACTATAAACTACATAGACATTATTTACAGTTAATTCCTAATACCTATCACCTCTTTTAGACAGTCAGTTTCTACTCTAAACCAATCCAAAAGTGCCACCATCACCAAGAAGATGGAGGCCATGAAGAAGAAGGAAGGAGGACAGTACACGCCCAGATTCCTCCATCTTGACCCCCCTGTACCCTTATCATAAAAATCTTAAAATTCTATTTCTCTACTCAGTGATAAGCTACTCATTCTATTCTACTTTCCCTGGTTTGTAACTCTTCACATATAGTTGGTAATTTTTTCCATGGTTCAAGATCGAAGGCAAAAGGGTCTTGGGCTCTGTGCCAAGCTCCCCGAGCCCCCTGTCCAGGGCTCAGCCCATCCAAAGCAGCAAGAGAGATGTCCTAGTTTCCCACAAAAACCTAATCTAAACTGGCCTTGGCACAACTTGAAGACATTTCCTCTTGTCCTATCCTTTGTTACCTTGGAGAAGAGGCCAACCTCCAGCTCAGCACAGCCTCTTTTCAGGTTGCTGTGGAGAGCAATATGGTCTCCCCTGACCTTTCCTTCCTCCAGGTTAAACAACCCCACTTCCCACAGTCACTCCTCATAAGACTTGTGCTCCAGACCCTTCACAGCTTTGCTGCTCTTTGGACACACTCCAGCACCTCAATGTTTTTTCTTATGCAGGATGCAAGGCATCCCAGCAGCTGGGCAACCAGATGACAATTCTCAAAGTTCGAATTTAAGGTCCTGACTACAAATACAATTATTTAACAAAAATAATCTATGGGTTCATAATGCTGCCATTGTACCAGTGTTTTTTGGATAGAAAACGTGCCAGTACCCCATTGTGAGTTAGGCTTCAATCATTTTTCTGCACATTTAATATTTAAACCAGAGTTATTTTTATGTATTTCAGGGAACATTTTTTTTTCTGGGGCAGACTGCTTGAAACTCATAGGTTTCCAGACCAAACCTGGAAGTTAATGCAGATGACATCTACAAATACACTAATTTTATGTGACTCTCACATGAGAAAAATGTGTTTAATTACAGTAAATTCTGAAAATTATTTCTTTCATTTTCAGCCTTACCCTTCTACTTCTCAGTTAGAAACAAACTGAGTATTTGCACTGTGGGATTAATGTAACCTACTATCATAAGGGTCCTTTTTAAGAAACAATGTGAAAACGTTAAGACTACTAAGATACACATAATTCTTACACATTTAGAGACTCTTTCCTTCTTTCTGACATATACTTATTTTCATTCCAAGAAATATCAAATACACACTAAATTAATTGTGGCCTTCACTTACTCTTTGATTTTAAGCTATCCAAGTGTAGAAAAAAAAATGTGCTGACACGGAATGACACTCATGCCTTAGCAAAAGGTCAGCACAGGGCCTTTACAAGGCCTAAGAAAGAGGGATTGCTCTGTAAGAACAAATTTATTCATTTGGTGACAATGAAAGCACTAAACCTTGGAGACTATTTATTGTAATACATGCTCCTGACAAGGGCTTATGTCAATCAGTGTTCAGACAGACCACGTTACATTAGCTGTGATCTTGCCATTCTCATTTTACGTGAGGATCTGGTATGGTTTTTCTCATTTTCCCAGATCCTAGAATCTCTGATTTTCTTTAGGAAATGGGCTATCCCAATCTGTTTTCAGTTTGCAAAGATGAGTCTCCAAGTTTCTGAACACTATATTGAATAACTGCCACCTAAATTTTGTTAACATGTTTAAACTAATCTTATTTCATCCTTACACACTTACTGGCTCCAAACAATTTGATCTATCCACATGTTCTTAAACCACAAGAGGTCTCCATCCTGATGTGTAAAAATTCAAGCAAGACGGGCTGGAAAACAAAATCTCTGAGCAAGGATCTGATGCTCACAGTGAGTAAGAAGGCAATGCACAGCCAGAGGAAGCAGAGGCAGGTGACCTGGGAAGAGTACAGGGATATGGTCCAGAAGTGTAGAAATGGGATCAGGAAAGCTAAGGCAGAGATGTAATGGACTTGGCAAGGGATGTGAAGAATAACAAGAAGGTGAAGAATAACCTATAATACATAGGTCAACAAAGAAAAGCCAAGGAGAGTGTGTCTCCTGATAAATGAGCAGGAAGAACTGGTGACAATGGAGATGGAGAAGTTTGAGGACTCTTTACCTTATTCTTCACTGGCATCAGGTTTCCCATGTCTCTTAGGTCCCTGAACCTCTAGGTAGGGCTTGGGGGAGCGAAGTCCTTCCCACTGTATCTGAAGAGAAGGTTTGGGAGTACCTAATAAAACTGAGTATCTACAAGTCTAAGGGGCCTGATGAGATGCATCCCAGGGTCATGAAGGAACTGGCTGATGTTGTTGTCAAGCCACTCTCCACCATGTCATGAAAAGTCATGTTGGTTGGACAAAGTCAGTGGAAAAGGGGAAACATTACTCCTGTTTTTAAAAAGAGGAGAAAAGAAGACCCAGGGAAGCACAGGCCAGTGAACCTCACTGCTGTGCATGGGAAGATAATGGAGCAGATCCTCACGGAAGCAATGCTAAAGCACATGCAAGACAAGGAGGTAATTGAAGTCAGCCAGCATGGCTTCACCACAGCCAAATTCTGCTTGACCAGCCCAGTGGCCTTCTCTTTGATGAAGTGACTGCAATGGTTGACAAGGGAAGACTGACTGATGCCATCTGCCCAGCCTTCTGTGAGGCCTTTGACACAGTGCCACATGGCATCCTTATTTCCAGACTGGAGAGACATGTGTTCAAAAGGTGGACTATTCAGCGGATAGGGAATTGGCTGGATGGATGCAGCCAGGGAGATGTGGCCAGTGGCTCTATGTCCAGATGGAGTCTGGGGACGAGTGGTGTCCCTCAGGGCTCTGTCCTGGGACTGATGCTCCTCAATACCTTCAACGGTGGCACAGAGAGTGGGATTAAGTGTACCCTCAGCAACTTTGCAGCTGGCACAAAGCTGAGTGGTGCGGTTGGCACAATGGAGGGATGGGATGCCATCCAGGGGCACTTGGACAAGCATGAGAAGTGGGCCCACAAGAACCTCATGAAGTTCAAAAAGTCCAAGAGAATGGTCCTGCTTATGGATCAGGGCAATCCCAGACATGAGTACAGACTGGGAGAAGAACTCATCGAGAGCAACCCTGCAGGAAAGGGCTTGGGGGTTCTTGTGGATGAAAAGCTGGACATGAATCAACAGTGTGCACTCACAGACCAGAAAACCAACTGTATCCTGGTCTGCTTCAAAAGCAGCATGGTCAGCAGTCGAGGGAGAAGATTTTACCCCTCTACTCCAATCTTGTGAGACCCAAACTGAAGTACTGCATCCAGCCCTGGAGTCCTCAGCACAAGGAAGATGTGTGCTTGTTGTAGAGGGTCTAGAGGTGGGTCACAAAGATGATCAGAGGGCTGAAGCACCTCTCCTATGAGGACAGGCTGAGAGACTTGCCATTGTTCAGCTTGGAGAAGGCTTTGTGGACACATTATTGTGACATTCCAGTGTTTAAAGGAGGCATAAAAAAGGGGGAGATGGTGATGAAACAAGTGTTATGGTTTTAAAACTAAAAGAAAGGACATTGATTTTAGATATTAGATATTGGGAAGAAAATCTTTATTGTGAGGGTAATGAGGCACTAGAAGATGTTGCCCAAAGTTATGGGCACCTCATCCAAGTGTTCAAGGTCAGAGTGGATCGGGTCCTAGGCAACTTGATCTAGCATGTGACATCTCTGCCCATGGCAAGGTGGGATTTGGAGCTAGATGATCTTTAGAGTCCCTTCCAACCCAAGTCATTCCATGATTCTCTGATTCTACAATTCTAGTGAGAGGTGTCCCTGCCCATGGTAGGGGAAGGTTGAGACTTGATGATCTTTAAGGTCCCTCCCATCCCATAACATTTTATTATTTTATGTTAGTATAGTCCACCTATCAAACTTGACAAACAATGCAGTTCTCAGACGAACAAAAGTTGAGTGCCTACTGAGGACAAAACGTTATAAAACAGTATGTTAATGAGGCAAGACATTTTCTTTTTTTAATCTTTCCTACCTCTCCAGAGCTTTCCTAGTTCTCAATCTATAGCAGCATGGTATCACTCCCCCAGCTCTATTTTCACGACTGTGTATTCCAGGTTATATTTTCCACTGCATAGCAATTTGAAGTTGCAGAACAACATTATTAATGAATAATTGCTTGTTTTAGAAATTTTTATCTAATACTTTCATAATTGATTAATCACAACATGGATTCTACTGTGAAGTGGAAACAGAGGAGCTGTGCTTTGAAAAATCTCTCTGCATCCATATAAAACAAGACTGTCTTTGCTTGTATAAACTTTCTTGCTTATTAACTTGCACAGCACATGCATAAACATTCTTGCTCTGCATGATTCAATGACTCTGAATTTTAATAGTCCCTTTAGGTAGAACCACTGTAGAGAAAATGATTTAAGAAGCAAAATAAAAGTCAGTGAACAGTGATAGAACTCGAGGAATTACAGCTGATATTTCGACTGAAGGATTTTTTCAGAAACATGCAATGTATCAAGACTGTATGCATTCAATGAAGAATGTACTCTTGATACAAAGTCTACAAAACATCTACCCAAAGTTAAAGCAGTACCTTTAGGTATTTGTGGCTTTCCAAAAGCACTGACAAAACAACAATAGTGATTTACTTAGAATTTACATTTACAATTGTTAGAAGGCTTTACTCTGCAAGCAAATATTACCAAATTGTCAAATTAATTCCTTAAAGACTATAAAAGACTATCATTAACTGCATGAAACAGTTAAAAGCAGATTCTCATCTTCTGTGGGAATGGTGCAGCCAAACAATAAAGGTCATACATTTAATCCCTAACATGACAGAACATTGATATGAAAAGGCTCTGTGTGACTTTTATTTCTCACTCAGTTTATTCTCTGTTGTTACCCAGTAATTATTTTCACTTTTTTTTTTTTTTTCCTTTAAACACATTCTCCAACTATGTATTTAACTTGAGACTTGTGAAATGGCTAAATATAGTTGCAGGCATGTTGCCTGGTTGCATGTTGCAGAAGTGTGACATTTGGTATCCAAACTGTGGTAATATGGAAAATAGAGAGAAGAGAATGATTAGAAAAGATTAGGCACTGCAACCTAAATAGGACACTACACATATCACTTCTGTATACATTACAGGTATACATTAGATGGTATGTATAAAACCTTTTTCCTTGCCTTTCTGCCACTTAGGTAGTTACAAAATAATCTGTGCTTGAGCTGTTCCGAAACACATACCAACAGAAAAAATATCAAGTTAAAAATGAAAAAACTAGGATGCCTTTACTTATGCACAAGTGGGTTTTTCTGGATTGTTGGCCAAAAGTTATAATAGCTATTAATTGTGCACAGACTGCAGAGGTGTCCTAGTTTTTTGCCCCAAATTATAAGTTGTTCTATATTGATTAACAATATACAACAGCTTTAGTGAATTTTCACATAGGTTCTACTTCTAATTGAAAGAAAAAAAAGAACCAAATTAAAAAATCCCAGTATAAAATATGAATAACAAAGCTCCAGTTCTACAGAATATATTTTTCAAGCTAGAGGTATGACATATTCACATACCTTAGTTTTTCTACTATGAAAGTCCAGAAAATAATGGAATCTGCTAAATGCAAGCAGAGTGAACTTCACTCCCCAGCACAACCTCCTGCCCAGCACCTTCCAGATCCATTCCAAGGCCTGTGAAGCATTTTGATCCCACTTCAGCAGTAGTTTGAATAATATATTCTGTCACGTTATGCAATTTTCAGAGCAAATAACACATCACATATTTGTTAGCAATATTTCCTGCTGTAAGTTAAAATGGTCTGCAAACCCAAAATTGAGAAAAATGCATATAACAGTTTTTCAGTCTGAGGTTACATAGCAGTAATATAAAATGTGATATTGTGAATAATTTTATCTTAATAATTAAAAGAGGGATGATTACAGACCACCAGAAGAGTGTACTCTGCATTGCAGGTTCTTAGGACTATTAATATCATATGTTAAGAAATAGTTCATTGCACTCCAGAAAACTGCCAGACTTGCGCTTCTGTATAGTAAATTGCCTTTTATGGAAAAGGATTTTTAAGGAAAGATCTGGTAGTCTTTTTACTCTGCTGAAGTCCAGCTATTCCTGTATTATAAGTAAATTTTCTCTTGCTAAACAGGAAATGTGGGTTTCCCCTTAAAATCCGTTTTCTGCCTTAAAAAGGCAACTCTGAATTCTGTTATGTAACAGGCTGAAGCAACGGCAAAAGCTCTCATCTTCTGCACACACATTTCTCCTGTCCTTATAATCCAGGACAGGTGATTCTCTTGCTGTTAGGTATGGCTACAGGATAAATTTCATAAGCTAGATAATCTTTTCTAGAGAAAGAATCATCCCTACTGGGATGAAGTGAAAGGAGAATGGAAAAAATTATTTGCTGCCAGACACAAGCAGTTCAAGGAGGCTCTCCTGGGAGTGGTAGCACTTAGTCCACACTCCTTAGCTCCTGAAAATGAAGAAGAATGGAAAGCAGAAGCATAATAGGTAAATGGGGTCTTTCAAGCCAAGGGGAAAGTACATAGGTAAAACACCTACCAAACACCTTCCTCTTCTCAAAAGCAGAAAAACACACACTGGGGAGGTACCTCAATGAAGGAAAACCCCTTTTTTAAATCACAAGGAGAAGAAAGAAGATATATGAAGAATACTTTCTAGATGCTTTCATTTAATGTCTCAAACCAGGGTTTGCAAATGTGCACCACATATTACAGTACAAACCTTCTAGTACCTTGCATGGACTAAAAAAGCTTTTGAGAAATATGATTGACTGTGGAAAAAATTGAATATTCCTAATATTTCTATTCCAAAGAACATGCACAGAGTAAAACATTGATACTGCAGATCTGATTGGCTTTTTTAACTTATGTTTTGAGAACAACAAAAGGGTATTAATGACAATTTTCTTTTACTAAGACAAACTGCCTTCAGGTGGATTTTTGTGCTGTTGTATTTCTTTATTAATTCAAGAATATGTGGATGAAAATATTACATATTGTAACTCATATTGGAAAGCCACACACAACCAAAACTAAGTTCTGTGCTTAACCAAATGTTCTTATTTCTGCTCTACAAAAAAGCTGCCTGCAATTGAATAGCTGTAATTTAAAAGACTCCCATTCATTATTAAAAAAATCTAAAAATCAATTATCTGATCTCAGCCCGATGCCAGTGATTCCTCTAGAGTTGGAGAGAAGGGCACATCTAGAAGTGAGAGTAGGATAATCTGTCCTCATCACTTAGGCATTTGGTCAAAAACATTCTTTTTTGCTGATATTTCCACAGACTAAGATAAACCCCAGATTAAACCACTAATTTTGGATGGGTTACCTCAGGTGAGATATACTTATCCTCAGCACCCTGACTAGTGCCACTTGTGGGAAGCATTTGGGAATGAGAATTGAGAATGAAAACTAAACCATGAAAGTTATTAAAGAGCATTTATAAGGCAGAAAAATAAACTTGTTACTGATATTAAATTGTCTTTTCAGAATTGTTGCAATAGGTAATGCAACCACATTTTAACAAAATAAGTAACTAATTTATAGGAAAATATTATATTCATGTAAGAGAAGTATTTATAGGTGTGGCTATTATACAGCCAACACTACAATTTCTTGGTAGCACATAATTTAAATTATGTGACATAAATAGCAAAATGTTATAGCAAGCAATAATATTTATCAATTACATTTCTAGCCTAATTAAATACTCATTCATGCTTAGATAAATAGATGATCCTTGGCTAGCCAAAGAATAATAATTTCTGAGTTAACACCCCTCCTAGTGAGTACACATCTCTGCTAGTCTGTACATTATGCCCCAAGCAGAAGGTCAGCTATCACACCTGAAATCAAAAATTGCAACATTAGCATTGACACAATCTATTTGAGGGCTAAGTGATGATGGCAGGTGCCCAGCAATAGATTTCCCAGAGAAACCCACTCCATGTAGAGCAAGCTTTCTTTGATTTTATCAAATAAATGACTTCCTCAACCATGAGCCCACAGTACAGCATGAGAGACAAGCATGCCAATGGAAATCAGCAATAGCAGAAACACTGCATTAATCGAGTCCTGTCAAACATCTGGATTTAATGGCATCACTGCATGCAATTAAAGGCTGTCAGTAGCCCATAAGTTTGCCCATTTCCCAGAGGTGTTTCAAACACTGCATACTCCAGTCTTAGAACAAAGAGACACTGATCACTCAAGCTTTGTCACCTGCCACAAAACTGCCTTACTGAGACACCTCTTGTCCCTCTAAAATTGCCATGAACACTACATGTCCCTTTGGAGATCTGTCCACTTTCAGACCATCACATCACTCCTTACACATGGTAGTGTAACTACTGTGTATAATTACTTACCAATGAGTTGGAAGACATTACTAATACACCTTGGTCAGACTTTCACCAATCTGTAAGGGTAAATTTATCTTTTCATTTTGCACAGTGCAGGTTTCATACTTGCAACACTGTACTACAAAGATTGTCTGAATCCTATTTTTTATTGTGTTACGGCTGAATTTTTATAATTAACCAATTAAACAGGTTCTGCACCAAAAAAACACCTTGTTTTCCTAGCTATAATAAGATTTTTTATGATTAAAAAAGGAATATATATCAATATAGCTACAGAGATTTAGGGACCTAAATAATGTTTATTCAGTCCTGTATATGGAAGTCCCATCTTTACTGAAGGGCAAACTGTTGAAAAGATTAAGAGAATTCATCTAAGTTTAATCAGGATTTGCCAAAATAATATTTGATATATAAATAATTCAAGTTTGAATAGTATGCCAGAAATTTGCATTCTGTTTCCCTGTAAGAAGATAACACATCATTCATGCCTCATATATCTTCCCTTGTTTTAGTACTGCTATAGCTATGAGTAAGACCATAAGATAATATCATGCATTTCGAAGGGTTACCAATACTAGTAATATTTCAAAGTCAGAAATTTTTCCTCCTTCTGTACAGAAGCCTAGATGTTCAGCAGAAGGCATTTTGCAAAGTTAAAAAAAGAATACCATATCATATCTTGGTAAAAAGCAAAGCTTTAAATTTATTCAAGATTTTCTCACAGAAAATAAGGTTTTATTTCTCAAACATATATGAAATGGACAGTCTGATGGACTGTGTACCAATACAAATAATCAGTAACAGTAATGATACAAATTGCTCCACCAATCCATTTCAGTCATTCTAACCAAGAAGGATCTCTGCTGAAATACCAAAATTGTTATGAAGAACCACAGCATAATGATAGTTTGCATATAATTAGTAAATGAAATGGAACTGCATTGGAGACAGAACAGGAAAGCAGTTGATTCAATAAGCTGCATTTGTCATTCTCAATTTCTTTTACCATTTGGATTCTAATTACAAATCAAGTACTTAATCTAAGATGAAACCAGATAATTCAATTTATACCAGGTATGTGTTTCCAGAAAGTAATCAGTCTGGAAGGGCATACAGGAAGGGCTAGTGCAGCTGCCCAGATGGATCTCTGGTGAGACCAGGCTGCCATCCTGGTGCCAGCTGCAGGGCTGTGCCCTGCTCTCAGCAGCCCTGTGGGAGGTGCACCCAGGTGGAGGAACTCCTGCCCTAAGTGGCAGAGCTTTGGGAGGAAGAGAACAGGTTGTTCCCCAGGGCTCTGTGTTGGGGCCAGTCCTGTTATCTTTATCAATGATCTGAACAAGGTGACCGAGTGCACCCTTAGTTAGTTTGGAAATAAGTTAGGTGAGAGTGTTGATCTGCTGGAGGTGAGGAGGGCTCTGCAGAGGGATCTGGACTGGCTGGATCAATGGGCTGGGGCCAGCTGGATGAGGTTCAACAAGGCCAAGTGCTGGATCCAGCACTTAGGTAACAACTGGAAAAGGACATGCGTGTCCTGGTCAACAGCAGCTGAACATGTATGTGCCCAGGTGGCCAAGAATCCTGGATTGTGTCAGAAATAGTGTGGACAGCAGGACTATGGAGGGGATCCTACCCCTGTACTCAACACTTATGAGGCTGCATTTTGAATCCTGTGCTCAGTTTCAAGCCCCTCACTATAAGAAGGACATTGAGGTGCTGGAGCATGTCCAGAGAAGGGAACAGAGCTGGTGAAGGATCTGGCACACAAGTCTAATGAGAACAGCTGAGGGAGCTGGAGGAATTTAGCCTGGAGAAAAGGAGGTTGAAGGCAGACCCCCTTGCTCTTTCTAAGCACCTGAAAGGAGGTTGTAATGAGGTGAGAGTCAGTCTCTTCTCCTAAGTTACATACAAGATGACTAGAGGAAATTGCCTCAAGTGCCAGGTGAAGCTTAGACAGGATAATAGGAAAAATTTCTTCACGGAAAGAATTGTCAAACATTGGTACAGGCTCCCAGAGAAGTGGCTGGGTCTCCTGTCCTGGAGTTTTTAAAAATGTGTGAATGCAGCACTTAGAACCATGGCTTAGAGACGGACTTGGTAGTGCTGGGTTAATAGCAGGACTCAATGATCTTTTGAAACCTAAATAATGCTACGGTCCTATGATCAATTTCTTTAAATATAAAGAAACCACTGAGAAAGTAAATGCAATCAAAATAAAATACCTATAGAGACCTGTATATATAATGACACATGCTTAACATAAGAAACATTTAGTTCAGAATTTAAGAGCTAAAAATTATTTGTATTATTGATGTTTTTTTGTTCTCTGACAGCTAACCAATTACTCAGAGAAGACATACTACATGCTTCTTCACATGATTTCACATGTGAAGTACCGAATAGTAATTGAAAATAAATACTCACCATGTTGTTGAATGCTACAGTGGTCAGGCAGTTCAGGATGAATAAATTCTTGTAATAGATTATCAGGATGCAGCAATTATTTTCTATTTTCTCAGATACTCAGGCTATTGACATCTTGACAAGAGGTCGATTTTCTATCTGAACAGTCTCAAGGTATTAATTTGTCTAAACCTAAACCAGATGCTCTCTTCAAATATGGTTATTCCTGAAACTATGCATGCCCTATTACATCTGGTGCATCATGCTTTCCACACAGCACAGGCTTCTTTGCTTACTGTTGCTCTAAGACACTAACTCTTGTCATGACACTGAAAGAAATCTGACTGGTGTCAGCAAATATCAAAGAGTCAAAGCCAGATCAGAAATCTTGCTTCAGGACAAAGTTCATCCTTGTTACAAATTTGCACTAAGAATGATCCTACATTGGTCCAATGGCTTCTGCACGGAAGTGCTGGGTTTAGTATCACATCCTGCTTATTTTCTGTGAATTAAAATACCTGCATCCCCTACAAAGTTGCTTAGATATCCCTGTTATATGGGATTGCTTCTGATCTTACATCTAAGAAGCACTGTAGTTCAAGTCTCATTTCAACCCAGTGGCGATACATCTTTCTTGATGTCATACTGACTGCCTTTAGTCCTGCCTTTTGGACTGATTCCATATTATATATGAAAGGAAATATGTTTTGACCTAATCAGTCCATTTTGTACCTCCTGGAACAGCTATGTTGCCTCATATCCTTGAACATACATTCTGAGTTACACTTTCAAATTCAATAGATAGAAAGAAAAATCACATTTATTTGTTATTTTTACAAAATGTTTGGGGAAACTAGTTATACATACATGCATATGTATGCATGTATGTATATTGCATATATCATATAATGTAAAGAAATGGGATATAACAATTACATTCTGTGCAAGCATTTCTCAAACTCACTTGGCCAAATCAATAAGTGACCTTAGTTTATCAGAAAGCAATCTAAATCAATTTTTACGGTGATAAAAATCTGACTTTAACAAGGTCTACCCACCAGAAAGCAGTGCACCCTCCAGATCAGAGGGCATTTTCGAGCAGTGCTCTGAAGCTAAAATCATACCAGCCTCATAGGAAAGCATGACACTTCTCTGAGGCAGAGGAGCAAATTAGAGCATATCACTTGAATAGCTGCATTATGAAGCTATTGATGTTAACAAGGACATATATTACTTTTTGGATCACTTATGCTACATTAATACTTGCTCACTTACAGAAGCCAAAAATCCCAATCTTCTAACATTGCATTTTCATTTTCTCACTCACTAACAAAAAAGAATCCAATTCTTGGACACTGGGCACCTTCACCTCAAGTACCTGCCTACAATCTTGGTCTTCAAAATGTAATGTATTTTAAAAATTGGCTTAATTATAATTGTCTTCCCTCATTGAATATCACAATAAATGCATTTTATTTTGAACTTCGATAAGCTGTGCAAGGAAGAAACACAGTAGTTGCCATCAGTAATTTGTCTAAAGTACACACTGCTTTATCCCCATGTTGGACTTGATAGATCACATGGAAGATCTATATGATAAGAATGAGAAATGCAGCATTCTCATCTGTATAATTTGTATTCTGGTAATGATATGTATTTTGTAAAGATGACAAATAGGTTTTATATACCAATATGGCCTGAACAGTATTATAACCCTCTTGTCTTACTGTTGTCTTGGATAAACAGATCTCCAAAATATCTATGAAATATCAACCACTACATAAACATTTATCTTTGTGTTTTATATTCAACTCAATTCACTGTTATACAAATTGTATCCATTTATATTCTGAGTTTGTAACACTGGACTGACATAGGCCTGTTTTCTTATACAAAAAAAAGTAAGTTAAAAAACCATTAAGGACACACAAGCTTTAATTTCATTAAGTGTTAATAAGTATAACTAGACTACCTATTTTTCTACATTAATTGTTTCCATGCTGTTAAAAAAGAATAAAGAAAAAGCCCCAAACCCTCAATATTCTAGGTTGCTATTCTGTATTTAGATAGTGTTTATCAGATGGAATTTGGATTTCTGGAGTCTCATAAAACTCAGCTTTGTGAGTAAACAAAACTCAGGATAGAATTCGGCTCTGATTCAAGGAATACAGTGATCTTCCTCACTCAAGGGTGAGCTTTACTTTGCTCTCTGCAACCATCCTATTTCAGATAACATATCTTAAAAGTAATACTAGAAAATTGGCTTGCAAGTAATGCTTTTACTGATAACAGATCCAGTTTAGAGGACAGACACACTCCAGCCATGCAGACCCTGGGAAGTGAAGCATTATGAAGGAAGAAAATAGACCATTTCAAAAGTCAGGACTGCAGTGTCCAGTGACAGCAAAATTACTGCTTGTACTGATGCGTGACTGGGTGCTTAACATTTTGATACAGCCTCTAATTCAATGTAACTCTCACAAAGGTAAAAGTGAGACAGCCAGACACACTCATCTAAGATCCAAGTTTTCCTGGTGAGAGACAAAGGTCTGAAGTGAATTCTTTATATAGAAAATACTATAGAAAACCAAGAAATGCTCAGCTAATATGTCTACCTAGTCATATTTCAGTACCTCCTCTGTTCAACATGCTCAGATCACAGAGCAGATCCTGAAAAGTGACTGACCATTTCTGATTTGGCAATAAAATCAGTTGCTGAAAGCCCCACAGACACAGAGCAGTGCCACTTCCATGCCACCTCTGCACCCAGGCCTGGTCTTTCAATCTTTTCCCTACAAGCAGCAGAATGAAGGTGAAATAACATTCTACTGCAACACCAGTGAATCACAGTCATCTTATTAAACAGATAGGGTGTAAGCACTTCAACAGCAATCTCAAGTAGCTCCTATTAAATCAGAACACTTTTTTTTTTTGCTGTTCTTACATGCAAATAAACAAACACACTGACTGTGAATAAAAGAGGCCACTGGGACAGTGCAGTCTAACCTGCTGTGTAACATTACAGAAACTGTCTGATACTACTTCACAGTACCTTCCATCAAGTCCCACTTCTGAATCAGATGCAGCACACTGCCTTTTAGCTCTGCTGTATTTCTAGAGGAACCCAAGAGATCTTGGAGAATTTAATGAGTACATTTCAAGGATGTTTGAGCATCTAATTCCCTAAATTGCTTCAGCAATCCTAGACTTAATTCCAAATGAAATCTTTTAAGTTACAAGAATCCACAACTGTGCTTGGTAAATTGTTCCAATGTGTATTTACTTCTGTTTAAAAATATGCACTTTGCTTCCATTTTGAGGTTTAATTTCCATGTACTTGATCTTTTTTGTCATACTTGTGAGTCTCAGAAGGTCAATATTTTCTTGCCTTCCACAGAGAGAAAAGTTTCCTACTCCACATCCTCCCCCAATACTGAATCATATCAGCAATTATTTTTAGTCTCATTTGAACCAATCTTGTGTTGTCTCCCAAAGCGTCTCCAATTTTCAACAATTTCTTCAAGCATGAACACCTTAACCAAGTATGTCCTGGAGTGGTCGTGTTTGGTACAGAAAGATGGCCTTCATGAATTAGTAAATACACTCGTAAATAAGACCTGAGTAGTGCCTTAACCTGCCACCTGCAGAATCCTGTTACATCTGGTAATGTACTATTTACATAAATAACAACACCTTTTCAGAATTTTGATTCATGGGATTACATCCCCCTTTTATACTCCTTTATTCTTGTACTGCCTAATTCTTAAGCAAAACATTTGTTTATATAGATGCAGGACATACATACACAATGATATTTTATGTACAAATTCACCTAAAATTTTTAAGTAACTTACCCTCCTCAGTGTTCATCACTTCACCAATTTCTGAGCTATTTCATGCTTCACTTTTGATGATTTTATATTTTCTTTCACTCCTTGAAATTGTCCTGATTTCCAGGATTCGCAAGATGGGAACTGTAGTTGTTCAAATAAATTCTTGGGCAGCTTATAAAAATGAGGTGCAAAGTATTTCATTGTGCTGATTTTGAAACACTGAATTATTTCTCCCCATTTCTAAAATAACATTACAATGAAATTTCTAGCCTACTTAAACTTCATCAATGTGCTCAGATAAATTCATGCTTTAAGAGCAAAGAAAATTCAAAAAGTTTCCATTATATACATGTTTATACATTTCATTCTTGATGAATGATAATTTGTTAAAATGTTGGTTTCTTTTCCTTTGGTCTTGAGAACACAGTTCCTGCATCTAAACATGACTGTGATCTGTCTCAAGCATACAAACCCTGAATACTTGAATTCTTTGCCATGGCTCAGCTGTGACCCCCCCACTATACTGCCCCTTTCCCAAATCATTAGACAGCTTTTTTAAACTGTGTCTGCAGCATGTAGGCTGTAGCTAAAAGGGCTGGCAGAGAAAGGCATGGAAATGAAAGGTAAATAGGAACTATGCAATAGAAATAAAACAGATTGTAGCAAAGTTTAAAATAATAGCCATATGGTAGTTTCATATAAAATATAAAGCTTTCAGGAGACCATAATTTTGTATTACCCAATGAGTCAGAAGAGGCTACTAATAGCCTCTTGGCTATTAGTACCTTGGCCATACTTCCACTACCCAGTAAGAACAAATATATCTTTTTATTTTACACAGTGCCAGTTCCATCCCAGCAACCCAGAACTAAGAGGATTATCTGAATCATATTTTTTTATTATGTTTTTGATGTAGTTGTTATAATCATATAAAAATACAAAGGAAGACCATATAAGGACAGATGTACTTCCTATAGCCTTTCCGGTATGAGCATAAATGTGCAGTCCCTGATTCCATGAAGCCATCAGGAGATGGTGAGATATTTATCATTGTACCTGTGTCTGCTTATGATGTGCAATGCAAACCAAAGAAAGGCATCTCTCCCTGCATCAGCCTAAAAACAGTGCCAGTTCCACACGTTGGTTTGCTTCTAAAAGTGGTGAATTATTTCAGGAATATGATTTTATACCATGGAAGTAAATTGGATTTCCCACTGTGCTCAACCTTAAATTTTTTACTGGAAGAGAATGACAGCAATAGAAGAAGTATTCAATTTCTCAGAGTTAATGGTATCATTACTTTTTGTCCAACCATAAAAGCTTCTTACAGGCATCCACTTCCAGTAGTGTGCACATCCAAAAATAGCCATTCTGACTGAATTCAAAGGCTCATTGAGCCACTGGCATAAACCACAGTGGCAGTAGATGCCTAAAGAAAAATACAGAAAAGCATAAAAAGGTTGAATAATTCTGGTATTTCCTGAGCTAGGGATGACCTCTTCTGAGAGACCTTACAAGAATGGTACCTATCTCTAACACTGTCCTTGCCTCAGGGATGTCACTCAACAGTCATGCTCTCACATGCATCTCTATTTTGGCTGGGACTTTCACTCAAGGAAAAGAAAGTCAGAAGGACAGGTGTTTCAAAATTAAAGGATCACTTAGCATTCTATTGGATTAATAGGAAGAGGTAGAATAAACAAAAAGGACTGAAATGCTCAAGAATTTGGCCTCACTTCTTCACCTATCTTCTACAATGTCATATTTATCAAGGGAATGGGATGTGGGCTGGAAATCAGGCAGTGATGTCTTGAAGTTGCTTCATCTCTCTTCTCCTGAGACTGTTCATCTGAGTTTATCAACCTGCTCACTTTGTTACTTAAATACTATGAAATTGACAAATAAATATTTTAAATTAAAAAAAATTATTTAAAAACAAAGAAGACTATTTTGCTTAGTACCTCGACATTGCTTGTATTAGAGCATAAATAAGGACAATTTTCTATTATTCTGTTTAAATCCTGCAGGTGTAATGCAGTAATGCTTGAAAGACTGTAAAAAAATAACTGATCTGAATGTTACTAAAATTTCTCTATTTTTACAGAAGTTAAGGCAAACTGTAGGAAATAGAGTCTTCTGGCAAGTTGGGTCAATTTCCTGCACCAATAGCCTACCAAAAAGGAAGGTTAGTCTAGATTTCATAGGAAGAAGTACCACACCTTTGTCTATAATTCCATCAATAAATATCTAGATAATTCCAACTGTAAAAAGCAGGAGACAAAAGATCCATGTCTGAAATAAATTTTAATACAAATTTGATTATAGCCATGGGGAATTATCTTCTATTTCTGCTAGCTCTGATGAAGGGACATTTTTTTCAGATTGACACAGAAAAAAGTCTGTGTCCTTAGAGATATCAAATATCACCTTTCTCTTTATTTTTTCTTTTTTCCTCTAACTTACGTATTTTACTTATATAAGCAAATTCATTATTTTTTTTTTATTATTCAAAGATAAGCCTTTATAGTTTTTAGTTGCTAATGATTGTTTCCTTACTTATAACAGTAATGAAGCTTTTGATTCAGTATTTGACTCTGTATCCCAGCACCTCTCTAACTGCAGTTTTTGATCTTTTCTTCACATTTATAATAGGTGCTGGAACTTAAGAATCTTTAGGGTCCTGTTCAGCCAAAGCCATTCTGTGATTCTATGGTTCTGTATCTCCATTTTCCATTATGCCTACACAGATGGTTTGTCAGACTTATGAAATGATTGTTGTCGCTAAGCTACTCAAAGCTAATAATTGTCCAGGAGATTTCAGTATCCAGCTCATCCCAAAACATTATGGATATTCCCTGGACTTCCAACTTGTTCTGGATGAAAAAATGCTTAAAAGAGTTGTTTCTATCTTTAATTTTGATGTTTGGCTTTCCCATAAGTAGAGAAGGAAGTGGGAATATATAAAATTTGAATTTTGATTTGAAATGTCTTGTTTTATCTAATAGGCAGACAAATCACTTGTCTGTCTCACAGTCAGTTTAGTTTCTTTTCTCTGATTCATAGGCTTTCTATAACTGCTCAGGGAATTGCTATTAAGCTGTAATAAGAAGTCCTGCCTAAATTTTTTCTCTAAAATACCTCAAGCAAGTCATAATAAATTTTTTTTCAATTTGCACTAGAAATCTATTTTTTCTTTATATTTGATTACAGTACCTTTGCCTCATCCAAGCTTTTCCGCCTCCTCAGTGTATTTTACCTGAGGCAATTTTTAAATTTTTCTCATTACAGCTGTTACTTTCACACCAGGAATATTAGTAAAATACCTTATGCTTCCCCTTGTACTGCATCAAAGATCATCATATCTTTTAACTGGTAATTTGTTCTCTTTGTCTTGTGTCCTTTTCCCCTAAGGAATAATATTTTGCAGAGCCTGAGACTTCTGCATAATTAGATCATACAAAACATCCACTATCCTGTCTCCCACTAAGACAAGAGGACCTTAAAGTTTAAATTACTTCCATACATTCTCACTGTAGAAGATCAATTATATTCCTTTTGTTTGGTCTCATTAGAGTTCAATTTCATCTACATCCCTAACACATTTCATATAGATTCTCTATCTGACTTTTTCAAAGCCTAGTCATCTTCTCCCTGATGATAAACATATCTTGATTTAATGGCATTTTTAAATTCTGTCTGCATTTCCCTTGAACAAAATTCACAACAAAAGAGTAACATTATATTTACAGAATCACAGAATAGTCTGAGTTGGAAGGGACCCACAAGGGCCATTGAGTCACTCTTAAATGATATTGCCAATATATTCCTGAGGAAAATAAGTGGACCACACTGTTCTTCTAATAAATGTATCAATAAACAAAATACCTTCTTCAATGGCATAATGTTGTCTTTTACCCAAGCTACTGGAAGCTGAGGGGATAGGGTGGCGTTTTTTTGTGTGGATAAAAATGTATATAAATATATGCAAATGATAAGCAAATGAATTACTGCAAAAAACTAATTACTAAGGTAAAAATCCAAATTTTGCTTGGGAAAAATCACACCACTGCAAACCTTATGTCACCTTTCCAATAAAGTTTCAGAGTTCTACAGAAGGCCAAACTGAGTCAAAGTTAGCTGAACTGATCTATTTCACATTGTCAGAAGATACACATTAGTTCCAAGTCCTACTTTTTGTAGTGTGTATGTACCTTAGAAATACATACTGGCAATGTGTAAATACATATGTATACTACATATATAGCATGCAGAATCATATCTATATCTATATATATTCCACATATAATAAATCATCATGGATACATTTTATGGCTATGGAAATGTTTCAACACTTTGCTTCTTTCTCCTCTTAAAATACATTTAATAAAATACAAAGCTGCTGGATGATTAGATAACATTCTAATTGTAAGAAATTATGATTTTTAAGTGAGGTGTCCATTGAAATTTTTTGCANGGAAAAAAAACCCAATTACTCTACTTTGTGGAGTAATACAGAGAGTATTCCTATGATGTAAAATGTTTCATGCAAGATGTAAAATGTTTCTTAAACTCATGCACCACTCAGGGAAATTTACAAATTGAAGTACAGCATCATACCTAACTAAACTAAAATTCCCATAACCAATTATATGATGAATATATTAATTTAATATTACAATTAAATTGCATGTCATTGAACTGTAGTGAGTTGAATACAGTTCTAAGAGTTACATTTAAAATAATATCAAATAATAGGCAGAATGACCACCATTTAAAAGAGACATTAACCTCTCCCTGTTTCTAGTGCATGTATGTTTAAGTCTTTACTACATGGTAATAAAGAAACAGGATATGGAACTGATTTCATTTTGTCTCATGAGCATGATTAACATTGGAAAATACCAAGAATTCACTATATGTAGACATTTCACTGCTATTCCCTTTCTGTTCCAGAGACTAGAGGTCAGCTTATCTTCAGTATGTCCTATCAGGTCTCTATTAGTGTGAAAAAAAAAAAAACAAACCAAAACAAACCAAACTGAAAAAAACCCAAGTAAAAATATCAGTGGAAACTGTGGAAAAGGAAGTTCTTTCCCTACCAGAACTTTTTCAGGTCATTTCAATGTTGCTTCCAAAATGCTGCAACCCCTTGCCATGCTTGTCTTCTGTATTTAATTTTTCCCTCTGACCTCTCCCCTTTCCTCTAGGCCAAATCAATCCTTCCTCTTACATTCCCTATGCTCTCTCCACAGCTCTGGTGTATCCAGCTCTATGGGGCTCTACTCATCATTTAGGTTTATATTAAGTTTATATTATATATATACATTTCTACATTAATATCAGACTTGTGAAAATCATTCACCACAATATTTGAAGACACCCAGTATTAACAAAGCCCTCAGCCAGCATAACTAGTTAAGTACAAAGATGGGTTATCATATGTGTAATTTTCTAGCGACCTTAATTTCCATTAAAGTAGTTGAGAGTTTGCAATCATTTGCTCCCTGCCCTTGCAGGAGGCAGATCTGGAGAGAATGAATAAAAGTAATGCAGAGAGAGATCAAGGAGAATGATCAGAGGAAAGGACTCACCTCTTTTAGTCAGTTTTCCATTTTAGTTGTTTCAATAGTTAAAGAGGGAAGAGATTTTTTGCACACTCTTTAATTCAGATGTCAGTTCCAATACTTGACGCTTGACTGTTCTGAAACACAATCAAAGTGTAGGAGTTAAAATTACTAGCCTGAAACAAGATAAAATTATTAACATGGCAAGGATCTATGTATTCATTAAAAATCACAGCACTGTTGAGATGTTTTATGACAATGCTCCATGGCAAGGTTTTCACATGGTTCCACGCTCTGCTTCTTGCAACAAAAAAATAATATTTTGATTGCATAATGCTGCATTGGTGGTGCCATCTCAACCTTCCTACTCTCCCTGCACGATGCATCAAGAGTTTGTTGGTTCTTTTACCAAAAGATTCCAAGACTAGTTACATGTGATTGCCTCAGTAAATCTCTGCAAGGTCACCTCTCCCCCACTCACTCCCTTCCACAACCTTTTCTCACTTTACATAAACACCATGGAATCCTGCTGCCTGTGTCTGGAAAAGCAGAGGAGAATGGTGAGAAAACCTGAACCACTCAGGTTGACCGCTGTATACATGGTGCTTCCCACACCAGCATTCCAAGAGTAGTGGACGAAATTGCAATGCGAAGCCACTGCACATTAAAATATATGATATTCAAAAATTATAAAAACTGAAAATACTTATTTATGAGCCATTTTCTCTCTCTTGTAAGGAAAATTATATACATGTTTTCCCCTCTTATTTCTCCAGTACTACTTACTGAGGCTAACAGAAATAAATGGCTTTCCTCTGTGTTCTATATTTGTTCTCTATGAGTCATCTCACTATTTAAGTTTTGTTTCTGATCACCTAAAGGCCTAGCCTATTTTATTCTCTCTTTTTTCATGTGAACAATTTGAAAGTACAAGCACAAGTACAAGTACATAAGTGTGAATATTTTGTCTTGTAAACGTAGTTAACATCTCAAATCTAAATTTTACTGTAAAGCATATTAAAAGAAAAATAAATCATAGCTAAGGGTGGTTTTATACTAGCCTTGGACTATACTGTAGATTTATCCCTACAATAAATCGTTTGATGCATTCTTAAGTTATTTTAATCTCTTGATGCTCATTCAAAGAAATACCTCTTCACACCACAGTTAACCACTATTGAGGGTTAGTTGTCAGAAAAAGTAAGTAAAAATTTTCAGAGCAAAAATAACCTGAAAATATTACAAACTCACACTTATAAAACTAGATCAACCCAATCAGGATCTGATGTCCCACTTCCCACAGGCTAAAAAACTTCCATAAATTAATTCCTTTGGAAGCAGGATGCCCATCTTAGTAAAATATCAAGCTTTGGATTGAAATTCTTTCAAGTAAGCACTAAGAGGACAGGAATAGCCTCTGCACACAAGAGGTGATTATTCCTGGGAATTCCTTGACCTCTAAAGCAGTCAAACAGATGACAGCTGCAGCTCCCTCTTTGTTACTTTCTTTGTATTTACTGTGAGTCCTGTTTCCAAGATAAACTAAATTCTGACACTGGTTCAGAATCTCTGACATTACTGTCAGGATAGAAACATTTTAGTACTAGTACTCCAATGACAGCACTTTGTGTAGAGCTGGCTTTGAGGGCCTGCCTCTCCCTTGAGGTATGTAACTATCTTTAGTGTATTTCTTCTTAATTCTAAAACCAAATTTCCAGTTCTTTCTCTACAGTTGGTCTTTCTTGGTTGATTGTGCAGATCTTTTTTTTTGTCAGAAGTGGGAGAAAACAATATGTTCGACGTAGGGAAATGAGATGATAAAACTATCAGATTGGCAGTGGGTAAAGAACTAGAAACTGCTTTTAAATTATTTCAGAATGCACAGATTTCCTGTTGACAAGATCTCTTTTCAGGAAGGCTTTAATTTGCCTATAATATTGACTACATCATAAGCATTTCAGATTTTCTGTGAGAGCATAAAATTGAGCATATTTAATTGTAACAAGTAAACTGGATTGATTTTTTCTTATAACATCTCTTTGGGGAGCTTACAAACATAAATCTCTAAAGGAACAAATCCTCCATGTCTTTAGGAGGAGCCTTGATTTCTGAGGACTTCTCTGAACCCATTGAAACTCCCATGCTTGAAGATTTGGTTGAGAACCTTGCTGAAGCTGGGCTCAGATGGGTTTCTCTTAGCTGACAGAATTCGCTTGGATAAGAGAAATTTTAACTTGTCAGATGTATTTAGTGATGACAGAGACACTGAAGACAGGCAATGCAAAGGTATCACCTGCATCACACAAGTGTTAAGCACACTGTAAGCCACCGCCTGAAGCGTAAAAAGAGAAAATTTGAAAGTAACTTTCTGCAAACATCTAAGTATGTATGACAGAGTTTTCAGAGATGGCCATGGACTAGTGTGCT
Organism: Peucedramus taeniatus; assembly: GCA_013400575.1. Lineage (NCBI taxonomy): Eukaryota > Metazoa > Chordata > Aves > Passeriformes > Fringillidae > Peucedramus > Peucedramus taeniatus. The sequence continues at coordinate 371,633 of WBNO01004501.1, forward strand.
TCAGATTCCGTATTAACAGACAGCACTATCCACATCAACAGCCCAAACTAAATCAACATTGGCTTAATAGTTTTGAAATTTCTTTAATTCTTCATCTGTTTTGGTCTTTCTTATTCGTGCATGTCTCTGACCACTTTCCCTATTTTTTACTTAATCAGAGAGGTACAACAAGAAAAGGTTCACAAAAAAGCAAGATGATGATGATGGAGTGTACAGAGTACTTCTGCATGAGGGACAAGTGAATACGGTAACACTATAAAAAAAGAGAAAATTAAATCATGGAAGATCATGAAAACAACCATTGGACATTAAATCATGCTGATTAAGAGTCACATCATAAAAAGTGATGCCTCAGGTTTTAGCTTTTATATTTTTCAGATTTTGTACTGCTTTAGTGTGTAGTTCTGAGCTTCATATTAAGGGATAGTAAGCTCTCTTCACAGAGTAGGTAGACAAAAAAATTCCTTCTCTAGCTGGGGGACCAAGGACAACGGATCTAAATCTCAGGGCCAAGTGCATAAACAAGGGTGGAATGAAGGGAGAAAAACAAGGATGTGACTTCATAACCTAAAGCTATAATGGGACAATTAACTCCAATATGCCAATGGACGAGAACTTATAAAAGTGTGAGACTCCGTGACTGGTCGTCCACTTTGGGACCATTTTGGGTTCACCTTGTGTGTAGCCATGGCTGGGCTCTTGTGCTGCCCAAGGTGCATCCTTTGAGGCCTTTTAATAAATACCTACTTTATTCTTTGACTCCATCTGGTCTCTGCTCTAGGTCAGCCTTCACAAAGCATCAAAAGAAAGAAAGCTGAACAAATAAACAAAGAGGGGTGGCCCTTTCTGCAAAGTTAATTTCTACTGTGAGACTCCTGCCACTGTAGGTCATGGGGATAAAATCATGCCTTCAAGAGAAGGAAAAGTTCGGGAAAATTGAATTCCCTCAATTTAAGTAACTAGAAATGTTTAGGAACATGTAGCTTAGAAAGACCCAAAGTTCAAGACATCAGGAGGCTAAGAGAATATGTTTGACATGTTCGTATATTCTTTCTTTTGAGCTCCAATGCATGAAACCGGGCATGGGAAAAAATACTTTTGAGCTTGGTCATTTTTATAATTTTTTTGTGTTTTTAGATAGATTTTGTTAAACAGAAACATGAAAGAAAGTGGGGCAAAGAACAGGAGCAAAGAATAACCCAGTACAAATGCCTAGGGAGGCTGTGGCATCTCTGTCAGGGAGATACTGAACACTCAGTTGAACAAGACACTCCACAACTTGATAACTGCCTATCATTCCTTACTAGGTAAATTATTCTGTGAATCTGTGAGTCTGAGAAACAGACTCTAATCATGTCTGTACCATTCATGTGAAGAATACCAATACACAGTGTGACCATTATCATTAAACCAAATTTCAATGAGGAAATGAAGGGCAGGTCTTCAAGTGTTTTATTACTTACTAAACCATTTGATTTCTCTTCTACATGATGCTTCTTTACACTCTTGAGGTTCTGCTTGTATGCATAATTTTTAATTAACGATATATACTGTAAAGGAAATGGATGAAATTTTTACCTGGATTTTTTCACCATTTTTTTCATCACTTCTTATATTTTATTAAAGTAATTCACAATTAAAGTGGACGACTCTCCATTTTTCTTTACACAATATCAAGATACTGACCTACATTAACAACCCAAATCTGTTTAATTACAAAGGTAATAGAAAGGTGTACTTAGAGGAACTTTATATATGCTGCAACTTTTCAATGAGGGTCAGTAGCTGAGGTGACAAATGGCAGATAACCTTTGTTCAGAAGAGGCCTCTTTCAGATGATGATTTAGGGCATATTAAGCCATTAGCATCAACAAATTTTTACTTTTTAAGCACTGGGCAGGAACCTCATATATTTATTACCCAAATGATAGCAAAATAATAATAATTGCGCAAATTAGGATTGCCTAGTAACTACATGCAAATGAACTTCTAAAAATTTAATTACAACCACACTAGTGTAGTAGTAATGGAAATACCATAAAGCTTAGCAATGAGCAGAAGACTCAGTCTTCTTCCTATAAAGCCAAGACTGCAATATCACACACATTTATTGAACCTCATTTGTAAAATTAAGAGTCTCCCTCAGACAATTAAAAATCATGCTGAGTACTCAGCCACAGTAAATTACTAATATAATTAAGTAAATAATAAGAAAGCCCAAGTCCCTACTTAAATGCACTGCCAATTCAGCTAATCCAAGCACAACAAATATTAATGCAATACTTCAATGTCTACAGCTCAGCTCCTGATCTACAGTAATAATAACACATTAAGGTTTTGTTCATACTCAGAGCAAACGACTTATTTTCCCCAAGACAACTGGAGCACCAGGTTGCCAATAATAAGCTGCTCATATCTTCCATCATCCTGCTCAGGAAGGCAGGCTGAGAATATGAGCACTTTTAGCCTGATTGTATTTGCCACCAATTATAGAGTCACAGTCTTTTGAAGGTTCTTCACTTTAAACTGAAAATAAGCTAACCTGAAGGATTAAAATCAATGCCAACTAAAGGGCTCTGCAAAGTGTGACTTTTAAATATGCTGCCTTGGGAAGTCACTACACAATTACTATTTGCATTCCATTGTTTCTGCATACAAAGCACAAAAAATTACATCTTGGAAAAACCTTCTGATTTTAGCAGCTGGCACACCAATGAGAAAAAGTTAGAAGTTCTGTATTAACGATAAGCTCTATGCAAGAAATGAAATGTGTCTAAAATTATGCTGACAGCACATGTCACTTGCCAACAATGTACCCTAGCATTGATATGAACTGCTGTTTACAAGCTCACAGAGAAAGGATTAAATACAATTTAATTAATTCAAATTTAAATATGTATTTCTACCACTATACAGGCAGTGTGTGAATGGCAGACATTTCACTGTCTCACCGCAGTTGTATTATTCTCAGCCCAACCTCATAAATATTAATTGCTTTTGAAACTGAGTTACAAGTCTGCACATGAGATAAAGGAAAAATCCCAAGCATAGGCTTTCCCTCAACATCAATCCACAGGAGGAATAAAATATTCTCTATGAAATGTTCCTGCATCAGCACCAGCGGGAAATCCTGCAGTCTATTCTAGTTGGAGGTAAATGGTTTAATTTGCTCTTCATTGTAACTGAAAGAATCAGTTATATAAAACCTTAATATTTCCAAACCTGTTTCTTAATAAGGAGAAGTTTCCACAGCTCCTGACTTGACTGCCCCATTGTGAGATTTTTCATGCAACCTGCATGAAGAATTTGGCTCTAAAGCAGGCAGAAAACTATAAACAGAGGCAAATTAAAAAAAAAAAACAAACAAAAAAAACCAACCACAAATCCACAATTTTTTGTATTCACCACCACACCAAGAATGTATTTTAACAGAAATCGTTAAAAACCCTAAATTTAATAAAACTTTTTATTGTGTTTTGTTCCATTGCTCATGCCATTAAGAAGCTTGAAACTGGGCTGATAGTGCATGCATACCAATTTGTTAGCACTTTTAACAGTTCAGTCAGCAGATCCCTTGCTAGGACGGAAGGAAGGAAGGAAGGAA
>WBNO01004502.1:0-25192 GCA_013400575.1 Peucedramus taeniatus
AATTAAGAATTAAATACAAAGGTGTACTAAGTTTGGACCTTGTCATTCAGTGTACTCACTTGTCTGGAAAAGAAAATATGGAATGAGGTGACAGGTTTCCTGGTAACATTTTTTTCTGGGTATTAAAATTCAGAGCCAGATGAAGAGAGTTAGGAAAGAGTCTCATGATATTACTGAGTGGCTGGGTGATAAAGTGGTGGGTGAAATCCAGTGCTGATGAATGCAAAGTAATGCACCTGGAGAAAAACAAGCCTAAGTATGCACACACAGTGATAGCTTCTAAATTAGCTATTACCACTGAGAGGAGAAATTTTTGTTATGGATAATTGTATGAAAACATCTCACAAAAACATAGTGTTCTGTACCAAACAAACAAGAAAGCTTAGAAGTTATTAATAAAGGATAGAGAACAAATCAGGAAACATTATTATGTTGTTGAGAACATTTATGGTGCACCCGAATCCTGAACACTATGGGTAGATCTGGTTGTCCTCATCAGCACCTTTTCAAAAAAGGTCTGGTAAAGCCAAGCAAAGGCTCAGAGAATCACCAGTTATGTTCAAAGCTATTGAACGAATCAAGATTCTTCAACTTTGTGGTGATTGAGAGCAGAAAAGAGAAAAAAAAATTCCACCAAAGAAATTATAAATGTGATTGAGACTAGTAATAAGGAGCAATTACTTACCTTTTCTAATAATACAAAAGGGGCCTTGAGTAAGGTGATGGACAGTGTGTTGCAAACAAGATACTGCAAGCACCATTGATGCTATTGTCATAGAATAGTCTTGAGGCAGAAGTTATAGCTTAATTAGATTAATTAATGGAAGCAGGACTATTAAGCATAAAATAGAAACTCAGTTGCTAGCTCAGGACACTCCTTCAGATTTCTAGAAACAGGAAGGGTCTAGTATCATGTTTTATTTTCTCATGATGTAATGTATCCCTACTGAAAAGAATCAGAGATTCACTGAGTGTGAAAAGGACCTCAGGAGGTCTCTCCCCAACCTCCTTCTCCCAGCAGGGCCATGTATGGGATCAAACCTGTTTGTTCAGCCCTTTGAAAAACTTTCAAGGTTAGATCAAGATCAACTTGTCTGTTCAACTTATTCTACTGTTGGGTTGGCCTTCTGGTGAAAAGGTTTTTCCTCACATTTGGTCTCAACCTCTTGTTTTGATTTACAGCCTTGGTTTCATTCTCCCACCATGCACTAATGCAAAGAACTTGTTTCCATCTCCTCAACACCTTCCCCATAGGCACAGGGGCTGCAGCTGGGTTCCTTCAAAGCCATCTCTTCTCCAGACTGAACAAGCAAAGCTCTCTCAGCATCTCCACACAGAGCAAGTACTCTGGCCCTCATCATTTTTGTGAACCTCCTGGCTGAACTCATTCCAATGTAACAATTTTTTTCCTTGAACTTCTTAAAGCCTTTTGCTAACCACAGAGGCCTGGGAGACATCAATGAAAGCTAAGGTAAATATGCCATTGAGGACCTTTCTTGGAGTCCAATATTCTCTGACTGGGTTCATTAAGATATTCAAGATGAGGAGTTTATATTTGATAACACATTTACTTATTTGAATAAATTACAAGGGATTTGATTTGGCAGAGTGATACAGCAATGTACTAACACAGCATTGCAATGCTCTGCACTGTGCAGAATATAACACTTGCAATATATACTTGGCACATGATGCAAATGTGATTCCCATTGCCTGTCTGTATATGCACACCATCACAATGTTTTTTTCTCCATTACCAGGAATGAATAGGCAGCTTGAAGCCAGCAGTAGTCTCTTGCTCTCTTCAAAGTTCATTTGGTTGTTGTTCAGCTTTTATACTCCATCTTGGACTGAGCCACATCTACACTTCCCCCCTCTTGATCTAACTTGAGAAAACTTTCAAACTCTTAATTAACTCTGGGAAACTGCTAATATTGGAAAATCCATGTACACAACCAGTTTATTACTCAGCTGATTTATCTAAACCATTTACCTAAAAAAAGTCTGGTCCTCTTTGTGTTAAGTTAAACTATCTTTGCAGCAGCTGTGACTGCAGTAGCTCCCTACATTCTCCCTTGAGCTTCACAAACACATTACTGGTATCCATTTCCACTGAGACTGATTCAGGTGTAGGAGTTTGTTGGTTGGTCATAACTTTATCTGTGCCTGCTGTTACTGTATGACCTGTACCTTTCAGAAACACCCTCATTTCTTCTTTGTTCCAAAGTTTTTATTTCTGAAGTTTTCATTACAAATCATCCCACTTACCAGCTCTTTGATAATCCAAAATCAGCTCTTCTAAAAACCAGAGTCTGTGCTCTGTTTTCTCAATAAAAAATACAGCTGCTCACCCCTCTGGATGGCCCACCTAGTGCTTGTATCAAGGAACAATTTTTAACTTCCAGAAATTCCCTGGATTGCTTGCATGCTGCTGTTTTGTCTTTCAGTGGGTGTCAGTGAGGTTAAAGGCCCTATTAAGGAATAGTCTTTGATCTGCAGACTTCCTTGAGTTGTTTAAAGATTTTTTTTTAATGAGAAGCATTGTCCACTCTCTCAGCTGTACTGTGTCTGCAGCACAGTCCCACCATGATGACACCTTCACAGAATCAGACTCCTCTGATTCTGACCCTTGAACTCTTGCCCAGCCTGTTGCCCATCTCCCCATCTGAGCTGCTGCTTCACAGAGGGATACTTCCCTTCTCCCCTGAGAGCTATCCCATCACAATTTGGTTATTCCTGCAGTGTCATAGTTTTCTGACTGTATGTGGTGCTTCAGTTCCTCCTTCCCATTTGTGTATTTAACACTTGAGGTGGGTGTCTCTTCATCTTGTTTTATCATTCTTGTTATTCCATCACTCTGAATCTTTTGCTTTCCAAGCAAATAATTTCATGGATTTATCCCCTGTCTAAGACAGAATATGAACTAGCAAGACCTTTCATGTATTCTAGGAAGTAAATTCTTATATTCTTACATTATTCACCATAAGTACTTTTGTCTTTCTTCTCTATGAGACCATATCTCCTGCTTCAAGCCCTTCTCCCTGATTGTTGGCCCTAGAAAAGTGCTCAAATCAGAACGTATGTTAAGGCAGAAAATGATCCTTATTTATTTCATAAATTCAGATTTGGACCAAATGCAGCCTCTCTTTACTCCATATAGAGCATATGGTACACTTTATAAATTGTTCATATTTAATCACAGACCCCCTTATATTTTTCAACCACAGTTATTAAAACATCTATCTACAGAAAGTATTATAAACCAGATTAAATATGTAATTTCAATATTAAATAAATCCCCTGATTCTTCTGAAATAATAATCTATCTCTGTGTGAGGTTTGGGAGGAGATGGGTTTGTCTATAATGCACTGAAGCATAGATTAACTCATAATTAGAATTAAAAATACCTCATAGAGTAGCTGTACAGAAAAACGGTAAAATATTCTAGTCAAGGGAAATAGAAACATGATTTTTATGGTATTCACTGAATATTTATTGAAAATATGCTTCTTTTCCCGTACTAATGTCATAAAAAAGAGAAGTTTCAGTAAAATGTGTTTTTTCTCTATTTTCCTCTTCTGTGAAAACTGTCAACAAGGCAAACTATATCTCATGGCAGCCCTGTTGGTTCAAACAATTTGTCACAGCCTGACTCTTTGCAAGAGGAGGAAATCAGATTATGGTGACTAACGAAAGAAACCCAGTATTGGTGCATAAGGTTCTATTCTGCAGCTCAGAGAGCCAATGTTATGCAACATTTTAAAGACAGCTTAGTGGTGGTGAAAGTTGCTATCTTAGAACAGGAATGGAACACAGGTGTTGCATGGCAAACAGCTTGGCCCATGTCTCAGCTCTAGCTGTACCCAGGGATGACAGCTCCTTCAGTGAACAGGTAAGTTACTCATCTATATGTGCAATCTTTGTTTCCCATTGGGCAAAGTTGTTTTTTTTTTTGTCTTATGTAATGCACTGAGAAGAGAAAATTCCATATCTTTACACAGTGTGAAGTCCTTTCCATACTCCATGGCCCAATTTCACAGCAAGGTGACCTGAGCCTTCTAAGCCTTAGCCTGTTGTGTGGGGAGCAGGGAGAAGGGTAAAGGCTGGGGGCCCATGATTTATTTGGATGCTGTGCCACCTTGCAGGATCTTACAGCCTGTAATAATATCCCTTCTTATTACACTACTCAAGATGCTCTGGGCTCACTTCTTACTACCCTACCCATCATAAACTGAAGCAGGAAAACTTGAGACATGCTGCTAATAGGCCTGGTAAAGCTAGCAACAAGGTTAACATTTACTGTGGTGACAGAAGTGAGTAATTGTGTCCCAGAGGAAAACAGAGAACCCTTGTAGCTCTGCATACAGTCTTAGAAAATTCCTTGCACACAAATGTTTCTGCAAGTATGAATACAGGATCCACAGTCTTTAAAAAAGCCCAAATAGGTCAGATTTGAATGGGCAAAGTGACTAACAACACATGCAGATATTTATTCTCTGCTGCACTGGGTCTGTCTTGGGTGGAGTCACTTTCCCCCATAGCAGCAGGCATAGTGCTGTGCTTGTACTTGTAGCCAGAAAGCTGTTGGTAAGAGAGCAATGTTTTGGCAACTGCTGAGTAGTGATGCCCCAGCATTAAGGTTGTCTCTCCAAATTCACCTCCCTTCAAAAGGCCAGTAGGCTGTGCATGGGCAAGAGATTCAGAGGAGAAATAGTCAGGACAGCTGACCTAAGCTGACCAAAGGGATATTCCATACCATATGATGTGTGCTTAACAATAAAATCTAAGAGAAAGGAGAGGGGGAGGGGATGTTTGTTATTAAGGCCTTCTGAAGTAACTGCTATGCTTACTGAGGCCCTGCTTCCTGGGAAGTGGCTGAACATTGTCTCCTAATGGGAAGTAGAGAACAAATATTTTTGTTTTCCTTTTCTTTTCTTCATTTAACTGCTTTTCTCTTGATTCACCCAAAAGCTCTTTTTTCCCCCCCATCCTATTCTCCCCTCTCCCATCCTGCTGAGAAGAGTGTTAGAGAGGCTTGGTGGGCCGGACAAGGTCCATCCACCACATCTGAGCTTCTGCTCAGTATGGAAAGGAAGCAGCTTGGACTGAATTTTCACTATGCCCCACAGTTGCTTTGTGGCTTTTTGTCCTTTGCCTGGTTGGGGCAGAAGTGATGGTCATTTAAATAATTTTTTCTGTAATTGGAAGAGAACTTTTCTAGATGGGCAGGAATGTGCCTCTGCTAAGTTTGAGAACCAAAGCTAATGGAAGCTTGCTGAGCCAACTGATGCTGCTGGACCTTCTGTCAAGCTACAGCTGAAGGTTGTCCCACTGCTCTCAAGGAAGTGCCAAGCTTTGGTCATCTGCTACTGAACTGTAATGCGTTCCATTTCACCTCTGCCCAGTATATTCAGAATACTGGCAGGAGAACTTGGCCCTGGATGTAGGAACATCAGGTGCTGGAGCTCTGGCTAGGGCCCCTCAGCACTGCCAGCATCACAAGCATCCCTCAGAAATACTTGACCAATAGGAAAAACATATCCAAGGCAGCTCCCAAGACATTCCTTTATTAATATGGGAGTAGCAGAAGGAAAGAGATGTTTTTAAATTAAAAGACAAAAGTCAGCTTAAGAGTTTTGGAACTGTATAAAGCAGATTGGAGGGAAATAAATTGTAGACTCAAAGCCCAGTGAATCTAGGTGAGGATTTATCGTGCTGTTTTGATAAATAAATTAGCCTAGATAGGTATGCAAATTTAGACTTGGACCATGAAAATCCTTTAATTTGTTATTTCTAAGGCATTCTGAATATAGAACAAATATTACATATGCAAATATAATGAAAACTTCTCTTAAATCTTTTTCCTTTCTGTTAAAAGATTTTCTATTAGGCAGAATCCAGAAATCCTGACATGGAAAGCAAAACATATGATAGATATTATGGTAAAAACACAAAGGGAAAAAGCTATGATTTTGAAATCACATTCTTTAGCCTTCAGTATAGACCTCCCTGATGTTGTTCCATGACGTGGTCATCATAATCTGCATGTTTCTTTATGCTCTGAATATGCTGACTGTATGCATAATTCAATTTTCAGGATTGCTTATTTAGAAATGTATGCTGAGACTAATTAAGACCATAATAATGCCATAGAAAAATTAAAATTTGGACATGTCCAGAAAGCAGAATTTTCAACTTGGTGGGATACTCTGGGATTTTCTAACTTAAGACTGTTCACAAACAGGTCAAAAAGTCTACCTTTTTGGGAATGGAAATTCTGACCCCTTTGACTTTGGAATCAGTTCTCATAGTGCTGAAACAATTTCTTTCAATGTTGAAAATCTATTTCATGTTATTTTACAAGAGAATATTGTTAAATATAATGTACGATACAATACAGGATGAATATCATATGAGAGACAAAACATGAAACTTTAAACTGGACAATTAATTCTAACTTTGCTTTGATTTAATTATTGCTATTAAATTTGAGTGAAGCTGATTAAACCCCAGGAGATTTCCAGTCACTTACACGGTACTCTCTTGTGGAAATGGCTCTGTTTAAAGTTTTTTGCTAGCTCTAATCACTGAAAGTTACCTCTCTTTCTGCATTACAGTCTAGGGAAATGACCTTATTTTTCTTTTTCCCTTGACAGTCCCAAAACAGTTGACAGCAGAAATGACAAAGGTACTGACGGAAAAATTTTTTTCTTCTTCATTTTGACATTATGGATCGATGTCCATTCCACCAGCAGCCTCCAAACCATAGATCACATAGTGCGTGACTTCCAAGTCAACAAGAGACATTTACAGGTTAGCAAATGTGCTCATTTCCCTTTGGCAATTCAGTGGGGATTCTAGCCATCTGATTCAGAGAAGCACATATGGTAAATACTTAATGGAATATAAATCTTGAGAGCACACCTTGAAATTAAATGAGATTTTCAATGGGACTCACATTCTTGTTTTACAAAGGTCCTTTTGAGAATTATATTTCTTGTAAGCCTCTGACAGTTATTTATGATCTTGGGCATACATATACTCAAACGTTTAACCTATCCCATCTGTGTTAAATCTAGTTTTATATCAGGATACCAATGTTAACTGCTCACTGACCTACAGAAATAATTAAATTGCCTTTATTCTTCCTGGATTTTATTACCTGACCTTATTACAGACAACAAGATATGTATGAAGATGTATTTTTATTATTTTGGTAGCATTATTGTATGCTTTAAAAATATTTTAAAAGATGCTAGACTATATTTACACTCTCCTTAATACCACTGAGCCACAAGGAATGAATTCTGGAAGATAATTTTTACGGATTTGCTTAAACTATGCAGCATATCTCAGGCTTTTATATTTCCTTAATATATTCTAAAAGTTCATTTGTCACCAGGGTGTCTAAAACTTTTAGAGACTGGAAAGTGCCAAAAGGCCCTTTCTTCTTATAGGTTTGAATTAGTTTATCCAGTGAAGCTGCCCAGACTGAAATGGTTAAAAAATAGTCCAGACCAGTAGAGGCTAATAGCAGAGTGAAGATAGCTTTCCTCTTTCACACTGGAGTTGTGGAAACAGGAGCAAAATTTCAGTTGTAAGAACTCATTAGGGAACAAAGACCAACCTTTTAGGCAGCTGCTTGCTCCTCAGATGTCAGTGTCGGACAGTCGAACAAAGTAATTGTGCTCCCTGTGCTGTTTGCTACTGTTGTTTTCTTGGAAATTACTGCCCTCACAATGTTGCAGCACAGTGGTTAATGTATAGGCTTCCTGATATGACTCTGGCAAAACCAGGTGGGTTAGCTAAAAGTTCTGGTTGTAGGTTTGTAGCGGGGTGTTTTTTGTGTGTTTGTTTGTTGGTTGGTTGGTTTTGCTTGTTTTCCTCCTTTTTGTTTTGCTTGAAATTATACCAGAGATAACGTGCTTCTTAATAGACATCTGTAGTGAAAGATGTCTGGGTCCCAATTTGTTTCAAGCATTGAGAAAGATAAAACCTCATGGAATTTTTAGACAATACAAAATCACTCTATTGCATTTAATAGGTGCAACAGTAGAAACCATCTCCTTGCGTGTCATCAAATGAGCACTACACTGTATGTGGCATATTTATGTCTGAGGATAACCTAGCATGTACTTTAAGAAAAATGTTTTCATTTTTAACAACTTTTGAAGGTTATTTTCACAACAGACTGAGAAAAAAATAAAGAAGATATGTTGCCAGTCACGACTGACATTTCAACTGGTATGTGTGAAGCTAACAGGGTGACGATCTGAACCCAGGTCTCTTCTCTGATCAGAATCAAGTATTTTTCTTCTTGATCACTCTGCATTTAGATGAGCAGGATCTCAGAAGATATGCTGCCAGTATCACCAGTTCAGCATCTGGTATTACTGAATGCTGTGGGCTCTATCAAGTGTTTAAACTTCAATTTTTTTAACAGTTGCATTGGAGAAATCATGCCAGATATTCAGGGATAAAACACCTGCGAATAACATTATAACAGAATATTTTTCCAGTCTTTCCAGTACAAATATATGGAAGTCATTAAAAAGAATTAAGTAAGACACAATTTTAGACCTATTTATTCTTGCTCTGTACCCTCAGCAGGCTCCTAGCTACTGGGAAACAAACCTTCTTTCATGTATCCTACTCATTCTTTAGATAAACTATTAAGCTCTCTTTTTGAAATGAATGTGAGCATCGATTGTTAGTTCAAAATAAACAAAATGAAAAAGCTCATCCAGAAATTAATGTTCCTCTAGTTTTTTTTATGCTTAAACTCCTTGTAAATGAATTCATGTTCCCTGGCTTGGAGAGAGAGGACTCAGCATGGTTGTTGGGCATCCCTGTTGGATGATGAAATATGGGTTCAAATCAGAGAAAACAAAACAATAAGGACAGCTTGATATCTGACACTATTAGTTGACTGTTATTTTGGGGATATGTATCTTTGCAAGACTGTTTTTTACGCTGTTACATTTTGAGACATATTCCCTAATTAAATATTTCTTGATGCTTGCCTCCAGAAAGAATCAAATGAATAAAATAACATTTGTATTAAGAACAATGGCACTGAACAATTCCCAGCAAAATACATCTCTAATTAATTCAGTTACAAATCAGGATAAAATAAGTATTCCATGTGGGTAGTAGCAGCATTTCTTCACCACCTAAATGATAAATTTCTATGAAAAATTACTTTTTCCACCATCTTAAAATACATGTTTTTTAAATCCCACACTTTTACTTCTTTTGTATCTTTATCAATTGTACAAATGCATCCCTTTGCAATTAAAATACCTTTAGCTCCTCCTTTACTCCCATGGGAGGGCCAATTTTTAAAACAATAGTAGGATTATATGAGAATAGCAGAAGAAACACATACTGTCTACAAATCTATAACTTTTGATGATCCACTTGTTTTACTAAAAGGGGAAATATAATCCTTCAGCTTGTCATTCAGATCACAGTTAAGATGGTGTTTGCTGCTAGCATACTGAGACTCTCTTGGTGTTTTTTTCAGTGACTGACTTAGCAAAATTACTTTTAACTAACTGTTGTTTTATTTCATATTTTACCTTGAATACTTTCCAAGATCTCCTCTAACCTTGCTCTCAGAAATTCTCCTCATTCATTACTTTTTCTTGAAGAGCAATTTTAAAATTAAATTAAATATTTTTTATTAAAAAAAACATTTTAGACCTTTCTTCAATTTCCTTTCAGTTTGTGTCTGGTTTAAAAAATTGATTTTTAAGAAAATGAAATGTATTTTTCAAATAGAGTATTTTTCAAATACTTATTTAGATTCATGTAATCTAATTTCATATGAGAATATATTCTTAGCTTCACTGTCACATTTTCAAACTGAATTTCAGGAAGACAGCATTCTTAAAAATTAAATGTCTAATACAAAAATCTCACCATACTACCCCTACTGCTTTTAATGTAATAACTGTTTGTAACATATAATATTTTTTCAAGATTCATAGTTTCTGAAGAGTTACTTACTGTGCCAAATTTTTCTTGATCAATTCTAGATGTTTTTATAGGATAGTATGGAAACACATATAGGCTCATTCTCAGTTTTGGATGACTTTTATACACTTCTTGACAGTAAAAATTATAATATTGTAGGAATATTTTCTTAAGGGCTTCTCCTATGTTGTTTCCAAAATGTTGACAAAATAATGCACCTTTTCTTTTAGCAAAGTGATTTAATTTTTGAACAATTACACTCACATTTTCTGACTTTTCATTCTGAATTTTACCAATTTATAATACTTTACTTTTGCATAAAATGCACTGGTGAAAATTACAGGGAAAATTAAAAGAGAATAGGAAAATAGTAAATATGTCAAACACAAATTCAACATTATTAACTACAGGGAAATAGATATAGTCAATAGACAGTTGATCTATGCAATTTCAAAAGTGAACACCAGCATATCTGTCTAAATTGAAGTGATGACAGCAGCAGTCATAAAGGTGTAGAGAGAGAAAACAAAACATTTAATATGGCAAGATTGCAGCCATATGACATACACAGGGAAAGGCATCTCAGTTCCATAAAATCCTCTACTGCAACACAATCTCTAAAACAGATCGATTTGAAAGTCAGACAGGGAAAGCCTCTGACTAATCAGTCAGTTAAACAAAGAAAACAACTTTGCTTTGCTCATGTTTGTGCCCCTTTATATTTGCATTTTGAAGTAAGAAATTGAAAGAGATTCACTAAGCTCCTGTGCAAGCTTTTGGTGGTTTATTTTTTTAAATGTAATTTAGTTTTAAAGAAGTATCTGTGCCAGAGGTTTTAAAGAAGTATCTGTGCTATTAGAGGGATACATCATAAGATTTCTGACTAATCATAAATAATTAACACAGCTTAAAGAGTGAAGATCACGTAACCAATATGTGAAGAAAACAGCAGCCAGTTTATTCAAAATCAAGAAAATCTGCAAAAGTGAATTTGAAGAAATGATGATCTATTCATGGATGTTCAGGGACAAAGAAAAGAGATAAACTTCCTCATATAAATTATTCATGATCAATTATTTGCTCAGCTTCAGTCTGAGTACATCTTGTGACAAAATTAGATTTTAATCACATATTTCTTTAGACCCCAAATGAGGCATTCAGCATTCAGGGATAGTAAAATCTTTGGCTTCTTGGAGATTAGGGGCTGATTCTGCAGCGCTGAAGTCACTGGGACTATTTTTAACCGATTTCAATTAGACTAGGGTCAAACTGTTGGGACTTCATGGTTCACTCACTGTGTTCCACTATATTTGTACCAGAATAATTTTTATTTTTCCTCCAATTGAGTTTCTCATGTTTTAAAGGAGAGGGTGCACAATAAACTAGAGCACTGAAACCATAAAGGGGAAAGCTTTTCCTTTTGCTAGTATAGTGTTAATAGGCTTCAAAGCAGCTGCTATGGGACTATGTTTTAGATTTGCACTGAAAATAGTGTTGATAATACACAGATGTTATTGCTAAGCAGTGCTTACACAGAGCCAAGGCCTGTCTGCTTCTTGTACAACCCCTGCCAATGAGGGGGCTGTAGGTAGACAAAGTCTGGGAGGGGACACAGCCAGGAGAGCTGACCCAAAATAATAAGTAAGGATTATATATAACTAATAAAGGGAAATTCCATAATGTATAACATCATGCTCAGTCTATAAAGACGAGGGGGGAAAGTAAGAAGGGGAAAACATTTTGAGTGGTAGCATTTGTCTTCCTGAATCACCCTCACATGTGATAGGGCCCTGCTCTCCCATAGATGGCTGAGCACCTGCCTGCCCTTGGGAAGCAGGTAAATTAATTCCTTATTTTGCTTTGCTTCTGTGTGTAACTTTTGCTTTACCTATTAAAGTATCTTTATCTCAGTTCAGGAGTTTTCTCACTTTTATCCTTCCAACTCTCTCCCCCACGCCATTGCTGGGGGAGTGAGTGAACAGTTGTGTGTGCCTGAGTTGCTGGCTAGGTTTAAACCATGACAATTAGCTGCACTGCTTATTTGTCAGCTGGTTTACAACATGAACTACATTGGCAGGTTCTTCAGCATTCAGAAGTTAATGACACACCCTTGACTACTGTAGGGTGACAGTAGTTTCCATGAGTTCATGTTCTGAGATCAACTGCTATTTTCTTGATTTCTTAATTTTTTTGTAATTTAAACTTAATTGACTGGAGAGGAAGTCAAATTGGTCAGTGGAATCTCATGATACCACCTTTCTTCTGAATTTAGAGTAGAGTAGCCCATTGCAATAGATTTGATGGGCTTTAATTCAAATGTCGTCTCTTTCAAGATCTACAAGATGAACAGTGAAGCTGGGAGGGCTAATCCAAGCATTGGTTTATATCTGGCCAGTGTATACACAGTGCACTTGTCTGCTGCTCTTTTCCAATGCAGGCAGTTATTTTGCCTATACCAGACTTTCACACAGATGCAGAGGAAAAAAGCACGTTTTCTTCATCAGAGAAACACAGGTTGACTTTCACTAGACATTTGACAAGAAGTTGTTGGGAGTTACAAGTAGCTCCATAAGAGGAACACGTCCATCTCTTCTGCAACTGCTTTCTGAAAGGACTGTCTTTTGAAGTTAATGTTGCCATTTAGATGAATATTACACATTGAAGCTTCTTCTGCGATAGTGATTCTTTTTTTTCCAGGACTCTCTACTGAATGTATCTTACTGTGCTATTTATTTAGAACACACTTTGGCACCACAACAGGGGGAAGAATGTTGCTATAGACCTCGCATTAGAGATAGAGTGAGAGACAGACACTTGTTCCTTCATGCAGAATAGCCTAACCCTGTCTGTCCCTCACACAGCCACCATTTCCTTCCTCCTCATAGCATGGCCATCAGACTCCACCTCCCAGCAGACTTCGAGCCCTTTCACCAGCAAACCCACTCTTTAATAACAGCCATCCTTACTGGATATAGCTGTGACCTATTAAGGGGAAGGCTGTTCACCTGCTTTGGTAATTAGCACAAATTAGCTGCAACTCATCAGGGGCGAGGTTTCTTGCTGTCCATTCTCCTACAGAACAATATAAATATCTATATGGATATAAACTGCAAAAACAATTAACAACAGAAATATCAAATTCTACATGTACTACAGGTCTAAAATGGCCTTGAATTGTAGTTTCTTTTTGGAATCACTCTTATCAACTATTAATATGGCAGTCAGTTCTATGCTTAGAAACAGGAAGGTTTCTATGCTTAGAATCATGGATGTTTGCAAATTTTTCTATAGTTTGAATAATGATATTTTAAAGTTTATTTTAATTTAGATAGTCTAGCTGCTAAGAAATTATAGCTCATGCCAGGCATTATTTATCACTCACTTCTACCTTGTCACCTTCCAGCTATAGACTAAATAATTTTTCACTGACTTAAGCTAACCTTCCAAACCTCATCACAGTTTCAAATGCAAATGCATATGTATACATATTTATATACATGCATACATCTTTAAAAAGGTTAATATATAAATTTATGTATAAATATATTCAGACATACATATAAACTATGCTTTTCTGTGCTTTTCCACAGAACCACGGAATGGTTAACGCTGGAAGGTATCACTGGAGGTCATCTATTTCAGCCACCATACTCAAGCAGGGTTCCCTAAGCCATGTTACTCAGGATTGAGTCCCAACACTTTTTGAGTATCTCTGGTGAGGGAGTTTCCACAATACCTCTGGGCAACCTATTCCAGTGCTCAGTCACCCTCACTGTAAAGTTCTTTGTCATGTTCAGGTGAAACTTTCTGTCTTCTCATTTCTACCCACTGCCTCTTGTCCTATTGCTTGGCCCCACTGAGAAGGGCCTGATTCCATCCCCTTGGCACCCTCCCTTCAGATACTTGCAGACATTGATGAGTTCCCCTCTCAGTCATCTCTTCTTGAGTTGAACAGGCCTAGTGCCCTCAGCCTTTCCTCATGAGAGAGGTGCTCCAGTTCCTAAATCATCTTGTTGTCTTTCACTGGACCCACTTCAGGAGTTCCATGTCTTTCTTGTACTGGGGACTCAGCACTCCAGATGTGGCCTCATCAGAGCTGAGCAAAAGGCAGCATCACCTCTCTCATCCTTTTTCCATATCCATGTGCAAAAATGTAATATGATACACAACAACTATTATTCAGATTACTTTATTCAGATTACTAAATAAAGAAAGAAGAAGTTAGGAAATTCAAATTTAGGTAGATCTGCAACTGAAGATTTTCCTTAAAGTTAACTCTTCAAAATGGTTGCATTGCTTAGTTTTGAGCCCAAAGGAGAACTAAAATATCTGGTGTGCTCGATGCTCTCAGTGAATGACTGTTTCCTATTTTGCAATTCTCTAAAGGCTTGTTTATTACATAATATTAAATTCTTGCCGTAACAATGGTTGCTATTTTGTTCAGAAGCTAGTTTGTGACACACATTAATAGACTGTTTAGACATCAGTTTTTTAATTTTCACAAAATTTCTCAATATTGAAAGCCTGGCATGATCCCAATTTATAAGTGCTGAACTGGAGCACGTTGGAATTGTTCCTAATGATTAGGAGATCCACTTTGTGTTATCGCTTTGCTCATTTTACAGAGTTCTGAGTGTTGGGTGGTCCTCTTCCTGCTCGGACCATGCTGTGCCTCCTGCTGATTGAAGGTGCACTCAAAACTTCACAAATCAGAATCCAAATCCAAAGCTGAAAAAGCAAACATGGGTTGAAATTAATTTCAAAGTTGCTTTGTAAGCCATCCAACATGAACTAACTGTTAAAGCTGCTTCTTTCTCCAGCTAATGGACTGACAGGCAGCTCAAGAGAGCCATTGCCTCCACCTGTAACAAAAGACCTTTAGAACAGGATAAACTTCCTTCTGTAGATGCCTCTCCACACTGGCAGAGAAAGCCTGCCCTGTTTGTAGCCTAAGTAACATGAATTTCAGTCTTTGGGAGGGCCAAGGAAAGAGGTCTAAAAGTTAGGTGTTTGATTCTAAATGTTTGCTGTGGTTAGGAATGAGAAGAACTTCCAGAGGTGATTTCTGCCATTTAAAGTCCTTAGAGGGATTTGAAGAATCACCCTCTAAAAACGCCTGTCTCCTTCTGTTGACTACATACACTTAAAACAACTAAATATAAAGAAGACAAAATCAAATATTTACTGATGTTCCTTAATATCTGTGGCTCTAGCGATTTACTTATCATTCAGTAATTCTGACAAAGAAATAAAATGCATCCCTTCCTTCACAGCACAATACAGTTTGGAGAAATTTTTTTCTTATTCAACCTTCATTTCAGCAGATACTAAATTCAGGGTGCTTATGCTGCCCACCACAATTTAAGGGTTTGCATGTGTGTAGAATTTCCTGAGCTACGTTTTAAAAACACACCAAAACAAACCCAGACAAAAAAACCATACAGGTTTGTTTGGAAGGAATGTGTGGTTTTTTCTGGTGTTCTTTGTTTTTTTGTTGTTGGGGTGTTTTTATTTTTTTTTTTAAATTCAATTGTTTGTCTCTGTGATGAATATTGCCAGAAGACAATAACATCTCACAGACAGGTGTTAAGGATGGCACCAGTGACTAAAATAAAAGCCCAGGAGTCTTTTCTGTTTAACCTGAGCACAAGTTAAGTAGATTTATTCTTTAATTTCTACACTGATATTTAATAATTATTTGTAGCTCTATTGTCTACTTTGTATGTTGTAATTACCAACTTTTACTTACACTTAACCTGGCTTACCTTGGGGATGATTTCAAAGTATTTTGACAAAGAAAGAGACAGACTCTCACAAAGGTTGGTAATCTATGAACCTATGAACTTATTTCTTCATGGCAATCTAGACATATTCTGCAGGGTATAAAATGTATAACAGGAAGTGCTGCAGGGGAATTGTCAGAGATCATGCAGAGAGATTGCATCAGAAAAGTAAGAAGGAAAAATGGCTAACAGCTCTCTTTGATTATGCAGGAAGCTATTCAGGAGAATTTCTGAACTGCAATGGTTCCCCCAGGGAATTTGTTGCATTGGTATGGTGGTGAGTACAGCTATGGTTCCACAACATGACACATTCACCTTACCCACCTAGAAGCAAATATAAGCATTTGTATCACAGAAGTATATTGCCACCCCTCTCCTAAAATGCCTATATAGGACAACCTTATTGTGTTCTGGTTGAATGATTCCTTCATTGAGTTGAGCCACAAATTTATTAAAAAATCACACTTCTATTAAACTGTCTACAAAAAAGCCCTGTGTTAACAGCATCCTAAACAACAATCAATCTGAAATGTGTTTTACTGAAACTTACCAGAGAGTGTGATGCTTTAGACTGTTCTATCACTGTGTGTCAGCACTCAGAGAGACTTTTACCATATTTACATGTTAACTTGGCTCTTCAGGTGCTGTTGACTCCATTTCTTTATCCCTAGTTCCTTCATCCTGGCCTGCTCCACACTCTGTTCCACACTCTGCTGGAGCATGTCACATCAATCCAGCTTTACTATTCACCACTCCTGGTGTCCTCACCATGTCCCATTGTCTCCTCCTGTCACCCAGCTTCCTTTCCCACCAGCATCAGCTGCTTATCTGATCTTTTCTTCCTTGCTACTTGCTTAATTTCCCCCTGGACTGGTTCAAAATGACATCACACTTCAAAAATATGAGATTTTAAGTATAGAAGACAATTTGGGTTATTTCAGAGTTTACTTGTCTCCCACTACCCTATATCGTGTATACATTTAGATCCAATGGTAAGTAAAAATTTCAAAGTTGAGGGATAATAAAACTAATCTACATTAGTTAAAACTAATCTAAATTTAGTTAGAACTAATCAAAAATATTTGAAATGGGTAAGGAAAACTTTTATTCTTCATTTTATTTTTGAGACACAGGCCAGCTCCTCACATAATCCCCTTCTGATCCTTGTAATTAGAGATTTTTTTTTTCCTAGGAATAGTTGGATGTAGTCAGAAACCAAATGGGTCCTTGAAAGATTATGAAGCAGAGTCCTGTTGACTCTTGAGGGACTCCTCAAGAACTCCTTTTGAACTGACAAAAACAGTGAGAGAGGAGAATTAACCCTTTCTTGGGACTTCTTTACTCTCAGCAATAGAAATGCTCAGAGTGTTCTAGCAGCCTCTCTCTTCAAGGAAGACATAAATTTATCTTATATTATCGATATGCAATGATTAGAAAGAAGGTGCAAGGGAAGGGAGTAATAAGGTGCTTTAAATACCTGCTACCTCCAACATGAAATAGCCAATGATACTTTAATATGGCTTTCCAGTGCTATCTTTACAGCTTCCATTTAGCAATTTTCTTTCAGAGGTTTATATGAACCTGCCAGAAACTGCTGAAATTGCACAACCAAAGATGTATTGCACCAAACTGTGATACAGACAGTGGAAGAAGAGTAGACTTGCTTAAACCAAGGCTTTTGCCAGAGAAATTGTCTTGGTTTAAGAAAATTTACAGGGCAGACACTCCAAAATGGGTTACCTCTCCTTTTAATTTTAACCGCTCCCCTTTCACCGATAGGGAGAGACGCGTGTGAGAAGATGTAAGTGGAAAAAGAACAGTTCACTAAAAAAACATGAAACAGCATCAATAAATATAACAGTAATAAGCACTAGATACAACAGTGCTGAAACACATGGACTACCTGGGAACAAAGAGCACAAGATGGCAGATAAGCCCCTCCCTCAAGATGGCAGGCACCGTAAAAGACTGTGTGGTTCAAGGGACAAAGACAAGATGGCAGATAAGCCCCCTTCTCCAGACCATGTGGTTGAAAAGAAGAACAAAGAGGGAGAACAGAGGGGAAAAAAATCAAGAGAGCAACTGAACCTCTGCAGTGACAAAATCTCCCTCTTCCCCAAAACAACAACCAAAAGGCAGCAAGGACAAAACAAAAAGAAAACTTGATTTCAAAAGCAGTCAAATGCCCCTTGAGCCGTTTGCTCCACACCACTTGACAGGGTTGCTCCCCTGTCAGCAGCAGTTCTGTTGGCAATGGTGTCTAGAACTCGGCAGTGGCAGGAACTAGCAGTGTTAATTTCTCTACCTTTTTGGCAGGCTGGACCCAGTTGGTGTCAGCACTGGAATTCTGAGTTTGCACCACATTGCAGGGGGGAAGAAGCAGTCCTGCTGGGCACCAAAAGCAGGAGCCCCTACTCTGGGTACTGGCTTGGTGGCTGCAGACAGGCATTTGTGGAATTTGCCCACGGACAGTTTAGGACTGGGAAATGCAGTTTCTTGGACATCTGCACCAAACAAGGAGCTCGGAGAGAAACAAAAGAAAGTTTCTGCATTGTCTTGGAGAAGCAATTGTCCTAGGATCCCTGCAAGAATGAAAACAGAAGGAGACCTTATAAGAGTGCTGTGCTCTCTCCTAAAGTCATCCTGGGCCAAAAAGCTTCCTGATCCCTGCTCATAAAGGAGTAGTAACAATCTTGGGCAGTACTGGAGTAGCACAGGTACAATGCAAGATACAATACACATTTTTTGGGTTACCCAGGACAGAAATGTTTCTGTTTTTTCAGAGCCTGTCAATTGTAAGTAAGCCTGTTTAGAGAATTTGAATGCACATTTTCTTCACATCAAGGTAAACAAAGAAAATTTACTTCTGCTGACGAATCCTTGTATATAAACATTTTATGACATGAAACTTCCTAACTATTCCTTATAATTACTTAGAAAAAATGGCTTGTTTTTGTGACTAGCTCTTGATAGGGGGCAGAAAATATAGCAAATAAGCATAACTGAAGGTGGTAACATTGTGGTACACTGTTTGCTGCAATCTAGGGATGCTAAGAACAAGCAAGCAATAAGTCAAATAAATGAAATAAGAAGTAAAAAAGTTTTGTGCAAAACCAGAAAGAATTTAGAGTAGAGAAAAAAGCAAGGAAAAACCAGAGAGATCAGGAAAGACTTTTCTCTATATCACCTAAGATTTTCCCACCGATTTTCAAGTTTTACTGATGTGCTTTTCTCATACAACTTTAATGCTTATTTCTTGTCCAAAGTGAGTCCCCAAGTCAAGACTGCTTTGTTGAGAAAATCCTTGCATCAACCTTCAGATGTACAAATCTGGAATCCGTTAGTTCAAATGCGTCAATAAAATTTCTGATTGTAAATGCAGAGCCTACAAGCAAAAGCTTGTAGGTATCCTAGGTATCTGGGACACAAGCAGAAAGATTATTTTCTCACTTTATTAATTCTGTGCTGGCAAGCCTTGTGATTTTTTTTCTGTGTTTCATAACTGTTGTGAATTTTCAAAAACCCCAATCTCAGGAGTCTTACTGTCTGCAAACCCTCAGATTTTCTTTAAGTGCATTTTTCAAACAAGTTCCAGTCATCAGAGCTGCAGGGGAAAAAAACAACAACAAAACCTAAAAAAAAGATAGAGAACTTTCATCATTCAAGACATTACATGGCAAATGGCATGTTCACAATGTACTTGGGGTTTTATTTCATTAATTGCATACTAAGACTGAAAATATGGTGTTGGAGATACCAAAGGTTTGCTTTACTGAGAGTAAAAATGGAAAAATTGTGTTTGTGGGATTTAGAGTAATCTTAGCATAAGGCCATCTTGTACACACTGAATATGGGATTACTGGGTGAAGAATATTTTTCATTTTCTTCAACTGTTTTTCTTTGTAGGGAATGATTCAGAGCATTAATAGTTTATAGTCCCATTCTTTTCCTAGAACTGGAAGCTCAGAATAAGGGAGTCTCACTTCCATCAGTCTGAGATAGATGTGAAGGTCTACTTTGACAATATTCGTGCCTACCTTTTATTCTGTCTCCTTATAAACTTTGTTTCTGTGCTTGCTGTCTTTCTCAACTTTGCCTGTATAGCTATTTGCTCCACATGCTCTTCTCCCCAGAACTGTGCTTTAATTTGATGATTGCAATTACTGTGTGTAGACATTGTTTTTTTGGTCACTTTCTAAACTTCATCACAATTTATTTTTATTAGAAAGGCAAAGTCTCTGCTTCCCCAGCAATTGGAGCCAAACTCTGAACATTGCTTGAGGCAGAAACTGGATATAAAACAGTTCCTGCTCTTTTGTCCTTGAAGCGATTAGGGGACAAAGTGACACAAAAACAATGAATGCCCTACCTGTTCATCTGTATGACAGGGTTTGGCTTAGATAACAGATAAATGCTCTGATTTCAGTCTCAAGTGAACATTGTCAAATTAACACAAGCCACTGTATCAGTTGTCAGCTTAGTCTTTGTTCCAACAAATGACAGATATTAGCAGCTACTCATATTTTTTTCACACCCCAAGAGCATATGATGACATAGTGTTCATACACAATGAGAAGCAATGTACCACTGGGAATAGTTTCCTCTGTGCAAAACCTGTCACAGCAGTGAAAAGTCATTACTAATGTGGCTACACAGTTCAAGGGGCAAAATATGGGTGCCTTGGGAGCTGAGCACAGCTTGAGAGAAACCCAGTGTGAAAAAGATTCTGCTCTGTTTTCTCATTGTGACACTTAAAGTACCTCACTTGCAAGAATATACTTTGAGTGGTGCAAAAAGTAGAAGTTCTGCCCCCTTTGGTCATTAAAGAAGCTGTGATACTTTATACAGTCACTTCGCCAAGAATCAGAATTTGTGGCCTTGTGTTCTGAGAAAATCCATTTGGAAAAATTATATCCTTCCCTTCAAGACTACCACTGTAGTTTTAATTGCCCATAACATCCTGCTTTATTTCTGCCCTTAATTATTCTTTATTGGTCTTGAACACTGCCAACTTCCATACTCTTATTCAGAAGCATCTCTGTTTCACTGGTGGGTGAAATGATTGCCATATATATTAAGGGGATTTATTGTGTCTTTCTCTAATAGATTAAAGAATCCATTAAAATCCAATATTTCCTTGCCAGGAAGATATTATAATTAGGTTACCTTTCAATCTTTTTTTAATAAACTCCAGAGATTCCTTTAAGACCCTTGTTAAGGCCTTCTCTTAAGCTATTGAATTATTGCAACACCTTTTTTGTAGACGCTTTCCGATTTCCCAATATCTTTTTGACAGAAGGAATACAACAGAACCATGTCTATATTTTAAGACGTCAATCACAACAGTTGCAATGGAACCCTATATCAAATTAGTCCCAGTAATGCATCATACAGTGATAAAATTATTCCTCAAATCCCACTTCAAACTTGAGCTTTTTCTGCCATTCTGTTGCATGTAGGTTAATGTTCAGGTACTATTTTGTAGTAATTAGTACCTAATAAACACTAATAAGTGTTTTAGAAGTCTTATTTTCCAGAGAATAATGTCTTATTCTGTAAGTATGGCCAGTGTTTCTCATTCCTTGGTACATATGTTGCATTCATCCTTAACATGGAAGGTGGTGGCTTGCTGAGAAACTGATTCCCCTGCATAATTGATTTGTCCTTGTTAGTTTGCCACTCTGCAGTCTCTGTATCAGGTGTAAATTGTAGTTTTACCAATTCATACAGCTCAAAATGTTAGTTTCACCTATCAATTAATGTGTACCCCCACTAGTATTATATCTCTTTAATCATGATTGCTCACCCAGAGATACTTCATAAAATATGTCTGCAAGTTACTTCTTAATTAATTTAGAATGTATGCGGGTGATGCTGTATAGTGCTTATTTTTTAATTAACATTTCATTAAGTTCTAAAACAAATATCTTATGTAAGTCTATATCTTTCAGTTTCTGGATTTTTAGTTTACCAAAATAAGGAAGTAGTATTTGTCTCATGAATAAAACCAAAAGACTAATAATAATACAATGGTTACTAAAATGAAAGTATCTTTCAAAGTATATCACCTTAAGAAGCTTTGTCAACATGAACAGCACAATTCTCAGTAACAGCTGTCTATCCTCAAACACCAAATAACTACTACCAGCAAATATAGACTGTGCACAAAGGTAAATCTATTATTGAGGAAACTTCAGCTCTGACAGGATGAAATGAGATTAAAGATAGTCAGAAGGAGATAGATTGACAAGACTGAATTAAACTTTTTGCCTGAAACATCCAAGGGATTCTAAGATTCAGGTGCCAGTAGCATTTATAAGACATTACTAACCAATGCCTAAACCTGTAAAGGTCTATAGCTGCAAAAAAAGCTGATCCCCAAAGATATTTATCCTGCTGGCTTTTAATTAACTGAAAGTAATAGAAGTGGTGACTGCTTCAGATTCACCTTAAAAACCTCTCTGAGTCTTGGTCCCAATACTTACATTTCAATTACTATGTCTGTACATCACTAAACAAACTGGAACACTGCTGAGTATCTCAAGGTCTATCCCACTCCTGTGTGTAAGACAAACTTGTGTAATGAGCATTTCTTATAGTACCTCATTGGAAATTTCAGGCAAAGGCCCAACCCTCCCAAAACAATGACAAGAAATAATGATGCAGTGCAGCAATGCAGAAAGAAAGATTTAGTTAATTCTGACTTCGCAGTGTTTTGTTTTCTACAAAATTTTAAGTGGACGTTCCGGTGCTGGTTTGAACTGCAGGCTGCCAAAGGATTTCAATAATACAGGCTATAAGGTTGTTCTCAGCTATGCTGTTTCTACCAAAAATTAATTATTTTGCATATTAGAAGCACTTCAATAGAGATTAATGAAAAATTTCTCTCTTGAAAAGAAAAGGCCTACCCATAGAGGCCAGGGCTTTGTGCATTTGTACAGGCATAAGTTTAACCTGGCTTTGTAGCTTAGACAGTTTAATCTGGTCTACTCACACTCCACAGTATTCCAACAACTGAATATGTACTGAAGAGAAAAGAGAATCACTATCATTTTAGAAGAAAAAAAAAGTGGGTTACAGGATCAACTCTAGGACGGAGTTTCTAACTGTAAATCTCAAGCAGAGGAAAGGATATCCATCTTTTCTGGAATTAAGCATATGCAGCCTCTCTTCATTACAACAGTTTCTGCAGATGAGCCTAAATAGCTCCTTTCTGCAGAGTGGATTCCTTTTTGAGTTCTTTCCCTTTTATGGAGCAGTTCTATTTCCTAATTTGTGTGTGAGTTTCTAGTCACTTCTAAGGTATCTAATAGTTAGCCTTAGCTATATTTTTGCTCTCTCCCTTATGAAGATAATCTTAACCACAACAACTGTTATCAATCATGGACAAAACATCTCAGGTAGGGACCTAAAAAAATATTTGGTTAGACTTTCAGTGACTTTATTGACCTGGAACTAAGAGTTGACAGTTTACAACAGTGATAGATCTTTTGTGTTGTCCATCTCATCCTCAGTTTTTACTGGAAGAACCTCAAGCTTTTTATTTTTACAGCTCAAGCAAAGCACAGCTCTGTGCCTCTGAGTCCCTGCTTGTTTCCGGGAATCTGAGAAAAACTGTCCAAAGTACAGAGAGGTAGTAGTGGTAACAATAACAATAACATGACCATTGATGTTGTTCAGTGTTATTGTAAAATAATAACTGGTTGTTGTTGTTCCTTTTGTTGTGATTGTTGCAGTCATTGTTAGTGATGCCTTTATTAAGTGCTTTGTAGTAGTGTCTTGTCTCCTAGCTAGGAGATATTCTGCTGGATGTGGTGTTTGCGTGTCATAAAAAGACATCCTTTAAACAGCTAGAGTGAAACAGAAATGAGACAACAGGCATACACAACAGCAAGCATCAGAAAGCCCAAAGTGACAATGAGACATTTCTGATTAGTGTAATAAGTAGAACTCACTGTGTACAGCACGTTCTGCTTTAGTCAGCAATTCCACTGGTATTGTAGTCCTGGTAGGTTTTAACTTGCTAATAAATGTAGGATGGTATTGTTATTTTGCAGGAGACTATTTCTTTCTCCTTACCCCACAGACAATTAGTTCAAGCACAAGGAGTTATCACTTTGACATGGATCAACTCTTGGTCACAGCAACACATTCAGATTGAAGACCCTCTAGACTCTCAGGATTGTCTGAATATCAAGGGCTGATAATGGTCAATTATATCAACTTGTAAAATTAGCGAAGATAATGCAGAGGAAAGCAAAAAATAACTGAGATAAAGTTCAAGTGGAATTACATAACAGTTTACAAGAAACTTGCCCTTTACATAGGCAGGATGTAGGCATACTTCCCCATAAGCAGCTTAATGCACAGCACTTCTATGACATAACACATCCGATTTCATGGCTTCTTCTTCTGAAAGATAGTAAATTTTATTCCATGTCCCTTTGCTTCCTGCCATGCTTTGCTGATCCTGCTCAGTACCCTCTCCTGGGAGAAGAACTTTGTCTGCATCTCAAGGGAAGAGGCATGAGTTCCAATCTGACCAAAAATGAATATTCCATTTCAGAAAAACAGTTGAAGCCAAAAAGTCTTTGTGTGGTTTTGGTTTTTTTTCTATAAAATGAAATTTATAAAGTATTTTTGTGAGCTCTGAGTAAAGGCAAACAAACACAATTAATAGTGCTTATGGTCAGGGATTTTTCCTGTGCCTAAGTTATCTCCACACAAATGAATATTACATACATTGAAAGTTCTGATTGACTTTCTAAGAACGATCTGGGAAAACACACTTTGAAAGACTAGAGTTTATGGATTAGAAATTTCATGAGATGGAAAAAAGTGAGATGTTGCTAAGACAAATTTAAATACTACAGAAGAGCAGGATAGAGGGCGTGTGTAGAAAGTTTAGGTTAACATGGAGACTAATATTACAACATCAGAGAAAGAGATTCTGTGCAATATAACATACTCTTAGCATTGTGCAAGGATGACAAATGCTTCAGGGGATCTCAAAGATCTTAAATAGCCATAAATCCATACTGTGTTTTGAAAACGTGGAAAATGAGTCATTTATTATTTTGTGTTTCCCTCTATTTCTCACATTGTTAAATAAAGACTTTTTTTTGTTTTGTGTGTAGTTTTGCTGCCTGTTGAATTTTTTTGGCTTTTTTTTTAATACATTATATTTTATATAGTATTAAATACTTTTGAAGATCTGTGTTGAATATTTTAAAGCTCTCATACAGTCCATAAATAATTAACTAACCATTCCAAGCATACATAGGCCTTCATTCCCAGGAGGTTGTGACAGATGATTGTTGTGTGAGTGCTCCTTGGGTCTTTTAGAGGCCTATATCTTTGACTTGTAGGAATCAACTCATGAAACCCTGACAAAGGAAATTGACTGGATTTGAAAAAAAAAAAAAAAAAA
>WBNO01004503.1:2124-191270 GCA_013400575.1 Peucedramus taeniatus
AGAACTAGTCCATACCAAAATTTATTTCAAGGAAAGACTGGTTTCGTGCCAGATTTTTCTAAAACACCTGCATCAGATTTACATTCAGATGAAGATTTCATTTTATTACTGTAGTGAATAAAAGATATAGATATTTTAAAATAATATATGTATCTTTTATATTATAAATATAAAATAATATATATATATATATCTTTTATGAAAGATATATAAAAGATGGACTTACATCATGAAAAAATTTTAAAAAGGCCCAGATGTTTCTGTATATTGCACTTGATGAGTTTTCTTTAACAAAAAGTTTTGAAGGAAAAAATGATGGGTCATCTTTTGGGTCAGCAGTGAAGAGATAATCATATAAAATGTCATTGGAAGAAATTATCACAGCTGTCTTAAATGATGTTAAAAATATGCACAAAAATTACATTTGTCATGAAGCTTCCAGTTTCAAAATCTTGAACAGGAAGTGTTTCTGGAAGTAAATAGATTAAGTCTGGTTGTCTGGAAAGCTCAAGGAGGTTTCCTCTATGTCTATATCCTCTGAAACCAGTAGTATAAACTTATCTTTAACTTGTACCCCAAGTACTGTGAAACTCTCATGTGGAAAGTTCCTGTTCTAATGGAATAAATTGGTGTCTCAGAAAGGTTATTAGAAGTCAATGGAGAGCTAAAAAGCAAAGGGAAAGACTGACGGTTCACCAAAGAATGATGTAAAGACCTTGCTATCCTTCAGAGCTCTCAGGACCTTCATTTCTGTAACTGCTGAGAAAATCAATCAAGGAAGGTGAAATGGTCATCGGTCTCTGTTCTGCCTCAATAACTTCAGCTCTGAGAAGGCTGCCTTGTATCCAGAAGAAGCTTCCACTACAGAAAGACTGGAGCATTTGGACCTGGTTAATGAAGTCTGATGAGGGGACTGAGACCATTTGGAACATGGGTGCCCTGTGTGGGCACTGTGGAGGTGCAGGGCAGGGGAGGGATGACTTTTGCCTGCTCTCCAGGTGCAAGCCATCCCTGTGAGTACATGATGTGGTTGTGACTGACTCCCCAGTCCTCTAGGAAGGCAAAATGTCTTTGGTGTGTAAATAAGAAAGGTGCAGTTCAGCCTGATGCCATTTATGCCTCCATACTTATAGCATTTTCCCTGCAAATGGGACAAACCTAGAGTAACAAAAGGCATCTTGAAAGATTAAAATTATTTTGGTTCCAACTGCCCTTTGTGTGGGCATCTAAGTGTTGGTGTTTAAGTTAATTTTATTACTCCTTTGACTAAACTAATTAGGGCCACTTAAATGACACTAGGTGGAATGTTTTCTGTAGGGAAAGTGCTAAAGCTGCTTCGGATAAAACAGTGTTTTTTCCCTGTAATTTAGAATTAATAGCTCAATTTATGCAGCAGGATTAAAAATGCTTGAACTTTCCAAATGCATTTCCACTTCTGCCAATTCAGCTGTGTTATAGTAGAAGATTAAGTACTATAAGCTCAGGAATCTGACTGAGTCAATTTTGTATATTCATCTGCATTGGTATTTATTTGTTTGTTTGCTATAACTTCTGTACCACAGGTTATGCTTTAGACCTGCATTCCCATCAAGGAAAAATGGCAAGAAACTAAAGCAATAAAACTGTCCTTTTTTTATCCCTTCATCAGTTTGGTTTATACTTTAAGAACCTGCAGCCAATACTTTTACAACAAGCATCAGTAAGAACTTCTACCTCTTATGTTTCTACTCCCTCTTCAGAGCAGGTTTTTTTCTTCCTTATCCCCTCCCATTATGGTGATCATTTCATGTGCAAGTGGACAAAAGTGGTAAGTCATGTTCTGATCAAGTACACTGCCCTCAGCATGGTCCTTATGCAATGCTTGTCAGACTCGAGTGTCCTTCAGTGCTCAGGCTCTTTGTCTTTTTGGTCCAATTTGAAACGGGTCACTTTCTCTGGCAGACCTTAAGAACAAGAACCAAAAGCATAAGTCACCTAAACTTTTGATTTATGGCATTTACAACTGTTCTGCAAGAGTTTATAAGAAAGTGACCTACAACAATCTCAAAGCACTCTGTGAAAGAGAGACGTAAGGGCAATTGGATTTTCAAACAGAACAGCAAGAGTTGCCTTTAGTAACAATTGTCTTGTTTCACCATCTGCATAACACTAATTGAAAAGGTACATGCTGACATACAACACACAAGAATTTCTCTTACTAATTATGTATTTACAACAATGAGCAGTTTTGCGTCATGTAAAATAACAAGCAAGAATAGATGTTTTTTTAACACCTACTTTAAAACCGCACTCTTTGTGACGAAAACAACCCTGACAGTTCTTTGCACCATCAAAATCAACAACTGGGTTACATAACCTTATTCTCTGTGATATGCAAATTTCTTGGCTTGGGAAACAAGCGTCACAAAAGAAGTTGTGCTGGTATTAGCCTGGTCTGAATAGAAGGCTGGATAATAGCATAGAGATCAGCTCTGCTTTCTATATTCAAGTTTGAGGATCAGAGAAAATGGATGCAAGTCATTAATCACATCATTGTGGGGTTCTTTCATTGTTTCATGAGGAAACATCAACCTGCATGGCTGGCAGGCTTGCCCTCTCTGTCAGTTAGAGAATGATAAAAGTGTTTCTTAAAATAATCTTAGTCTAATACCGTTACTTTCGTGCACTATATAAAATTGCCAGGTCTCCACTATACTTCAAAGAATATGATTAGCAATGAATGCACTCTTTTTCTTTTGCTCTCATATTACAGAGACACTTGAAAATGGTAAATCTACTGAATGCTAGTAGCACTTGGCTGGTTTTTTTTTTTTCCTTTGTGAGCTGTTAGAGTGTTTAATCATCTAGTTAAAGGCAGCAATCATTTGCCTAAACCAGGAAATAATTCAAGTAATGAGATATGCAAAACAGGCACATACGCACATGAAAAAAAAGCTTCATTCCCATAAGTCTCACTTTCTGAATTGGCAAAAAATAATGAATCTTTATGTCTGTGGTGATAAAGCAGGACTCCTCACTCTCAGTATCTCCATCTTCAGTTAGATTGCTTGCAGATCCACTGAAATTAGATGTCAGTGTAAATTATGGTGTAGGCCGAGCTACTAGCCAAGGCTATGAAGGGTAGACACATAAAAACAAGGTGCTATTGAAGGTAATTGCTTCTGATCTTAAAGTTCTTAGTGACAAAATTGGTGCTGATGTGGCATTTGCATCCAAGGCTCCCTTTTAATTGACACTGACTGGATTGAAAGTTAGCTTTTTCCCCTACGGGTTTTATTTTTTCTGCTAAATTCTTAAAATCCACCTTGTAAAACAGAGGCAAACAGCGGAACACAATTCAGCTGAGCAGGAAAAGGATATTTGTTTTTTTCACAGATTCAGGGCAAAGGCACATGTGTATGCACATATGCAGATTATATGTACACTTCTGTGTATATGTGTGTGTGCGCACATGTGTTTGATACAGGAAAGAGCAACTTTAAATTCATAAGCAAAACAGTTGTGTATGAAAGGTTAAAGCTGAGATAATGGTAGCTAGAGTCACCATTGCAGTACCTACCTCTCAGACAAGCCACTGCCTAGAGGAGTGCTCAGCTGGATTTGGTTCCCCAGGCTCTCCATGTCACCTGTAAATAACAACTCTAACAATACATCAAAGCCATCACGTCAAAGCACCTGATCTGGCCAGAAGGAAAATATAGGAAAAGAGCAAAAGCTAAGACTCATATATTTAATGCTTTTAGTGCATTAAGACAGAGAGATGGAGACACCAGACATTTCAGTTTTCCAGCTAAAGCTTTTTCAGAAAAGTTCTTCTAAAGGAGTGATGCTTTGTCACAGTGTTTCTGCTGATTACTCATTACATCCTTTCAAAGGAGGTAGCACCAAGGTGGAATTCATCACAGTTTATTTTACCCATCTAAAAGACATCTGGATTAAGCTGACAAAGAGTTGTTGGAATTCAGTGGGTGGAGTAAAGCACTTCAGAATAATCACTGATTTCTGGAGGTAACGGCTATCTTGGACTGGGGCAAAAGTTGTTGATGGTAACAATAGTTACTGGAATTGAGAAGGCCATTGTCAGATATCCTCCCGTGGAGAATGGATGCACAGTACAATTAGTTATGCAGCCATACCCCTGCTCATCACCCAAAGGAAAAAGCTACTTGCAAATACTGTTTCATTGTAGCTTTTATATTAACGTATAGTAAAATTTTATGCTATATTAACAAAACAAGATGACAAAGTTGTGGGATTCACTTTCAGTGAGATCATTCCCCAGAGAAAGGGCTTAGTAACTTTATACTGCCTACACAGAATTTAGATTGAGAGAAAGTACATGAGTCTGCTCTGAATGCTCCTCTGGAGAAGTCCACCTCCAGGCTGCTTAGAAGACTAACTGCCTAAATTCAACCAATGCTCTCCTGAAAGTGGCTCAGCCCATGTCTGGCCATTAAAAACTGGATCCATGAGCCTTGTTCACTGCTACCACCACCACAGCCATGTCCCCCTGGGAGCCACACTGTCTCCTCAGCTCTGCAGGCACTTTAGCATCTTCAATCCTCTCACATTCAAGGCAGCGCACAGGAGAATCCTGGTCCCCAAGAGGCACCTGCACTCACAGCTCCCAGCCTGGCGTTCCCACCCACAGCCAACAGTTCAGCATTAGGCACCTGAGATAACTCTCTGACAGTCTGTGTGAGGCATCCAGCTTTGGTTGACAAGAAAACTCTTGGCAGTATCACTCAAAGGGGTGTTGATGGCAAAATGTGCATGTGTCAGTGAGGAACAGGCAGTGCTGCCTGGGCAAAAGAGAAAACTACAGAAAAGTTTAGGGAGCTGTCTGAACCATCGTGAACATGAGCTAGTTGCAAAGGCATCACAGAATTTCTTCATTGAGCACAGTTCCTCCTGGCCCAGCCAGGAATTCATAATCTTATATTGATTCTCTATATGCATCCTGGAGAAATATTATTAAATGACATCTTTTTTTGGCTTATTAATGGACGTTGTTTACCACCTATTTTTTTCCACAACTTCTTTTTCACTTCAAAGAAGCAAGTAATAATACTTCTGAAACATTACATTTAAAAGCTTAAACTGAGGAACTGCCAATACTTACAGTTTCTCTTAAGGTTTTGCTGAGACAAAAAAAAAAAATGCAGCTATCTTTACTTCTACTTTCACATCTTCTGTGGTAATCCATTCTCATTTATATGCTCACATAATAACTGACTAGTAGAAAATTTACAGGATGCTAGCACCCATGTGTATTATAGGAAATCCATATAAATTCTGTTCTGGGAAGGGGTGTTAGGATTGTGTAATTCAAGAATAGGAAGAGAAAATTGAGATCTCGATCTCTGCACTTCAGTCAAAGAAGCTATTTCAGCCTCTTTTTACCATGCATCCAAATTACTATGTTCACTATTTAAAAACTCTTAAACAAGGGGAAGAAATAAGATACTTCACCCACAAACTGGGCATATACACATTGTTTTTCCACATCTGCAATAGGAGTATGGTAAAGGTATTAAGATCAAAAGTGATCCCACTTTCCTTTAGACTTTTTAAAGATTAAAGTAGTGAAATTTCCCTTAGTGTACTTGAGTACAGGTATCAGGTATGGTTGGCACCAAGCTTCCACATCCTTACGTTTTACCCTTTAGAGATCCTGTATAATTTCCATCTTTCAGCTTTCCTTTCCCTACTCCCCCCTACAGTTTATTCAAGAGGTGTAACAACCACATTTGCATTTTATAAACTGGAAACTAAGTGATATAGAAGGCACAATGAAAAACTATTTCTACAGATTATACAAAGCCCTTGACAATAGCTAATCAGTTAGTGTTCAGACACTGCTACTTAGCACACCCTATGTATTGGTTTTCTTGATAGCTTCTCTTCCACCCCTCCCTTGCAATTGTTAGTTCTCTTTTACTGTTATGCCTTGTCATATGTCAAGATCGTAAGCTCTTTACAGCAGAGATGGTTTTATTATGCACGTGGATAGTGCCTGGAATAATAGGGTCTTGAACCCTATTTGGAATCCTTACATGTTACTGCAATAAAGAACAATTATTATTATAATAAAATGCATTGGGTTGAGAATGGTTGGCATAGTATAAACGCATGGAAGCAGTTAGAAAGAAAGACCTTTTTCAACTGTTAGAAGCAGTAGGTTTGTTCAGCCATTTTTTTAAATCAGTGCCTTGCTTTTTTCCCCTTCATAATACATAGATATAAGCTACTTACTTGTTTGTATTCTGGAAACAAAGCTGGTTTTAGTTAAAGGTGGAAGGACCACATCTGGATGTGGCTAGCAGATAAGAGAGTATGTCGTTTCCTGCATTATTTTTTTTTTGTCTTCTGAGTTGTTCTATTATATCTGTGAATGACAAAGAAAAATGCACCATAGTCTTACATTTTCCCTTTCCTTTTCACATTTAAATAATGTATTTTCTTTAAGTGCCTTAGCTGTAATAGAAGCATCTCTTGATAAAACTATTAGGAAAGAAAATACAAAAAAGCAACAAAGTAACCTTCAAAGCAACCATAAAAATCACAACAAAGGAATTAGAATTTAAAACATCAAAGTATCCACACTACTTTAATCGCTGAAATGAAGGGTATAGGGGAAGGAGGGGTTACATTTCTTGTGTTGTTTTATTACTGTGACTTAAATATCCATGTATTTCAACAGTAACATAGGAATAGAACAACTGTATTTTAAAATACACAAAGAAATGTAAATAGGACATGTAATTTTTATTTCTTACTGTCTTTTAGCCATTCTCTCCGCATGACATTCAGTGTTCATCTACACTCAGAAGAGCCTGTGCATGCTTCCGTTCTTTCTCAGCTATTGTGATTTGCCTCTATTTTCTTGTTTAAAATGGAGCATACAATTTGCTATCAAAGGTGATTCAAGTGCAGTGTGGAAGACTGAGCTCTCAGTGACCTTTGCTCAGTGCTCTCTCCCTGCAGCGAATAATGCAGTTCCTTCTAATTGTCACAAGAAGGCAATCACATTAAAACCTCAGTCTTGCTCAAAAAATCTCCCTGGATAAAAGCATATAATTTGTACACTCCAATGTATCTGACTGTCAGACATGGATTTATTAGCTCCACCTAGGACCACTTTCCTATTCTGCTGTTTCTGTATCTTGCTTTAGCGATTAGAATTATTTTCATCATCTGCTTCTATTTTCAGCTTCGAACTCCTGTCTGACATTTATCTAAAAAGCAGGATTCTAGCAAGAAAATGTAGCTGGAGCCAGAACTCAGTTTCCTTTGGGAGCTCCACCTCCAAAACACAAATTTTTTCCCCAGCCTACATGATCTCAATTATATTAAACTCTCTAAAGCACTGCTGTAATGACTGTAAAAGTGTTTTCCTAGTGAAAAAGGGATAAATAAATATGCATAGACAGCAGCCTCCATGTTTTTTAGGCAGTGGGAAGCTTTTTAAAATCTCTGCCTCTAGCAAAATTAAATTCTTACTGAAATGCAAGTTTCATGACAGTATTTAACACTCACCAGAGAGAAGTTCCTCTACCCTCTATTTTGGACTTTTTTAGTTTTGTCAATAAAAAGTATTCACAAACATAGGGGTGTCTCAAAATCACTCTGTTTCCTCCTTAGGACTTACTTTATTTCTTTTTGATTAGCCACGTTTTAGAATTCATCTTCAGAATCACAGGGTGAAGTGACAGCTACAGTCCTTGTTTCCAGAATGCAGTACTACAAGCAAAGCATAAAATGTCAAGAGCTATGCAATAAAAACTACACTTTTAGATAAAAATAATCTAAAGGAAATTCAGGGGGTCATCTAGCTTGTCCTGTGCCATGGCAAGATCAGCTTCATTGATGTCCTCTCTCGTATATTTTTGTCTCATCAGTTCTTAAAGATTTCCAGTTCTGCAGACCCATATCCACCCCAGAAAATCTATTGCAGTGCTTCACTACTTCTACCATTTAAAAGGTTTTTCTCAAATCCAGCCTGAATTTTCCTTGATACATGCTCATTGCTCTTCTTTCATCCACCAAGATTATTCTTCCCCCTTTTGCAGCAGCCTTAAACTTACTTCACTGTTGCAGAGCCACTTTTTTTTATGGTTTACCTATGAATCACTCCATGCAAGAATAAGCTTAATAGGCTGAGGCTACTTTTGTGATGCCAAACTGTGGCATTTTCTGATGGTTACCTTACTACCAGTGACCCACTAAATCCTAGATTTACATGGTAATGTGTCTTTGATTGGAAGGTTTTCTACTAACCAGCAGCAGCATAAGCCCAGTTCCCATCCCTCTCTTTCAGTAAGTTATTGTTGGGGCTAGAGGGAGGATTTTTAAAGGCATCCAATGAGACAAATCTACCAGCAACATTCCATTTGTAGCCTAAAGGGCACTGGTGGCTTTAGAGAACTGTTAAACTCAGAAGCAAATAATGCCACCCATTAAATCATGAAATGTGCCCCCCGATCAATCCACAATGAGTTTTAAAATGAAGCATTGAACAAAGATAGTATCAATGGAAAAGTGCCTCACTGCACCTGAGGGGGCTTTTTTACTCCTCACTGCCTCACCAACAACATGAGAGAAGTTCCATAAAGTATGCCAGCACCCAGCAGTGCTGTGGGAGAGCAGAAGAAGAGAGATCACGCATTTTTAGGAAAAATTTCTTCACTGAAAAGGTTTTCAAGCATTGGAAGGGGCTGCCCAGGGATACTAGTTGAGCCTCTACCTGGAGGTATTTAAAGACGCAGATTTGGCATTAGAGACATATTTCAGTGGTGGACTTGACAGTGTGGGCTAACTGTCAGACTCGATGATCTTTGAGGTCTTTTCCAACTCCAGATGAGGGCAGAGGAGCTGAAAAAGTTAGTTTACTGCCTAAAAAACACATTGATTTCCTGGAACATATCACAGACACTTGCAACTTACTTTTACTGGAATACAGAATATATTATCTGGGGAAAGGGTCAGAGATCATAAGTACCAGTCTGTTCTCAGCAGGGTTTGTTTGGGACGAGAATTTGCCATTCAGGTTCAAGATGAGGTTCAGTGATAAGACCCTGATCTGACAGATCAGGACACAGAAACAGGCTGTTGTCATGACAAGAACATTCTTATTTTAGAATGCAGTAAAGCTCAGTGCTAGCCTAAACCTCCCTCTGTCCAAGCTCTAGCATACCTACACCCTGATTACAAATACCTTTGTGCTTAGCTATAAGGTAGACGGGGATTTTTTTTCCAGAGCCACTCAGTGCTCTTCAACAGAATATGTATAGATTAATTTTATTCCAAGGCTAACAAGAAAGAAAGTAATTTCCTTCTTTTCATGATGTTTGGAGGAAGAAGGGTAGCAAAATTTGATTTTTATATGGCAGTAGTACTGCGGGAGGAAAAGAAAGGTGTCGAAACAGTTGAGCAACAGGCCTAGGACTTCAGGATGGGAACCGGGAAAGACCAAGAAGGACTCAGAGAGGAGGCAGGTTTTGGGTAGCAGGGATGTGGAGAGTTATTTGTCTCCTCCCCATTGTTAGCCTTGTATCTCACTAACCAAGCTTACTTTAGGTCCTGGGATGCTCTTTCCCAGTTTGCAAGTCACTTGGGAGCTCCACCAGCACAGGGGCTGGCATCTCCACTCCATTTTTTAGAAACTAAGGTACACCTGGCACCCCACAGCAGCTACCCTCCTTTGGTTCCACAGTGTCCCCAATTCCCAGGCTACCTGTCACACCAGCTACTCATAAGAAAATAATATAAGCCAATCTAAAAATATGATATTTGTGGGAAACCAGGACATCCCTCTTGCTGCCTTGGATGGGCTGAGACCCTGGCAGGGGGCTTGGAGAGCTTGGTATGGATCCCAAGACCCCTTTCCCTTCAATCTCAAGCCATGGAAACAATTACCAACTTTATATGAGGAATTACAAACCAGGGAAAGTAGAATAAAATAAGTAGCTTATTATTGAGTAGAAAAATAGAATGTTAAGATTCATATGAGAAGTGTACAGGGGGGTCAAGAAGTGTACAGAGGGGTCAAGATGGAGGAATCTGGGCGTGTACTGCCCTCCTTCCCTCTTCTTCACCGTCTCCATCTTCTTGGTGATGGTGGCACTTGGGGATTGGTTTAAGGTAGAATTTCACTGTCTAACATAGGTGATAGGTGTTGGAAATTAACTGTAAATAATGTCTACATAGTTTATAGTATAAAAAGACAACACAGCCCCGGGGGTGGGCAGTGTGCCTTGGACTGACCTGCTGAACACATCTTGGCTGGTCAGGGGGAACATGTTATAGATAAGAAATAATAAACAACCTTGAGAACGAAGGCCAAGCAACTCTGACTTTTTCTTCGACCATCTGGCTGTGAAAAGGACTCTCAGGGAATTCTCAGGCAAGGAGAAACCTGAGAGATATTGTGCAGGTGCCAGAATAATGTCATGTTAGTTCCTCTTCAGCATTTAGTACAGAGGTGGTGAAGAACTTAGGTGGACCAGGTCTTGTCCTGACCAACTCTGCTGGCATGTTCATGTCTTGCTAAAACTGGCACTTTTTCACAGGTGCAGCAAGAGGTTGCCTGCTGTGACTTTGCCACCACTCAGTGAATGCAACATGCACAGTCACTTTCATGAGGTGCAGATACATCTGCACCCATGTGTTGCCAAATACACACTTTGATCTGAAAAATAATGAGGAAAAAAAACCCCACAAATTAAAAATTATGCTTTAGGACCACAAAGGGCACCACATGGAATCAAGGGAGCCCTTGGACTAACTGCTGGGTAAGGTGGACTCAACTAATCTATGGCTTAAAGACTGTCTACTTTTTGGTCATATGGATCTGGTTTTAGATACTGAGCTGAGGGGAGCAGTCAGCTGTGTGAGCAGAAAAATGTGTGACAAGTTTAAAAAATGTAAGCCTGTGTTCCAGTCTGGTCTTTGCCTCCCATAATGCAGGCACACAACATGAGCCTTCTCATTAACTCCAATCGTTTTCAATCAGGCCACAGCAGTCTTGTGTTATGTAATTTAACTTTTAACTGCTTTAAGACTTGCTTTATAGTGCTGGCAATACTCAGCAGTATTAGTTGCCACAATGTCCTAGGTTTTAATGTCTTTTTCTTTGCTTATTTTTTCTTTGTGTAGCATTAGGTTGTTTAATTTTCTTTAACTGTCTATTGTTTGCAATAATGGAGGCAGCTTTTATACTGGCGAGAAAACTTCAACCTTTCTAGATCTCCCCTCTAGCAAGAGAAAACTGGAAGGCTGGTAAGTCAGAGAATTGTCAAGTCAGGAAAAACTTTTACTGCCTTACCTTAAATGGCAGCAGAGAAACTGCACTGTGCTGACAAAATGTCTTTGAAGCTGACATAAGGTTACAAGCCATACTCTTCAGATAAGAAGAAAAAGCAGATTCTGGACCTATTGGTTTACCTGTGAAAACATCTTGGTCTCAGCAGTCTTATGAGGCACCTATATGCCAGTGGCCTTGGGTCAGCACAGGGCCTGGTCTCCCTCAGTCCAGCTTAACCTCTATTTTATCTGCTTAAGAGGAAGTCATACGGCACACAGTCCTCATTTTGGCATTTGCAAAAAGCCACCTTTCCAAACGGGTTAATATTAGTTTTGTCTCACAACTAATTAATTGTGACCTTTTGATGGATTGTTCTTTTACCTCTGTTTCTTATTTGGTTGATTTGGTTTTAAGCTCATTAGTTCAATGCCCTTTCTTAAGTCTTGAATACAAACTCTGCATTGCATACGCAGGGTTAATGATATTCACATAAGCAGTTATCATCCATGACTACCACTTAGAAAAGTCTTCCTTTTCCTCAGAGAAATCCTGTGTTTGTAACAAACTGTTGGTGCACCTTCAGCAACAATAAAATTAGTACGAACATACATTACTCCACAGTTCTACACTGGTTAGAGAAAATGAGTGAAGAAGACAATAAATGCATAGTACAACTGAGAAGTTCAGAAGTAACAAGACCATTAATCTACCTTCCTTTTTATTTTATTACATTAGCATCTCTTCCATCTCTACATAGACCTCCCAGGACAAGACATTATAAATTGGTTTGTGAAAGCAGTTTTATCTGAAGGCTAAAGATGTCAGAGCTTAATATTCTTTACTTACCAGTGATAATGATTATAAACAACACTGATGCTGCTTGTATCCTTCCACGTTTCTCCATACACAGAAATATCAATGTTAAAGTACTTTCAGGACTTAGGAAAATATTATTCACTGAAAAAGATACAAAACCCAAGAGCTGTGTGAAGGATTTGAATTCAAATTAAAGGTTTAGCTCAAACTTAATCACTAGTTGGAGTGCCACAGTTCCTTATAGTGACATGTTACACAGGAAAGTAATGCAATTGACTGAAAAAAAATTGAGAATTTGGAGACGGGAATCAGACTAAATTTCAGTTGTAATTTTGTTTCTGATAGACAATGCACTATTCTGAATGCACTAACTTATTAATGTTGGGGAGTTTTAAGCATTTTATGTTGAAGCTAAAGTTAAAAAACCTAGATTTAATGGATTATTCTATCCTCCATAAATGGAAAATGTATTGCTAGGTCTAGCTGCATTAGGCTGATAAAAAAGCACAAGCACACATCTTGTAAGAGGCATCTAAACTTGTATATGCCATAACTATATAAATAAGAATATGGTACATATTTTTTGACTATTCTTTTAGTTCAATAAATATTCTTTTTAAATGGATCTGAATAGAGTTGCATTATCATTTGAATACCCAATGGTATTGAATATCAGTACTTATCCTGCTTCTAGGAAAAGCACTGAACTCCTGAAAAGAAGTAGACATCCCTTGAAGTTGAAATAAGATGCATCAAAAAGAATCATGGGTCTAAAATCATTGTTAGTGGTTTGGTATTTTGCATAGTGACTATGTAATATTTTTCCTCATGTACATCTATTCTCCCAGAAATTAACTTCTCCAGACAAGCCTGAAAAATATTTTTGAGCTGTGATTGCTTCAGATCTCGTAGTCGTTGTACCTTTGAAAATTCTAATAGTTGCATTTCGTACCTGTGTAAAAAACTACCAAAGGATAGAGCACGGTGAAGCAATGTCTGACACTCCACTGAACTCTAGGGAACCTCATTAAGGCCTTCTTAAAAATAAGGCCTTCTGCAGGAAGCAGAATTCACTGTGTTGTGTTTCCTTCTTTGTTTTGCTTTCATTGCCATAAATCCTAAATACAAAATACAGCAGGTGCCACTAAGGAGTCCTTATTCCACCACAAGTCTCAGAATAACATTCATAACATTTTGAGACATTAAAGGTGATAAAATAATAAAAATGCACAAATATATAGCAGCGGCTTAGTTTTCCATAATATAGAAATAAGTTTTGTTGTTATTTTGTTGTAGGACTACTGCGTTCATGAAATGAGACTAAACCAGAGTCGCTGGTGGGCCACATAGGCACTAGTCAACATTGCTACCTGGTGAGGCTAAACAGCCAGATTATTGGAAGGGTTTTGAATGCTGCACAGGTATCTGCACCTGGGATAAGTATTTTAAAGCTAATTCGCCTATGTTTAAATGTTTTATTATTGGCTATACTGTGGACAGTCTCTTCAGATGTGTTTTGCAGACTGTACCGAGTTTCTAGGTCTTGAAAGAAGATGTGGATATTGAGTATCCATGCATCAAAGAGCCAGAATAGATTAATATTAACATTCCTTCCTTCATCTCTACTGTTCCCCTCCTCACATTACTCTGAAAGATTTCTCAGGAGGTCCTTAAATAAATCTGGCATCTTGACTGCTGAATTACTAATAGAAAACCCCTTACAGTTCCTTTCCTTGGCTTGGGACCACTTTGGCAAGAGATGATGGTTGCTATCACACCTGCTGCAGAACAAAAAGAGATGGGCAATGCCAAAATCCTTACTCCAGGCATTGTCCATCACAGTACAAATCTTTATGCTGCATTTAGGACATTTTCATAGACTAGGAATATCTTGCTAGTCTTTTCCAAAGCCATTTCCAGACCTTTTCTACATGGCTTCTTTCCAAGCATGCATAAGAAACAGACTTTATTTTCCTGAGGGCTTCAGCTCATGCCTCTTTCAGGAACATTCTATAAAGAGAGATGCTTCCAATTATGCAAATACTGGTTAGATAAGAAAATGCCAGCAGATGGTGCTCAAGAATATGCAGCAATGCTCTTGCACACATTAAATGGCTTCTGTGAACATTAAATGGCTGTGCTTTACGTACAGCCTTCAGTCTCAAGAACCATACCCTAATGCTACTCCCACTTCGGGTTGATCTAGAAATAGACGTATGCAGCAAACACAGCTCAGCCATCCG
Organism: Peucedramus taeniatus; assembly: GCA_013400575.1. Classification (NCBI taxonomy): domain Eukaryota; kingdom Metazoa; phylum Chordata; class Aves; order Passeriformes; family Fringillidae; genus Peucedramus; species Peucedramus taeniatus. The sequence goes on from WBNO01004503.1 coordinate 16,489, forward strand.
AAAGGGCTCCTCCAGTATCCAAACAACCTATGTTCAGGCAAAACAAAGGAATACAGAATTTCCATTGGACTAAGTGGTAATTTTCTTTAAAATTACTAATCTGAAAACTCTTTGAATATTTGAATATTCAGTTGAATATTACTCAAATACTTTTTGAGCAGAGAGAGACTTGGAGGGTCAGAAAGTATGAACAAACTCAACCTCAGCAGTTCCTATCTCTATATCAGGGAGGCACTTCTGGCTTGCTAGAGCTTCACTATTATGTTAAATACCATACCAAGCAGATGTAAATATTCTGAAGGGCAAAATCTGGCAAAGAGCAGGAGATTTCACAGTTTTCCTCCTGCTGCCCTTCACACACATAAACACCTGAGTGTGTGGCTACACAGACCGTTATCTTTTGAAACTAATAAAAGGCAGCCACTGAGAAAATGTACTAACATCCATCAAAGGCAGAGCTGTTCAAGATCTGTGAAGCTCACCATGAGCTACGGTACACAATGAAGAAAAACTCACATGGCAGAACTCATGAACCATATAATCTAGCATGTGAAAGCTGCAAGTACCAGATTTTGAACAAAATAGTATTTCACAGGGAAAGTCTGAACACTTCTTATAAAGGAAAAAAAAAGGCATAGAAACTAATAGCATCAGTCAGGCTCAAAATCTGGGAAGGACAAACATGTCATGCAGTAAATTCTTTTTTCAATGTAGTGGCATTTAAAGGCAACACAGTCTGCAGGTCTAGACCATCTTAGACACACAAAAAAACAGTAAACCAGTAACAGAGCAAAACAACAAACCCATGCTGATTGAGTGGCATTAGTAATTTATCACATTTGGTTACTGGATATTACCTTTACACTATGCCTTAGGCATCAGCTAATTTATTTCCAGGCTGCAGAGTTCCTTATGCAGTCAGGAGCCGGAAATTACAGGAAACAAGGACCAACACTAAGTGACGGCACTCCATGGCAATCTAAAAGAGCTTGTCATTAGGTATCTTGGAAGTGAGAAGGAAAACCAAGTCTCCTGCATATTAGCTTCTGGAACTTTTAAGAAATGTTTCCTTTGGACATCAGTCATAAGGCACAACTGCTCTACAGCAGTCTTGAGAAACCAAACATATGGACAGGTCCCTGCTGATGCCTGGCTCCCTGCAGAGCACTGCAGGCTCATTTAACCCCTGTCAGTACCAATTTTACAGGACCTCTTGTGTCTCTAGTTCAGTCCTTTTTCCAATCCTGAACGTAATAGTAGAGTTGCATGAAGATCTTGAACAGCATTTAATTTTGATTAGATTTCCATTCCAGCAGCTGGTGGAGTCAGTAAGAGACAAGGAGTTGCTGATGCTCATAGACTCTGTCTAAGGTAAAACAAATACACAGAGGACCTTCTCTGGTGGTGTGTATTATATAGCTACTTTTCTAAGCCAGAATGGTGAACTAGATCAAGCCACAAAAACAAGACTTTTGACTTGCACATTCCAAATGTTATAAATGGCAGCCATGCTCTCAAGTGCAAGCTTGAACAGTTATACAGTCATTTTCTTTTGCATTAGGTGTTAACAGCCACAGAAAATACCCCAGCAAATTCTTTTAATACCAGAAATCTGCAAAAATGTATCTTAACAAGTCTTTCCCTGCATCTACCTGGGGAACCAAATAAGGTGTTGCACAAGCTGTTTTTGACTCCTTTCTCTGTCATGGTTTCCTACACTAAAAGATTGTCATAAAGTTCTTTGTACTATATCATTTCATCATCCTTGATAAAAACACAAGTCCAAGTGGCCTTAAGAGAAGAGCTTTCTGTTCTAGCCATTCCCTGAACCACAGAAAGGAATCTGTCTGGGCCACCACTGTGTACACAGTGGTGTACAGAACTGCTGCTGCTATGTGCGAAACAATATCTTGTTCTCCTGCTCCATGGCTATGTTATAACAGAATAGATACCTTTTCAGTCATGCCATAAGCTCCAGTCTAGGAAGAGCTAGATGTGTTGTCACCTAAACACCTATGTATTTTGTAGAGCTCAGACACTTTGGGTCTAAACAGGGAAGTTAACATTTTACAGCGCCTTGCACACTCATGAAAAAAAACCTAAGTCGCCTCCCCAACTTAGGTACTAAAGCTGGACTCCAACTAAGAGATACTGTACAAGCAAATGATCCCCAAGTTCTCCCTGTCCCAAGGATGAGCTCACCTTAGCTTCTGTGTGTGCTGACTAACCACAATAAACATATGGTGAGCAGTAGACAGCTGTAAATGAAACCCGTCTGTGCCATCGTAGCCACTTAGCACTCCCTGGGCCACATTCTCTTGACTGTCTCTATGACTCCCACCACTATCTACAAAGTCTGAGGAAAGTTCATCTTTATATCCACAACATGCTACAGATGCTAAGCACAGATAAAAAAGAAATTAGCAAGCAAAAGGATGTTTGTAAAGATGTTTTCTGTGTATCTCCTATTGTTTCTGGATAACAGGCAAGCCAAATTTCATTAAATGGATAAACTTCTATGGAAGAGCAAGAAATACACTTGGAATGGAAGTAGATAGTAACAACATCATTAATTTAACAGTTACTTTAAAATTTACTGATTTTAAAATCCGAAAAATTAGCCCTACAAGTGTAGAACTAAAACTCTTAATTTAAATAAAATCTGCCCTCCTACCAAAGAGGAAATGAAGCAGAAGCAAAGATAAAAGATTTGCAGGAATGTTGAGAGTGAAGCATAAAACCTGATGGGCAGAAGAAGCACATAGACATCCATCCAGCACTGAAGAGGTCAGGCAAAGTGTGTGACTCCATTAACATCAAAGTAATTAGATAACAGTTTGGTACATTATCATAGAGAACAGCAGACAATGAGTTATTGTATTCCCATGTACTTCATTCCATACTTTTCTGATAAATTCAAATTAAATATACTCTATATGCATTGCTGAACAGAAATTAGTCCATTTAAAATTTAAAATTATAGACACTCCTATCCAATTTGATTTGTAATTTCTTTGTGCTTTTTATTCTGAAAATCTGTGTGTAGAATGTCTTCTGAGACTCTCCCCTTGAGAAGACAATCTGAGGCATGTGACTTTCTGTTCTCTGATGGTTGTGCCATCTCTTTCTAATTGTTGACTCTCATACAAGGCTGCTGCAAAAGTGTTGCTAAAGTGGTGGTCTAGTTTACAAAACTGAGAAAGCTGTTCAGTAGCCTAGTGAATATTCTCACATGGAATTGAATAGAGGCAAACTAGAGCTCCTGATAAAGCTCTTTAGCATTCTGAACTCCTAACTCCATCCTCTAGCGCAAAAGTACATGTTTTTCTCTTACATTAATGAATTTTTATAGCAGCAATATGGTAGCTCCAGGTGGTGTGGTTATCGTGAGATAATCACTCCCCTCGAGGATGCCTGTTAACACCCCAGAGGTGATGAAAACCAGGCCCTCTCTAGTGCCTTATTGCTTCCATACGTGCTGATGGCAGCAACTAGAAAGAATTGTGAAACATGAAGAGCATGCAGAATTAATCTGCACTGTCCATTTGTTAATTATAAAGGCTATGAACACTGCCAGTGAGCACCATCTACACTTTTACACTGTCATCATAATTAAAAACTTTTAGTATGTGGTTTTGTGTTGCAACAACATCGATCAAAGTCCATTTCCTGACATGTGCAGCAGAAGCAATATGTTCCGCATAGGTTATTTCTGGAATTGTATTATTTACTGTAATAGAGCCCTGTCATGCTACCTCTATTGCACCAAATGTACCTGCCATGTCTGCAGAGACTTATTCCATTTCCTGGCTCAGACTCTCTCAAGCATGCACCAAATGGACTTGTTGAAAAAAAAAATTAAATTTATATCATATTCTGTAGAAAGATTTTTTCCATTTTATACACTGCAAGACTGATTTTTACCTCTGCCCTCTCTTCTACATATCCATGAATATGCTGCTGGGAATAGGGTAACTCCTCCTGCAGAGGTGGATCAGAGAAATAACAATAACAAGGATTCAGATCTAATGGAAACTCTGTATAAGGTAATACTCCAAGTGCAAAGCTAAAGAGTAGAAGGGGTGGATGATGGCTTGTGTCACTCATGCCAGCATGCAAAGCATGTGTCACAAGGTAAGGCCACTGTGAAACAGTCTTTAGAGTCTGCAGTGACTGCTTGCTTGAGCTCCAGACACAGGGAAATGCCAGACAGCACTAAGATAAGAGCAGCCACATTTCTTTATTGTCACCTGCACTACACTTTCTCAGGAAAGGCAGTCAAGAAGCTTTTCCGCCAAAGTAGAAGGAAATTGTGGAAACTTGGATTTCCAAAGAGTTAACTGTTAGTAAAACAAATATCAGGAATGCAGGAGGACAAAAAAAAAAAAAAAAAANAAAAAAAAAAAATGCAACCTTTCCTCCCTTACAATATTACAGTAGTAAAGAACGTGTGTGGAGGGAGGCAAAGGAGTGGGAAGTTTAATATCCACTTCACATAAATGTCCCACTTGTTTACTCTTCGTAAAAATGTAGATGAGATGTCTGCTCTTCATGTTTTAGTGTCTATCAAGTGATGCTTTTTTGGCACCTTGCTGTTTGCAAAGAAAAACAAGAGAAAAGTTGAAAAACAACAGTGCCTTGATAAAAACACCTTTCTTGCTTTTGATTTTCTATTCAGCTTGTGTAAGTGTCATAAAGTAGGAAAGAGAAAACAGGTCATCTTTGAGGTTAGCTAAAAGAAAAGACAGCCTGAGCAGGGAACTTGACAAAAAGTGGATAGTATCCCTAAGTGACACTAAGTACCTATGGTGGATGGAGCCCTGGTTTTTGCTGTTCATGGGAGAAAATAACATTTCCAGAATTTGGTTTCCTTCCCAGAATTTAACTAACTGTACAGAATTAACACACTGCCATGGTGCATTGCAGAAATCATTCACAGTTACAGCCTGGTGCACAATGTTCTATTGCAAAAGCAGGTAAATGAGGCCAGTTTCAAAATATATGGCAGAATCTCATTCTGGCCTTATCTGTGGCATGAGACACCTCTCAGAAATTAATATGTGGCTCCCCTTCTCTAGGTACAACTTTGCATGTGCTGTCTTTTAGCTGTAGAGTTGTTTTTTTGGATAGTGGGGACTGTAATATGTATCTAGAATACAGGAACATGTGGCATTCATATATGAAACAATGTACTGGTTGCCAAAGGACAAAGATGCAGTTATGCTCATTAAAAATGTGCAATGCCAGATGAAGACTTCAGTACAGTGAGAAGAAATGGAGGGGCTATACCTCTTTGGGCTGTTGACAGCTGGGTCAGGCAGTTCAGAAACACCTGCTCACCTGGAAATCTTGCCCTGAGAAAACACCTGTGTAAAAAAAAAAAAAAAAAATCAATTTTAATCAAATTTCAGAAAAATAGTAAAAATTCATAGCCACATCCTTCCAGTGATTGAGAAATACACTGACTTTAAACAACAGTGGACAAGAAATAGGATCAGAATACCAGGGATTTGTCTGGTTTCCCAGGCAAGTGGGATAAATAACATGACCAAATCAAAAAGCAAGACAAAATCAGGATTGTTGAAAAATCAGACCAGGTCAGTTAACTAGTGCCATGGCTTTTTCCCAGAACCTGAGCCCAGAACACAGAAGCTAAACCTTTGATTCTGAGAGCTCAAATTAACTGTCTTGCTCTACATCTTTACATCGAAAATTTCATACTTTTCTCCAACACTTGCAGAAGTTTTGATCAAACGTGGTTGTTTACTGAAACCTCATCTCTCTAGTAATCACACAAAAAAGGGCACCTGAAGTTCAAGTAATGGTTTTAACTGAGAAGGATGTAATCTTAACATTTCTTGAAACATGTTTAAAATTGCTTTAATTCTCAAATCCCTACTTATTTCTGCTTAAGATAGTTTTTATTTTTCTCGTAGCCAATCCTCTTTTTGGCACAATATTTCATTAGCCTCATTTTCAATTGGCTAAAGGTTAAGGATTTGATGAAGGAGTTCTGTTGTCTGTCCATGTCAATAAACACCCTTTCCTTTCATCTAACATATAAAGTCAATGCTGTTTGCACTTCCACAAGACTAAATCTCAGATTCAACTCCTCATCTTAAACTTAAAACACTATTTCTGTGGGATAATTTTTAAGGTTTTATAACTGTATTTCAGTGGTTTTTTTGGTTAACACAAAGAGAAAAGTGCAAATCTTAAGTTGGTCAAATTTAATTTATAAAGAGCAGAACCTAATATGCTTTAAAATCTTCTTAGCTTTCTCTTTTTTAATGCCATTTATCTCTTTATGAAGTTCAAACTGCTTTCAGGAGGTGGGATTTCTAAATACCACATCTTAGAAGATGAGATATTTTGGGAGGCAAGTATAGTCACATACATAATGGGTTTCTAATGGCAATAGCATGAAAGTTGTATAGACTACAATCCACTGTCAGCAATGCCATGGGACTGCATCTGAAGAGTCAAAAATCCTTAGAAGAATGAGAGGAAGAATGTAAAAGGAAAGGTGGGGTAGAGGAATAAAGTGAGCAAGAGAGGAAGAAAGGGAGGGAGAGAGAAAAAGAGAGAATGAAAGAGGAAGGAAGGAAGTGTCGGAAGGAAGTGTCGGAAGGAAGTGTCGGAAGGAAGTGTCGGAAGTGTCGGAAGTGTCGGAAGTGTCGGAAGTGTCGGAAGGAAGGATGGAAGGAAGGAAGGAAGGAAGGAAGGAAGGAAGGAAGGAAACTGCAGTGGTACTGAAAAGTAATTGAAGGGATTGGATGGCTTTGAGAGCCAGTGGAATATCACAGGTATCGCACTCAGTGATAGTGGAGTGGTTACCGACCGTAATTCAGTCTGACAACTTTTCAAAGCCCTTTGTAGCTCAGGGTGTCGATTGTTTTAGGAGTTGACATCTGCCCAGTCAGTGAGATCTGTGTAGAGAAGCAGTAAATTGATCATACAGCTCTTTACCCTTCTCATTACTTACCAGATCTGATGTTGGGAAGCAGAGCTGTTAATTTTGCCTTCTAAGTGCAATCTAGAATCAATTGGGGTTTGAGGGAGAGAGAAAGGGAAGGAAAGATTATCTTCACTACATGAGTCTTTCAGCCCCACCCAGCTGGAGCAGAGCAGTACAAACATTTGAGTTTACTTTGGGGACATCAGAGGGGCACAAATGAATAGCTGCCTCCAGTGCAGATCTGCTGAAGGCAAAAATGTTTATTCTATTAGTGGCAATTCTGCTTTTGGACAATCCTTCCTTACCTCCTGTTGCTATTTCTCTCCATTTCTTCACTTTTTCTCCCTCTGCTTCATCCCAACAGAGGGTCTGACCCTTCAAAGCATTTGGAAGACTGAATTAGTTCATGTAAACATTCTGTTGATGCAAAGAAGTTATTACTCATGAAAGTCAGAGGCAAAATGGTCAACTTTTAACAATCCCACCAGGAACACATGATGATTCTTAACACAGATACCATCATTCAGCCTCTTTTCTCCCACTGCCTAGTGAATTCCCCTTATTCTCTTCACAGTGCAAAGGATTTTGTTCAGGTGAACAAAGTGGTGTCTAGTGGCCTGTACTTGGGATCTCATTACCCTGACAACTCCTCCAAGACAGCATAGAAAAGTTCACTGCTCATATATCTTGTGAATTGTTTTGCCCAAGGAGAAGTCTGTCTTTTGGCTGATAATAGAAAGGACTTCAGAAGTAAATTCTCCAAGCTAGACATCTTGAACAGGGTCCAGCTGCACAAACAGCTGTCAGGAATCATGTTAGGCATTGCTTATCCTCCAGCCAGAGCAATGTGGGTCTTCCTAACTTCATGCTCTAGAAAGCAGTCTTATGGGGGAGATCTCAGAAACCCTAAAGTGTCAGAAATCTGTCTGTCTATGTCAAGGGAACCTAGTATGCATGTGTGCAGGTGCATACCTGTATAAATATGCTTGATTTCAGAGCTAAATTTTGAGTTATCTTTGGCTATGTCTAAAGAGAGAAACCCTGAAGTCCTGATTCTCTTCTAGAAATGTGACTGAATTTTCTGTGCCTTACGTCTGGCTCACATATTCAGGTTTTCCTTATGTGAAAAGGAGCTAATATGAGTTACTTGTCTTGTCCTTATGTGGCTTTGGGACATAACCCAAAGCAGATGGAATTGTCACACCAGCTAGAAGTCTGGTGGTTATTCCCATTCTGCATTTGGTACAGCCAGCACAACTATTGTTCATTCAGTTGCCACGGTGGAAAACTTAGCATGAGGGCCAGAGCTTCACCACTTCACAGTGATTCAACCTGCTTATGCTCTAAGAGAGTGTTTTGTAGCAGCCTACAACACTGTCATCATTATCTTCCTTAGTTCTATGACCTCTCTCTGAAGGTGAGGATAACTCAGGCTCTTGTTAATAGATCCTTTGAAGGTAGATTAGAGTGAAATGACACTGAATGATTGGTGTTTATAAATATATATATATATATTTATACTGGTATATTTCAGAACTATTTGGGTGCAATGGAAGGGATGTATATAGCCATTTTGGTTGTTCTTATCTGTAGTAACACCACTGAAGAAAATGAGAAAGGGAAAAGAAAGATAGAGAAAGGGTAAGGAAAGATCTCACTGCCCCTGGATCCAGCAATCAGACTTTATTGTTGAAACTTTGATGTCTGTTGGTCAAAGTGATGGTCACAGTCATGATCCATTGGAGATAGGGGAAAGCCCCTACAACACAGAGTCCAATGGGTTAATATATGTTCATGGTAATGCCCAAGTACCTTCCCTGCAGAGGGGAATAAATTAAGTACTTATAGCTTAATTCTAGAATTATATGCTAGAAGCACATGGCTTCTAAGCTATTTAGATTAAAAATGCGGCAACTTTTTATTCTGATTTTATGGCAGATTTTTTATCAAATCCCACTAAACAAGTGTTGTTTATGCATACCAACATTATTTCACAGAGCCACAAAATTTCATGTCTCTATTATAATATATATACATATAAAATATTTTTTTACATTTGTTGAGTTCTGAATCGCCAGAGTCCTTTCATTCCTGTGGGAGTATAGAATTAAAACAATTTTCCTCTTCTTTTGAGCAGACAGTATGTAAATTCTGTCCCTATTGAAATTAGTGGTATTTTTCTTAATGGCTTCAAAAGCTTAGGGTCTGTTTCTAGGATAGTAAGTCTATTTAATGAACAAAATACTTGTACTAAATGTCAGTTATAAATAAGTTACATGAGGAATGACTAGCTAAGGACCTGAAGACTGGTGAAACATGCAAGGCACCTTTACCTGCCCCTCATTTTGCTTACCTAGTTAGCCAAAAAGCACATCTTGTCCAGCACGGTGAGCACTGCTCAGAGTGCAGGTGCCACTTGGTGAGCTGCAAGGGAAAGATGCTGCAGTAGAGATAAGTGGTACAGGTCCAGCTCAGACCCATTAAATTTCATTAATGCAGGTGCAGCAGCAATCAAACAGGATTTGCTATGTTTTGTGTTCAGACTCATTTTTATATTCTTTAGAACTGAGCCCAAAGTTGCAAGCCCTGGGTCAACTCTGTGACAAAGCACAGACTCATTGCTACTGAGGAAGGTAATATTACTCCTCGTCAGTTTACCACATCAAAACCAGGTAGATATTCCTTGTGCTACTCCATCCTCCAGGATACAGCAACAGCACAGCCCTGGTTCTGCTGGACCATGCTAACTCCTGTTCAGAGCTTGGGCAGTCTCTGCTATGCTCTACAGAGCACAGGTTATTTACTTGAGCTATGTGTAGAATGAAATCATCTTGAGCTTGGTGTTCTTCCTACAGCAATAACCCTCACAGAATTCAAAGGCGTATTTAGGATTACCTTCCCAGTGATTCCAGGACCATGTGCCCATAGCACTTGATTGGCTCCAGTCCACAGGGCTTATGAGATCTGATTCTGAGCCTTGTTGTAGTGCTTAACAGTACTTAACCTGGATTCGCTCTGGAAACTTGCCACTTCATTTGCATTAATCAACTTTGGCAGCTCAAACCTGTACCAAGGTTTTCTCTCTTCTTTCTATTTCCCTTTACCTCTAGGTTTCCCTCTTTTCCTTTCCAACTTCACTTCCCCCACCCCTGTGCCACTCCCTTTACTTCCCTACTTTTCCATTATACTATCCCTAATCAGTCCGGGAAGCAAAAGAACGTGTTCTATCCTTGCTCTGAACAGTTGTGCACTATCATAAAGGAACTGCAGTTGTATTTTCATGAAAGAGCACTGAAGGTAGCCTCTAGACCCTGGAGAGAACTGTTTACAGCATTTCACAACTTCCAAGGATTTTCCTAAATGCATCGTATAATGTTGTAATATCACACCACTGACTTTTCAACAAATTCCAAAATTATCTCAGCAGGAAGTTAGTCTTATTTAAAAAAAAAACAAAGGAGAAGAATGTGACATTAAACTGGATATAGATTAAGAATTCTTAGCAATAATGCATTAGATATTAAAGATAGCATTACATGATCTATGCATTCCATGGTTTGTATGAGATCTGCAGATTAATTCCCACTAGCTGTGCATCTGTAATTGAGATGGTCTGGGGGTGGGCTATGGAAGTAAGCAATTCAAAAGGGTTGTAGTTTCACTGCTTAGAATCATGTATAGTGCTGTTTCTCTTCACAAAACCAGTCTTGGTATCAAATTTTTTCAATTTTCTGTCTCAGCACAAGGATTTCTGATTCGAGACCTTAATGGAACCCAGAAAACCTTGATATTAGGACCAATTTTCTAAAAGCATCTCCTGTAATTACCTCACAGCACAGAACCTGCTCAAAAGTGCAAAGCAGGTCAGGAGTTCCCCATTACCATGCGACCCTTTCCACCTGTAGGCCAGCAGACCAAATAACAAAAGGTCATCGCAATTTCAGCTTGTGTTTGTTACCACTTGCTCGGATGCTGGCTCTTTGTTCAGCTGCACACTGGTGAGCAGCAGTGGTGCCCTCTTTGCCTGGTGGTGCTTTAAATCCAGCCTGTGTTTACTATTCAGATGTGTAAGCAGCCATGCGAAACACAGAACAGTAGCGGTTCAGAGACTCTGCCACAAATTCATGTTTGCTAATTTCTTCATAAGAAAACAGTCACCAGCCAGATCCCCAAACACTGTTTAATATAAAATGAACACATAATCCTCAGTGTGATGCAAGGTTATTTTTCCAGAGGACTGGGAGTTTTTTTAATTCTTTGGAGATATTTCATGTGTCACTCATGAAGATAAAATTACCTGCGGTCTATTTTTTCCATTTTTCTTAGCCTACTTTACTCCACCTCGCCCCACCAATAAAAAATCCTTTATGTAAACAGTTTCACTACTGTTTCATATTTGAGAAACAAATGCAATTTTGAAACTAATTATGCCTTTTTCTCTTTCTGGCTTGTCTCTTTTCCTTAAAATCTGATCTTACAAATCACTTGGCCATTAGCCAATAAAATTTGCAGTGTTATGATTCTGTAGGTGTTTCACAAGCCTTTAAGTACATTTTTGAGGTTAGCTATTAAGCTAATCTCTAAATATGAGGCTGTGGAATATTAATGGAACTATTTTGGAATTGTAAATAAATGTGTTTGGAGCAATCTAGATGAAGAACAAAATGATAAAAATGGTTATAAAAATCTAATTAACATTTTAACTGTGTAAAGCTTGCTGATACAAAAGAATAGTCTCAGACAATAGATAAAGTTAAATATTCCCGTGTGGGTTTCCTGCAGATGAAACACTGCTATCAATATTTAATGGAATGTGTCAGAATTTACCATCATTTGAAATAATGCAAATAGAGGTTACCATAGAAATCACCTTGGCAGATTCCTGCACAAAATGCAACACAAACTACCCCTGAAGCATCCTCAAAGGAGTTAGCTAGATCTGTGTCTGTTATCCTTTCATGTAGTTTCTTAAAAGGAAGGAGAAAAGGCCTGCGTGTGTGTGTGTGTGTAAATATACCTTATGAAAAACTATTAACCAGTAATGTTAAATAAGAGAAATAAGAAACCAGTTCTCTTCTAAACACTTCCTTATTGCAGATTCCTGAACTCAGTCCATGCAGCAGAATAAATAATTGCAGTGAATAGGCTGGTAAAATGTCTCCACACAGTTAAGAAACATGACATACTAAAATTCTCTCAATTTTTATAGCAAACTTTTCCAAACCTTTTCTCTCAAAAGTTCCCTACAATCAGCTTACAGTTTGTCTTTACACTGCCTAAATACAGGTAGGTCCACCTCATATAATATGGACAGTTCTTAGGATAAATTTTATTGTTTTCATGTTTTTCTTCAATGAGAAAAATCTGTATGTTCGTAAATGTCGATCTCCACACAAAGTTATTTATCAACCAAATTTGTCAGTTCAAGAAGCAGCTATATGCTTAACTATCCTATCAATTTTATAATGTCTGTAATCTAGAATATAGAATCCTTCCCAAGCTTCTACATTCTCTTTTGAAACCTTTTCCTCATAGCTCTTGCCAAACATGCTAAACTGGAGCTAATGAGCATCTTTAAAATGCTACATTTCCTCTCAGCTTCTCAGAAACAGCAACATGAGGGGAGCAACTAAGTGCTCCTGAACTACTGAGGATCAAAAGTTGATCAAAACCTCCTCTCAGTGAGAAAAAATGCATAAATATATTTTATTGTCTTTCAAAACTGAGACCTTGAAGGAAATTTACAATGATAAAAAACCTGCCTCCTCTGTAAGTTATTCTGAAATAGTTTAGAAAACATTAGTATAAAATGCAGCTGGAATCTTATTTCCTAACACACCTCAGAGCCTTATCTTCTACTCCTATTATTCATATTTGAAGTAGGCAGTGTATGTTACTGCTTAGTAAACATAGATACACTGATTCTTGTAATGGGCAATAGTCTTATACCAAAAATATCTGAATTCTGATGTTTTCTCTTTGCCTTTCAGAGGTTACATGTGCATTCTGGTAATACAGTAAAGCACAGTGCATTTTAGCTTGGGGTTGGTTTTGTTGTTTGTTTGGGTTTTTTTTTAAATTTATCAAGATCTAACAGAAAACCCTATGTAAAATGGCATAATTTCTCCTCTATAAAAAAGTCTGTAGTCTGATATGCTGTCCACCTCTTCACGAAACCTAAACCAAAGGAGAAAATTTTTCAAAACCTCCTATTGATGGCCTGAAGGATGTGTACCAGGCTACACCTTTAACTAAAGCAATGACCGTCTTCCTATTGCAATTGGATCATTGTACAGGAAAGTCTAGAAATGCAGGAGGCCAAGAAGAAAGGCAAGAAAGAGTTTGCTTCTAGGAGGAAAAAATCACTGAGAAGAGTCCCACTGTTGGAGTCTCTGGTGTTTCAGAAAGTCCTCCCAGGGACAGACTGTAATTCCTTCCGTTTCAAATGTGATAAGCATGATGCAAGCATCTAGGCAGATGACTTTCCCACAGGAATTCACGAATTTTCTGAAAATATTCATTATTTTCATAATGAAAATATTCATTATTTCTTTCTTCAAGACAATTGATCTTAATAGAATCTAGTCAGGCATTTTGTCTGAACATACTTCAGTGCTTTCTCCCCGTATTTTGCTTCACTGTGTGTCACACACTGCAACAGGAGCTAAACAACTGCTTCATGCTTTCCTCTAGGAGAACTCTCCAACAGGATATGGCACAAATGACAGCAAATCCTGGATTGTCACACATATGAGCTAAACTACCTTTTTTCTTACTTTTGTTCTTCATGGCTCTGGTCTATAGTGCTTCGAGAGCAAAAGTCTTGTCTGACTAGACTGATATTTACTGCCTTTCACTAATATTTTGTAATGTAAACTATTACAAATTCGTTGTGACTGGTTGAGATCCTGTAACTACTACGACAAACCACTGAGTTACTAGGTAATCCTGCTGACCCAGTGTTACCTGAAAATACTGATGTTCTCTAAGTCTCAGAAATAGAAGTCTTCTATTAAACACCTGACCAACCCTATAATTTTGTGTTGCTCAGTTAAATGGAATAACTTGAATCTTTATGCAGTCATGAAACAAGAATCCTTTCACATACTGATCCTATGGTCACATTTGGTACTCAACCTGGCTCAAAGAGCAGAATTGGCATGTAAAGCAGAACACATTTCTTACAGTGTCATTACCCTAAGGAAAAACTTGAAAAATCAAAGGAAAGGTTATTCACAGGAAATCTGGCCATTTTTGTACATTTATGTGTGATTCAAAGACATTTTTGAGTCTCTTTTTTTTTTAATGTGGGTGGTATCTTTGATCTCAGATTGTAGCTATTTTATGCCAATGTATAATGGCCTGAATGCTTTATATCTAGAACATATTGTCATACCAACCTCGCTATCCAGTATGAAAATAAAACATTTTCTTTAGCATTCTGAAATATTTTATCTATTGTTTCCTTTGTCTTGCTTAGATAGATATCACCATTTAGTCGTATGCTACTTTCTTTTAGCTGGAAGGAAGGACTGAAGGCTCTTTCAAAGGCTACTTCTGCAATCAATGCTAATGCTTCTCTTTAAACAAATTGAAATAAGATCAGTCTGCCCCTCTGGGATCAAAGATCCTGGAGACATAGCACCAATATCTCCCAGTACATATCATTCTGTTTTCTTTCTAAAAGCTAAACTTTGAGACTTGTAGAAAAAACTTGGGTGTTTTTTGAGAATTATACTTTCAGACACAGTTACTTTTAAAGAAACATAATTTAGCTATAGCATGGTATGCACAGGTTATATAAGTAGGATGATAAGCAATTTATCTTGTGTTTTAAGAAAGAAAATGTTTGCTTTTATTTTTTATCAAAATGAAAAATACCAGTAAGGCTAGATTTTGTCCCATGTGTCTGTTGCAGCTGAAGCAAAGCTGCAAGCTCATCTAAACAGGAACAATCTGAAAGACAACTGAGGAGGTGGGAATGCATTAATTCTTTCCTCCTGCTGTAAACCCCACTAGCATATGGAACTGATGCAGACTAAGGGCTAAATCCAAAGCCTGAGGGATTCAGAGTGCTCTTCAGCTCTCTTCTCAGGAATATGTCTGTGTTCCAGCATAGAGACACCGTCTACAGACCAAAGAAAACCTTTCCTAGACTAATACATTTATCAAATGCTAGCAAATTCAGTCACAGGAACTGGGCATTATGCAATAATTTTATATTAACATTGCATCAAAACAAAGTTGACAGATGTGACACAGGTTCCACAGGTGCTCCACTCTTGAAGCAGAATCTAGACACCAAGCAAGGGTTCTTGGAAGGGAATAGACACCTAGATTTAGGTAAATGAGTCAGCTGCCTGTGACAAGTGGTGAGGGTACCAAAGTCAAAAAAGTAAACCCACTTTCTAAATATCGAAGTTCAGGTGTCTCACTCTGTAGCTGGGACTGACCCTCATGCATATGTAGCATTTTTTCAAACAGAAGCTTCCTTCTAACAGCAGGGAACAGATGTCAGCTGCCAGACATCCTGACAGTTCTTAGGGAACCAGAGCCCAGAGCAGAGGTGGTCCTTTCCTAATATTGCTGCATGGTGGAGCACTACATACTGGTGAAGTGGATAAGGTTTCTTTCATACTTTTTCTACCTCTGTGTTTTCAAATCTGTACAGTAATTTGGTTTGGAAAGAACCCCTTGCTCCAACATTGGTTTTAACACCATCTAGTCCCAGCTATAGGACCAAAATTATTGTTAGAGCAGGTACCTCAGGACAAGCTCTGAACACTTCCATAATGCAGATAACCAAACCCTTCTGGGGAACCCACTCCAGTGCTTGAGCACAAAAGGGTCATCTTTTTATTCCTTCCATGTATCTAGTTGGAATTTCCCTTCCTGCAGCTTTTAACAGTTGCCGCTTACCTTTTTGCTGTAGGAAGGAATCCTGGTTCTGTGCTCTGATCCCTTTAGTTGAAGACAATAACTAGATCTTCCCTTAGCCTTGTCTCTTTTAAACAGAAGTGTCTCAACTTCCCCTTAGACAACAGGACTTTTCATATGATAAGAAACCTCATTAAATTTCCTCCCTTCCTGTGTACCTAACTACTTCTCTGTGAGTGCTGCTGAACCTAAACAGAAATTGTACATAAAAACTACACATGGAAATGAGTGTGCAGTGACACATAAAGAAAGTCAAAGTATGACATTGTTTCCTCAAGAAACAATGATTGGGATTTTCTGAGAGTCTTCATTTTTCATGTTGAAAGATAAAACTGTTCATTTCCATTTTATCAGTAAAATTAAAGCCTTTTAAAACTTCATAAAGCTTTGTATTTTAATAGTAAAACTTATCCTTGCAAAACCATTATTAAATGTATGTGTAGAAAAACAGCACTGTTATTTGTATGGAGTCCAACTCGATAACAGAACTTCCTATATCTGCTGAAAGATTTATTTTCAGGCTCATTTACCCTTGGACTGATAGAAGAGCTTCACAGAATTCTCTGCCTAAAACAGCTTTGGAATATAAATGTAGACTCAAGGGAGTGAAGAAAGAGGAGCAAAAGCAGGGCTGAGCTGAACCTTCACTTGAGTAGGAGCAGACATCTGAATTAATCTCCCGCTGCTAAGCAAGAACATAAACTAAACTAATCAAGAAAGGATAAAAAGGTTGGGTTTGAAGTTGAACCTTAAATTCAGACTTAATCCAAACACTCTAAAGCCAAAGCAAAACTGATTGCTTGAAATGAAACATAGTGTTCTATGTGCACAGTTACACTTTGCAGCTGGAAACAGTTGAAATTTCCCCCAGATCAGCATGAGAGAGAAAGGAAAAGGAGAAAAATCTATTTAGGTATAAGAAGCAGCAAACAAAGATATGCTAAGTCAACTAATAACAAGTACCCCATGCCTGATCAGTGTAATTAAGCTGGGCATTATATTTTTATATGTCTGGTCCTGTCCGGGGTTTAATCTTAAAACCCTTTTAAAGAATATTACATTTCTGTAATTTTGGAGAATGTTGTCGTGTTTTTGGTCATGATCAGAACTGCACACCATTCTGCCTTGAGATCTGAGCATCTTCTGCTTTATCAGTTACACAGACTGTGGCACAGAATACAGCTGAACAGAAGAAAGTCTGAATTCTAAACTACACATCAGGTTGCATCCATGTCTAGTTAAGGATGTCTACAGATGAAACTGCAGACATAACTTTTGCAGTGCAACTGATTTCTGTATCACTGATTTCTGCACACTACCTTTGCTAGAAGAACAAATATCTTATTTCATTCCATGGACACAGCTACTGGCTATCTCAGTTGTTTAAAAGATGTATTAGTACCTGTTTACAAAAAAACAAATTCATGTTGGACATAAATAATGGAAGTCAATATATAAATCGTTGCTTTGGTCTCCCATCAACTATGTCTACCATTTTTTACTCCCAATGCCTCTTTTTCATAATCTTTACTAAAACTTTTCCCTTCCTGACTAAATTGAGGTAGTATTGCCATAAGAAAGAACGCTGTATACAAAGAACTGTTCCTCGGTAACACCACTGCTGAGCAGTGCTCCACAGCATCAGTGCTGAATCTCCAACATTCCCTCCTCACCAACAGACTCAGGATGGGCAAAATCTTGGGAGGAGGGCAGCCAGGACAGCTGACCCAAACCTGACCAAAGATCTAGCATCACTTGCTGATGGGGAGTAAAGAATAAAATATTTTTGTGGGGTTTTTTCTTTCTTTGTGCATATGTAACCTTTTGCTTTTGCTTTATTAAACTGCCTTATCTCAACCTACAAGGATTTTATTTCTATCTTATTTTCTTCCCTATCTTGCTGAGGAGTGATGGAGGGTGGGGACTTGTTGTCCAGCCAAGGGCAACCCATTTCACCACAGTTACAGACACCTGAAGCTTTCCACTCCTCAGGTAAGTCCCCTTAAGGCAAATGCATAGTAGCACTTTTTGCTCCCTTGGAGCAAAAGACACGTCTCAAAGAGATTTTTGTCATGTGTTCTCTCCTCTGGGGTCTCTTTCTCTTACACATTTTCTGATTGATAAATTTAGCTTGTTGCACTTTATAGGAAAGTTTCAGGGTTAACCTGTCTGAAATATTATTGCTGGAACAGTAGGGAATCCACTTTCCCAAAATTACCATGATGAAAAATGGGCTTGATTATTTCTGTTTTCTCAGGCACTCGTCATGAATGGAAACAAAATTTCATTTTCTAATGCTAGAGGAAAATTATATGGAAGATTGCCTTTATGACACTGAACAAGAAGGGGAGTACGAATCAAAAGAAAATTACTCCTTTTTTGAGAATGGCCCATGCTCAGTGCAAGTCCTTGTACCAGGTGGGAAGTACAAAAGTTCAGTTTGCCAGAATATGTTGGAAGTCTTGGCTTTGTCTCTAGGCAGCATAAGCCAGTACTGCTGGTGCAAGGAGGGCAGACGCCCCACAAAAAACTTAGAATGAGGTAATAACTATAGGCATGACTGTGTCTGGCTCATCCTGTGAGTCTACAGATATGTCACACTTCTTCCTAAGGGTTGTTGTCAAATAACTAAAAAGAGAAAGTTACTTGGACTTCAGAAGGATTGGGTATGATATGCAAGCTAGAGATCCCAAAAAAATGCAAGTGATGATAGATCAGAAACTTTAAGGCTTCAGCCTAGTATTAAAGCCTGGTTAAAGAGGAACTCTTTCCTGTAATTGTCTTATGCAGTACCACTGAATGCTTGTAAAAAGACTTAAGTAGAACTGCAGTCTACATCTCTGCCAGATTACAGTTTGAATGGTGTACTCTTCAGACAGTAACTTTGTGTGCTTTGACTGTTTTTGTGTAAAAATATTTTGCAATTAGAACTTTCACAGAACATCCATATATCTTTGTTTTTTCTAAAATAGCTAGAGACTGTTGATTACATCACAGTAAAGAAATGTAGGCTATAGAAACCACAGTTCTGCTCCCATTTTCTCTCAGAATCTGTGGAAACACCATCAAGTTGACTCAAACATAAGTAGTGCATGGGGTCAACAACACTCACATCAGAATATTACTTAATTTTTAAAGTCTATGTGCTATACATTTGATTAAGGATTAACTGCATAATAACCTACAAATTTTGGCAGATAAAAGAGCAAACAGCTCTGGTTTGCAGAGCAGTGTACTTCTGAGAAAGTACCAGTAATGGTGATTTATGTCGTTTAATGGAGTTAGACAAAACTTCTGAAAACTTTTTCTTTATAATTTTGAAGCTTGAACCCTTATTAATCAAAAATACTAAATAAACAACTGCAAGAGTAGCTGAATAGAAAGCCTCCATTTCATCAGGTTAAATTTTCTTTAAAGTAGTATCACATAAAAAAAATAATGGAGAAAAACTGTTATAAAAATTCCATTCTCGGGGATCCAGCAAGATGAAATATGTTTTCAGTACTCAGTTCTTAGAATGTAAACTATTAGATGAATACAATAAAAAATTGATGAGTTTATTTAAACACCATGTAATCTATCAAGAGGTCTGACTCTATGCTGAAGCCAGTACAGGAAGATTTTAAACCTATTTCTCTTCCATCCACAGTCCAAACAAAAGCATTTTTCTTCATAAATGTGTGCATTAAAAAGAGAGAAGGTGTTTTTCCTGCTCATCTTCTTGGGAAGGAATAACAGAGCTGTTTGGTGTGAAAAGTGCAATTTTTCACTCCCAATATGAATTGTTTCCGTTAAGAAAGTTTTGAACTTTTCAAATTGCCTGTCTTGATGTCAGATGCCCACAGACGATGTACTCAAAACACCATGATAAAAAACTCATTGAAGGCTCTATCCTGCCTTAGCTGTTCCCAGTTATGAACTTTTCCCCATTTGAATGTAAGTGCTTAAGAGTTTTCCATTCCTGGATGGAATTGATCCAGAAATCCTTTCAACACCAGTAGAGCTGAATGGAAATCCAGTGAGATGTAAAGATATTCATTAACTATTTATCTAGTTTTCCATAATTTCTATGTATGTTATGATGAGCCTTTGAAGGAAAGTTATTTAATTGCACTTGGAAAATGAAGGGCATAGCAATCTTTCATCTGACAAGAGAGTCAGGGAAATAGATTTAATACTATATAAAAAGGAAGCATTGCAAGAAAGAGTCAGCATTGGTGACAGCTTCTTTGTTTTATGACAAGTAACTCTTGTTGGTATGTAGAGTTTTACACACTCCTAATCTGTTCCAGCCCCAGCATAAAAACTAACCAGGAGGAGCAGCTAATTTAACCAGTTTTGAAAACAATTCAGTCAAACTGAACATTGTTTTCCCTCAATGTTTAAGATCTTGTTTTCCCACTTTTGCAAGAAGTAAATGGTCAGAGTTCCTGGCTAAAACAGCTTGGTTCCATCACCTGGTCCACATGAGATGCTACTGCAGAAAGGTGGCTCCGTACAGCTGGAAGCAGCAGCATTGGAAGGAGAGCTGAGATGATTAGCCCAGAGAACTAACTGAGGGCAGCAGCAAGGAAGAAGCAGCTTTCAGTTATTTTACTGCCAACAGTTGACAGTGGGGTATTATTCTCAATGTCTTTTTTTAAGAGATCTGTATCACTCAATAGAAAATACTTAATTTCATTGAGAATTAGTACAATAACATTGTTTGACCATATTTACAGAAGAATCTTTAAAATACCAGGGAATTAAAGCAGATCCACTCTAAGGAATTATCTACAATTTAAAAAATCACTAATGCAAAGCAAAAGTCTAAGAACATTTACAATATTTACTAGGAAGTAAAGACCACTGTGGCTCTAGAAAACGTTTCAAGCTTCCTCATTTACAAATCGTCATAAACAGAATTGTTTGTAATAGTGTGAATGTGGGTCTGGTCTGCCAATTAAGTATTCAGAGAATTCTTTTTTGTTTTTTTCTATGCAAGAGGATACACCTTTGAACTCTGAGTTCAATAAAATATAAAATTATTTTCAGAGCATGCTATACATTTCTGAATCGGTCATGATCAGGCAGATTTTAAATAAAATTTTAAAAGTCCCATAGCTTCTTTTACTGACTGGAAAATTAAGTTAATACTTCCAGAAACCAATGAAAGGAAGGCAGCTGAAGTCAGTGGGTGTCTTTCTGGGTGATTACAATGGGCTTTGTATCCTGCCCCTTGTTCAAATATTCATATGCAGAAAATTAGAATTGGAGACTGACATATGTTTTCTGTGAATGTTCACTGCTGGCAAATTGGCTGCACAACTCCTCATGGAAGCTGAAGTCATCGAAGAGTCACAAATATACTTATTCAAAAGTTCAAATGCATATGAAAACTATTTGACCTTCTGATCAGCTGCTGAAGGATAAAAAAGCTTAGTTCTACAGAAGAAAATCACTTTCTCAATGTAAACCATACTGCATGTTTGCACTGATATTTCCCTTCATTGAGGTTAGATTAGAGCTCTTTTCAAGCTAAGCTTTTGCATGATTTTTAGTAAAATTTTGAATTCTTACCTCTGATAAATTATGTAGATTTTTGATTTACACAGGCATGATTGTATGTCTGGTAGCAGCCTTTCAAATTATAGTATTGAAACATTTAAAATTCGCATCAGTAAGATATGAACAAGATAAGAGCCAGATGAGTGAGGATACATGCAATTATTTTAAAATAAGTCATAATTATAATGTAACAGATATGATAACATTACAGTTCTCAAATCAGTGATTATTAAGGACAATCAGAGGTCAAGTGTTTATATAAGCTACTTACAGGCTGCTTACAGATACATCATACAATAGACAGTGAGTATTTTTTCCATCAATACTATAAGTATGTCCCCTAAAGGAATTATAAAAAGCATGTGGAAAGATTCTAATTTCTGTCCAATTAGATTTACTAGGAATACATGTTTATATTTGAGTTTGTAGAGTTTCTGTAAGTTTGTACAGTATTAGCACTAGGTCGTATTCCTTATCTCAGTTGCGGAATTGCTCCAGTGACAGAGGTACGATACCCTGGTGTCCTGAAAGGATAAATTCTTGCAATCTTGCTCAAAAGAATGGGCACAGTGGCTTAGGGTGCATCTTTCCAGATGCATTTCCCCTCAGAACTTCCAGCCAGTCATTGAAACTCAAAGCAAATAAGCATGCCCTCCCAAGTAGAGAATCTATTCATAAGTGACTGCATTGTTTTTCATAAAGGAACAGGAAAATACATCTGGCCTTCAGAGAGCTGTTAAATCAAATACATTTTTTCTAATAAGTCTTTATAGAGAAAACAGCTAGCAGAAAGGATTCTTGCATGAAGTTATTGTTTTTTAAGCATTAATCAATGCCTTTTTGTACAACACTTGGAACCATCTTGGTGGCCTGATATATTTAATTTAGAAGGAAGATCCTAGCTGCTAGTTAGTTGTTTAAGTGCAAGAATCATTCTAACTCTGATGTCAATTTCTGTGTAACAGAGACAGCTAATGAGCAAGGCTGGTTAACAAAATAAGGCAGCAAAATTCAGGATAGGTTTTGATGATATTTAATATTATAACATGCTGCCACAAATTACATACAAAATAATAAATACATATATATTTAGGTTTTAAAAAATTAGAACCATATAAGATTTTTTGAAAGAAAATGTAGTTTGCACTGCTTTAGTATTAAATATTTACTACATAAAACTGGGACTGAAAAGTCAATAACTCATCAGAGAAAAAGCAAGAATAAAAATCTTCTGGGACTTCAGATAGGACAACCAAGGCACTGTAACATATACAAATTATTGATTATAATGTGCAGATTAGAAATCTTTCTATTGTGAAGATCCACCAAAGAATTTGCAGCAAGGATATTACAAGCTGTCTTACTAACACACTTTTTCTCTTTGAATATTTTACTGCTATAACATTTTTGGGAGACATATTTTTAATTAGCTTTTAAAAAATCTTTTTTTCACTAAGGATGTATCATATCACCCTATCAATTACTAGACCATACCTTCCACAGTGAGTCCCTTTTCAGCATTGTGATATCCCTAACAACCTGTCACAAAATGCCCCTTATTATTTTCCAGTCTGTTAAGGACTTCACTTATTTTTGAAGCCAAATGAGTATCACATGCAAACTGCCTCAGCCAAGACAGAAAGAGCCAACATAAAATACATACTCCCAATATGAATGAAACTAACTGGGAATTACTTCAGCATTCAGATTCATGGCTCTAAAGTCTCCTGGATTAGTGCAGCAAGAATAGTCAAGGTTCAAGCAATGTGTGTCCAAGGGAATAGCCATCATGTCCCAGAAGAAACACTGAGAAATCAGTGCAATCATCTTATGGAGGAACTAGAAAGATAAATGGAAAGATTTAAAGCATAAGCTCTATGCAGAAAAAAAAATTAAATTAATACTAAAACCACAAATGGAAAATATTCTAATGTAACTAAAATGCCCATTATGGATCTGAACACAGAACTCTCTGCAGTATTTGCTGCAATCTTCTGCTTCGTCCCAGAGCACTAAAAAATTTTGAATTCATTAATTGAAACATAATATTAAGTCAAAGGCTAGACTAGCAACAATTTAAAGATAATTAACCCATTTAGAATAAGAATAAAGACTAGTTTTCTCTGAAAATTTTAAATATACAGAAGTTTTAAACACACTTTAGTTCATATGTTTTCCAGCTTCCAAAGAAAAGTTTTGCAGCACTTTTTGCATAGGACTGTCAAATCCCACATGTGTAGCTAAAATTTACTGATTTTTGTTCCATTGATATTCCATTAGTATCTTTAAAGTGAAGATTATTTTGACCACGTCTTTTTTGAAGGTATTCTATACAGAATGAAATAAAATAAAAGCCAGACAAATCATTGTAGGTCACATTTTTGCTTGCTATATGTATTGGGTTTACCTGGCAAAGTTTTGGTAGCAGAGAGTCTGCAGAGCTGGATTCTTTTGAGAAGACACCTGGCTTCTTTTGAGAAGCCAGGATCTGGCTCCATGCTGGACAGAGCCAGTTTTAGTCAGCTCCAAAATGAAAATTACACTGGCCAAAGCTGAGTCCATCATCTGTGTGGGTGGCACCTCTGGGAAAGTACTTCAGAAAGTGTGAAAAAATGCTGTGCAGCAGCTGCCAAGAGAGAAGCAGTCCAAACTAGAGCAAGGATAAGTTTGTGAGGAATTGTCTTCTGGGCAAGGGACTCATGGTGGAGCAGGGAGAGTGTGAGAAGGAAGGAGCAGCAGAGAAAAAGAATCATGGATTGATGGTAATCCTAACTCCCCCTACCCCTATGTTGCTCAGGGAGAGAAGGTAGAAGGGGTGGCAGTGAAGCTGAACCCAAGGGGAGCATGGTAACTTGTCTCTAACAATTTCTCACTGTCCTACTCTGTTATTTATTGGCAATAAATTGAACTAATTTCTCAAGTGAAATTTGTCTTACCCACAACAGTAATTGCTGAGTGATTTCCCTATCCTTATCTGAGCCCACAAGGTTTATTCATTGCATTTTTTACCCCTGTCCTGTTGAGGGGAGAGAGTGATAGAGCAACTTGAGGGTCTCCTGGTGCATTGTATTAACCACCACACCATGATACAATCATAAATATATTTTTTACTCCTTTGATAATAGATTTACCTTCACATTGTGCCTTCCTTCAGAGAGATATGTGATTGTCACATCAGTACCACTTTCAAGCTATGCTAATCATAGCAGCAGAAATTGGTTCAGATACTGAGCAAGAAGCTGAGAACCCCAGCTGCTATTTTGGGCTCTATTACTGAGTCCTCATAGGAGTCATTATTCCTCTGTACCCTCAATTTTATATCTTCAAAAATGCATTAATGGCTCTCATTTTCTAATAGTGCCCTGATGAGAAATCACGTAAAGGTGACAAATATTTATTAAGTATATGGCACCAATACTTAAGAAACTAGTAAGGTAAAGCAACTTTGCATATTTTAAATAATGTCACAGTGGGAAGGACATTGAAGATAATGGCAATTGAATAGGCACAAACAATTGCCAGATCAAAGCTGATAATCTTTAAG
The DNA here is from genome assembly GCA_013400575.1 of Peucedramus taeniatus. NCBI lineage: Eukaryota > Metazoa > Chordata > Aves > Passeriformes > Fringillidae > Peucedramus > Peucedramus taeniatus. The sequence goes on from WBNO01004503.1 coordinate 41,475, forward strand.
TCTTCTTAAAATGTAGTTCTTAGAGTGAACCATGACACCAGCAATCATCAAATCTGGACTGCTAAAGGGCACCACTTACTGATGTCTGTCATTGTATTCTGTCATTTATTATTTTGAAGAACCATATAAACACTGCAGTGCAGATAACTTTATTTCTGATCTCTAAGGTTTTGTTTCTCAGCTGTCACTTACACCTGTGTGAAGTGACATGACTCTCACAAGGTAAAAGGCAGCCCAAAGGTACATTCACCTTGTTAATAGCAACAATCACACGTTGGTACAGTGTAGGTCTCCACCACCATCTCATTTCCTGTAAAATTAAGAATAGTGTAAGAAACAAAAAGTCTCAAGTGCTCATTTTAATTAACTTTATATACTTGTTGTTAAAGCACTTCAGGAGTAAAAAGTTGCTAATTTTTAGACTGATATCTCCCCATTTACTAGCTGGTAATTTGGGGATTTAAGCTTCTTCTAGACCTAGTGCCTGAAGGCATGAATGCCATAACCTCTCACTTTGTTACCCAGAGACACTCATACCCTTTAAAAAGCGCTCAGCTTTTTAAATCAAATTTTGGCTGATTAACGATAACAGCAAGTTAAAATACAAAAAATTCTGCAGCCACACTTAATTTATCTCCTGGGCCTGGTTGTAGCTGTGGCTTAAAGCATTAAGTGTTTACCATCTACTGGTGGCTCAAGGAGCAGGATGGCCATCACAGCCAAGTCTGCTGTACCCAGACTGAGCAGGAGCTGAGAAGAGCTGGTGCTCTGATCACACTTGGCTGCCCCAGGGTCTCATGAGGGGTTGGCTCAATCTATTCATGGGTGGAGGTTTGCACATGATTACTGGGTCTGGCAAGCATTTGAGTTTGAGGATGAACTTAGCTCTTCATAAATATAAGAGTGTACACTTATTTGGTGACAACCTGGTTCACAATTCTTCTTCCTGGTTCTTTAATTTTGTTCAAAAGATAATGTCACCTTTTGGTGTACACAGTCATGCTTTACTCTAGTAGTAAAACAAAGCTGGCAGTATATTGGAGAATGGATGTAGGATGCTTAAATTTTTCCCCCTTCTGTGTTACAAGAGTGTGTTGGGATTTTCCTAGCTGGAAGATATTTGCTCTTTTCTTAGTGATGATCTCCACTGAGCAAGTACAATGTTACCTTTGAACAACTACTCCATTATCTGTTGCATAGTTGCAATTATCTGTCTTGATAGATAAGTGACAGAAAAACTTAACAAAATTATCACTTAACAGGTAGGGTTGTCCAAAATATCACTGCCTAAATATCAGGGGAAAATGCAGTTGTTTTGAGCACAAATACAGATTTAGAGGTTGTGTATTTCATAAATCAAACTGTACAAGATTTTTCAGTGTCGGGGTCTCAGGAGGTCGAGATGACCCCCATATGTGTTAGAGTCTCTTTTTTCCCATCCCGGCAGCCGAAGAAGGAGTCAGGACTCTTCGTCTGCAGTTTCCAAGGTTGTTTATTTTCTCTTATCTAGTACATGCTTTTCCTGACCCGCCGTGATCTGTTCAGCAGGTCAGTCCGAGGCACACTGCCCGCCTTCAGGGCGGCGTTGTCTGTTTATACTATAAACTATGTGTACTTTATTTGCAGTTATTTTCCAATACCTATCACCTATGTTACACAGTCCATCTCTACTCTAAACCAATCTAAAAGTGCCACCATCACCCAGAAGATGGAGACTAAGAAGAAGGAGAAAGAAGAACAGGACATGCCCAAATTCCTCCATCTTGGCCCCCAAACAACCATTCTAAAAAACCCCAAAAGTCTACTTTTCTACTCTGTGACAAACTATCACTTTACTTAAACTTTCATGGCTTGTAAATCCTCATGTAAGGCTAGTAATTTTCTCCATGGATTGAAATCAAAGGCACAGGGCTCTTGGGCTCTGTGTCAAGGCCTCTGAGCCCCCTGCCAGGGGCTTGAGCCATCCAGGACAGGCAGAGGGATGTCCTAGGTTCCGACATTTCAGAATTTTACAGAAAATTAAATAAGTATGTTTCAATCAAATCATGCCATTCCCAGAAAACTGAGCTTCTGTGGGGAGGAAATTCAGGACAGAATCTGTCCTGGAATAATTTACATAGATATACATTTCCTGTGTGTATATAAATAACTCCATTACACACCCTTTCAGGTCTACCTTTGTTTAAGATCAGTGTAGGCAATATATAAGGAATTGTGGAATACATTTGCCCTTCAACATAGCTAAGCCTGGGTGGATATAAGTTCAGCTGGGGTCTGTGCTCTGAACATAGAAGAGTAGGAGAGAAGTGGACTTCTCACCAAAGTCTGAAGAAAACCATGGCTATGAAGACTGGACCAAAGCCTATCTCCATTCCCCCTTCAAGTTAAGACTCTGTGCAGGCAAGAATAAGTGGGCAATGGGGGCAGGAAAGCAACCTGACAGCTGATGGCTAGAGACTCTGTTTAGAACAGGAGACACATGGCATCTGCCACAGCTCTCAAATTTTTGTCAGCAAGTACCTTCAGTTCATGTGTGCTTTACAGTGCCAGAGAAAAACTCTGTTACTGACAAACTCGTGTTTTAAAAGAAAGCAACAAGATGTAAACAATTTATTTTTAAAAATTTTAAAAATACTTAGAAACTGAGTGAAATTAACTTTTTCCTCATAAGAAATAAAAAACTAAAAGATACCTCATATTGTTTGCAAAACAATCTGTGTAATTAGATCAGAAAAATACTAACTGCATATGGTAACACCAATATTTTTGCACTCAAGAAATTACTGGAGAAACAAATAAGTAAAGAAACAAGACAGATTAATTATATAATTGATCTAATGCAACCTTCCAAGGAATAATTGATATGCTCTCATTACCATAACAACTAATTCACATGACAAAACTGATACATGACACCTTCTTAGAAGCCAGTTAAAAATCACTACTAATCACGTCACTCTGCATTATGGCAAATCGGATGAATAAAAGCCTATTTGTAAAGCATTTAATATCGTCATTTTTCATAGTTCCTTGAATGGAATACTAATGGACATCATAGTTAAGAGTGAAATGTCTCTGAAAAGAAGAAAGAAGTCCCTGCATAATACAATATTCACAACTGCGAAAAATACAGGGTCTATAGATACATCAGTGTAATAGGTGATTTTTTTTCTAAACTGGAAGAGAATTCAGAATAGTCATTAAAACAAGATGCCAACAGGACTGCCATGCCATGGACAGACATTAGCCAGTTTTAAATGGAAATTTGAATAATTCTAATTTCAGTGCTTTGCATTTTCATATTTTGAGGTTAAAATATGGATTAAAAGCACTAAATTAATTACATTACAATGAATTTAAGTGGGGCAAAATTATCATTCACTTCCCAGGAGGGAAGCTGCTTTCACAATACATTTTCTTTCTTTTCACAATCATCCTGAGAAGTTCTGGCAGTCATTGAAAAGGCAGTAGGTTTTAGGAATTCAAGAGAGGGAAAAATGCATTAGTTAGGTATCCTTAAGAGAGGCAAAGAATGATATTTTAAAAGATTAAATTGGGTAAATTAATTGGCAGCACTAGGTGGAGAAATCAGTCCAACTGAATGAATAGCAACTTTTTCATACAGTTCCATTGCATTTTGTAACACTCTTCAATTGGTTCTGGTAGCTGCTCTCAGGCTTAGAAGGCTCTCTTCAATCAGGTGAGGAAAAAGGAAGGCTCTCCTCCATCAGGTGAGGAAAAGCGATTTTTTTTTTTTAATTTGAATTATTTATTCAAATGTAATGTGTCAAAGTTATATCAGCTGCTTAATGTATAAGAATAGCTGAAAAAACAAGGACGAGAAAAGCCAACTGTTTTTTGAACAAAAGTTATAAGAGCTTTTGTGTATTCAGAACAAAGTGTTATGGGTTTTCTTAACATGACAGAAACAATTTTAAAATCTAATTTTGGCACAGCATGACTCAGTGATATGCCTCCCGGGTTTTACCCCATCATCTCCACTAAGCCCATTTTCTCTGCTTCTTATGTCACATTTTTTCAAGCAATTTCCTAGCCCTCTTTTTCCCTGGATGAAATGCAACAAAGAGGAAAAGTTCTATCCTGATACGCCAGAATATACATATAATAGATTTAGTTTCTAAATAACCATATTTGAGCCTGAGACTCTGAACATGCAAGTCACTTATTTGAAAGGAAAAGTTCTTACAATCACACTGTAAGTTGTTTATGCAACTGGAATTCTCATTACTTCAATTAAATTTGTTAAGGATAAGAATGCAAAGTCTACTCAATGCTTAGAAGAAAGCATTTTTCCACTTTTGAACAATTTTATGTGACAAATACAGACAAAAAACATTACTGTGTGCTCATATTCATTTTCAGTATTTAGTGTTGTTCAGTTCAAAAGTTCTCCAGAGAAAAGGGGGGAAAAGTCCCTACAAATTGCAACGGATAAAATAGCAATTAAATATGCCATCACTGGAAGCATCCAGAAAAAAAGTGCAACTTTGGGGAAAACCTAGAGAGCTGCAGGAAATGTCTTTAGCAATCCAGTCCTTCTCTGGGAACTGATACTCACCAATCCCATGACCTGGCATTTCTCATATCTAGAACCTTCCTGTCATAAGGATGGTACAGCACAGAGAATTGCTCTGCTGGAGTGTTACATAAGTAAAAAAAGGATGGTATCCACTCACATGTAACTCACTACTGACTGGCACATAAATGACTGAAAGCTTTCTCTGATGGTTTTGGATAAGAAAAGTATATCAGTCATTTTAAGATCTGTGTGGGGATTTCAGCTGGGTGAGATGCTGATACTCACCCTCAGTAGACTTCACTGCACTGAGTCCAGACCCCTATGTTTGATTGGTAGCAAAATCCCACCATGATGCTGCAGTTAAACGGGGTCAGTAGCAGTCCAGCAAGTGTGATTTATACACACAGTCAAAAAAAATCAGAAAATTTTATTCCCATTCTCAAACTATCAAAGGCCTAGGGGATCAAAAGTCAGCTTCACTGTCTGAAGCATTTATACTGCCAAATTTCAATTTTCTACTCTAGCAGAAAGGTTCAGCCAAAAGAGAAAAGGAAAAAAATCCAGGAAAAAATTATGATGAGCTTTTAGAAAGAAGGTCCACAAACATGCTGTTGTATTCAGTGTTAAATAATTTTGATTTAGGATGCTAGAGGGAGATACCACCCTGAAGTCTAATTATCCCCTCTCCTTGCACTTTGTCTGCACTCCAAAAATCTGCAATAAAACATGTGTGGCTTTCATTTATTTGGAAGGATCAGAAGACCAGATGAGGCAAAGCTACATGGAGGTAGAAATGCTATTTTACTCGCCTTGCAGAAGCTGGTAGAAAGGTAGGTCTGCCAACAGCCCTGAGTACTAGCCTGCTGAGGCCTCAGGAGAGCAACCTGGAATCCAGTTGGCTTCTTTTCCATAATCCATTTCCAAAAGGAAAAATGCCCTCCCAACCAGCTTTTGCATAGCTGAATGAGTCATGGAGAGCTAATCAGAATTTTTTACTTCAGTAGGAGCTGGATGAGTTTAGTGCAGCTTCAGCAAGCAACTTTCTTTTTGAATGCTCTAGCAAAGTGAACGGCTGATTCATAAGCAGTAAACTGAGGCTGAGACAGAAGCTAAGTTTAACCAGCAACATGCAGGAACACCAAATTTCACAGTTCCATGTATACCTGAGAGACATGATAGGGCATCTACAGGCAAATGGAGTTTCAGAGAGATGAGGTTTGTAGTTACGCCAGCTTTTTCAGACACCTTTGGCATTTGTTCAAAGTGCTTTTGTCCATGACTCAGTCTTTATTGGTATGTCTCGACAGATTTATATTCCTAGATTAGACAAAAAACCCACTTGTTTGTCTTTTAAGACAAGAATTAACAAAACCAAGTAGGACCAGAATTCAGAGTCATGCATGCCTTAAAGGGGCTTTTCTGGACTTTGGCTTTAACCTAAGAAATATGGAGTGGTAGATTCAGTTAATGCTCTGAGCTATCTGTAGGTTTCCAGGCCTCCCTGAACAGAAACAGCTTTTGTGAATATATCACTCCACTTTACTTTATCATTATGTTGTAAGTGTAAGTAGAATATGAATATACAGAAAAACAGATTTCTCCCTTAGGCTGCAAACACAGGACCCAAGGATTGCATAACCAAACAATTTACAGTAATCTTGACTATGTTCTCTTCTTAGCAGATATCTAATAGAATGCTGTGATATAAATTTCATTTAATCTGCTCTATTCCTTTGAAATGAACATTGTCTTGGAATTAGCCTTAAGCTGTTTTTCAAAGGAAGCAGTCAATGGAGAACACCAACAGTGTTAAAATGAGATAAGCCAAAGAAGTAGCTGGGCAAAATCAAGAATAATAAATTAAATGACCTTATGCTCCATTTCGACCTCTCTGTCCTTGACCCCCAGTCCATGGGGCCAGCTGTGAAACAGCCAACTTTATGACCTAAGAAAAAATGAAGTATTTCTATATTGCCAAATTTTGCTACTTTAAATTACAATTAAAATGTATTTGTCAAAAATAAGCAAAAATAATTTAGTTTTATGAACCCACAGTTATTTTATTCTAAGGAATTTGTTCACTTTGCCTCTCATGAATGGCATGATGCACTGATAATTCTCTGTCATGAGGAGATTAAAAGTTGAGATGCACCTTGCAAGCAGTTCACAAAATCCTTTAAAAGTCTTTGAGACACACAGTAGCCATCCACACTCTGTAAGGGAGCCAAATGGTCAGAGGTGTAGGTTTGCACACCGTAGGTAAGAGATGAGAAACTCTGGAAGCTATTGAACAGTGAATTTTCACAGCAGACCAGCACAAACATATTTAGCACAGGGCTTTCTGTCACCATGAAGTGTCAAAAGAAATTTCAGAACATTCAGCAAACTGCTCTGCAGTTTGCTTGTGCTCCTTTCTTCCCCTTAGTTTCTCTACTGAATTAAATGAGCTGCATAGCATGAAAACTATCCTTATACTACACTGGAAAGCATTATCTAAAAGTACTTGAGCAAACAAAGTTTTGCTGACCTTAGTTTTTTACTCATGCAGCCTTATTGAAAAAGTCATTCAGAATAGCTACACAAAAGAAGTAATGAATAAAATTTCCGTTTAGGTGGCTAATCCCCTGTGGATCGATGTGTCAGAGTATATGGATAGAGGGGTCATTGACCTATATCTTCAGCTGTGTTCCTCAGGATGATAAACACTACAGGAGAGACAAAACAACAAAGCATAATTAAACAAAATGCCTCATAACCAGCTGTTTTCTGAAGAGTCAGTACTTAAACGCCATTGAAAGTTTAGCATCAACCAAAAATTACTGCCCAGTAGTACATAACATATGGGTGCGATTTATCTTCTGGGTTAGGAGAAAAGCTTAAAAACACCTGTTATGACAGCTAGCAAATGTTGGCTTTACAATGATATCTACTAAAGTTTCCATCATTTCTTTCTCAGGGCTCAGTAATAGCTGCTTTGTATTCATTCCTAGCAATCGCTGCTATGGGGGAAGACAATAAAATATCCAAAATACATTAAGTTTGGAACTGCTCTCATATAACTTTTTCTTATTATATAAAAGCAAATAAAGGCTGAGACACCAGTCATGCAAATACACATCTGCATAAATCCCAAACACATTAAAAAAAAAAAAGTTGCATTTCTCTCTACAGGCATAACATAAACCCGTATCCTTTAAATATCAAACAATAGGGTTTGGGCTTGCACTGCTGATGTCAATAGGAATATTAACAGGCAAATAGAAGAAACGCTATGAAGAATGTGCATGTAAAAATCAAATTACTATACTCAATCAAAAACACTCTTAGAATCTTACTAATTAAGCAAGAATGAAAAACGTTGGTTTGGAAAGTGAAAAGAAACAACTGTAATTTCAAAGAAGATCAATTCTTAGGTAATGTTGCAAGTATATGGCAGCATCTTCATTTTTTTTAAAGTATCACAGAGAGGCATCTGTGATAAAGGCACACAGAGATAGTAGTCATGTTTTTGTCGATATTAATATGAAAGATCAGAGAAAATTAAAGACTTCTGTCTTTCTTGCCTAGTGCTAGATCTGGCTAGCTCTTGTTCATTTTGGAAGCTTTGTTTCTATTTTAGTTCTTTTTTTTTTGTTTTCCCCATTTTGAAATTATTCAGTGTTGTTCCTCATATACCTAAAGCATGTCTGGACCATTCCCAAACCAGCATTTAATGAAAGCAGGTTATTCTGATTGAAGGATGGTAGCTGCTTTGTGCTGTGGTTTGGGGTTTGCCTCTCTGACAGCTGTATTAAGGCATCTGCTTTTACCCTTTCATGAGGCCTTCGACATTACCTGGTATGGGACTAAAAATCACACAAGCTCTCCCTTCTCCAGGGTAAGGAACAGCAAATGGGCAATATCAGAAAAGCTGGAGCAGATGTAGGAGGCATGATTTATTCTGCCTCAGTGCAAGACTACCACAAAAGAATGTATTTTTTATAATGTGTCACGAGTAGGTTTGTAACAACATAAACAAAATACACAGCAGCCATGCCAGGAGTGATCATAAATACATGTTTAGCATAGCAGCTATAACTTCCACATCATCATACCAGAGCAAATTCTTGTCACACTCTTGTAGGTGAAAAAAAATATGCTCTCTAAAATGTTTCACATGAAAATTCAATGCTCCCATTACCAGAGAGTGCCGTTCTCACAGGACAAATAAGACTGCAGTCTGAAAACTATTTTAATAAATCAAAACTAAATATGCTGCTGTCTATACTCCCTTTAAAGGCTTATTTTGACTCTGACTCGGAGGTTTGTAGAGCAGATGTGGCAGTGAGCATATGCACACTCTTTTTTCCTTTTCTGCCTCTCTTTAAACATAATAGAGAGAAAACAAGTGGCACTTGCTCACAGCAGTTCCCAGTTCCAGAGGATCTTGAAAGCACTTTCTAATGCCTATTTTTACTAATAAATGTGATATGAAGAACAACCAAGTGTTAAGTCCATCCAATAAAGCATGAAGTGTATATAATATGAGTTGGGGTCTATTCCCTTTTCTGCCCCTTCTGGAGCCTTGAACTCAGGCCTGCTGAGGAGAATGCAAGTCTTGTTCTTCACAGTTTATCCTAAGTATTCTTAATCAGTAATTATTTGCCATGGAAAGGCAAGTTTAAGGCAAGTTTAAGATTTTCCCAGCTGCATGTCTTTATTGTTCCTATATTACTCTCACATCTCACTTCTATTGAATATATATCTTACTTTTATAAAACTGTCTTAAGGAATTCTAGTTTCCTGACTTGGTTGTAATCAAGCATGGAAATGTACTGCTTTTCTGTTTTCTTATACTGTCAACACTTCAAATATTAACAATTTATTCAACCTTGTACTTCTGATTGTTCACTCCATCTATTTAGTCCTTCCCTTTTCTCTTGGTATCCAGGGAGTCAGGGCTTCTGAAGTCAGTTCAGATGGTTATCTGCAATTTCTCTTTGCAGTGCTCTTCGAGGTCAAATCCATTACAGCATGTGCTCAGACTGACTTTCCACACTTAACTCTGCCAGGCTTACTGTGACGCACTCAGCAGTTCACCTCAGAACCTGTTATCCATAGATGCAGTAGATGTTAAATTTCATATATAAAAATGACCTGTTTCCTGTCTCCTCTTCACTTTAAAAAGTCTTCTGAACAGAGGGATGCTTTTGAGGAAAAAAAAAAAAACATGATACCAGAGGATAATTGGTACCACCACATCCAAAATTAAATACACCCACAAATAATGCATTCCCCTAACATACAGTACAGCCACAGTCAGGAAGTTTAATCACACTGGCCATCCCAAAAACATTAGATGTTGGCTTTTCTTTCTCTCATGCCATACCAACTGAGAAAAAAAACGTACATCAGCAAATAAAGTTCCTTAAATATTTGCAGCTGATTTGTAATGGAAATTACAGCACCAAGAAAACATTATTTTCTTATGCCTCACAGTCTCAGGTAAACTGGTATATATGTGGCAGTTTTTTTTATATACAGGAATAGATTTAAAATCCATCACAGACATACTACTAAAACAGCCAGTCTCAGGTACCTGCAATCTACATTCCATGTGTAGATTAGTACATCAGCCTTTTGCATCTGCAAGTAGGGGATTCTTCTTCAATTTTCAGAGGGTTTTTTCCCTAACATGGTTAAGATTGATGTGATCACAGTTGTTAGGGAGAAAAACACCAATAGGACCAATAGGAGTGAAGGAATTTCAATCTTTGAAGTGATGTTTGTATTCTGAATTTGATTGGCATTTCAGGTTACCCAGCCTAACAGTGACCAGTATGGCAAGATGGCCCTTAAAAGGAGATTGAAAATGGCTCATCCTCAGTTAAAAAATTCCGATACTCGCGTCCCCTCTCCCTAAAACAGCAAAATAAAGCCAAAACTGGAAAGCAGGGCGAGGCAGACAGGCTGATGAGACTAATACACTCCATATCAAGCAAGGCTGTCTTGCCATGATGGTGGCATTTATATTTTGGAAACAGAATTGGCAATGACTTCCAAGGACAGCCACAGGATCCCTTATCCTGAAAACATGCTGTCTCTCCCCTCTTCTCATAACACACAAGAGGTACAAATTTTGACACCCTCTGAGCATTCATCAGCTTCTTCTCCCAGAGCCTGGTATTAGCTTTGGTCTTAAAAGGGAGGTTCACAGTCATTGATCCAACAGACACTTTGCTGACAGTAAGGATGGATGGAAAATTTGGAGACTAAGGGTTTAAAGATAAGCTCACTTCTATCTTTTTCATTCATTTCATATTGCAAGCTTATCATTCAGACCTCAAATGTGCCTTAGGTGGGCATGCGAAAAGTTTCCACCCTAACTCTGCAGCTACTTCACCAAAAGCCAACAAAAACAACCCAGAATGTTTCATGACCATAAAGAGTAAAAAATCAGCTCTAAGTGTTAGAAAAGCAAAAAGTAAAATATGTTTCCATATCATCAAAGAACCATAAAGTTCTCTCAACTATTCAGAAAAGGGCCTTTGATTTCCAGTAAAAAGTGCTTTATATATCAGAGGTGCAGTACAGTAGCTTGATTATTATCATATAATGTGGCATTTGCTAAGATAACGATTTTTTTTTGTGAGCAGTTGAGTCAATAAGCACATGAAATCCTTGCATTTTGTCAGTGTCTGTGTTATTGCTGCCCTTTGGCTGAAGTAATTATATCTTTGTTCTTTTCAGAAAACTAACCCAGTGTTTTCTTTCTCTTTATTATGTTTTTTGTACTTATATTTAATTTCTCAAAGTTTGGCAGTCTGCTTCTTATTATTTGCACTCCTGTGATATGAAATTAGTTGCATTAGACTGCTTAATGTGCTTGGTTATCGATACTGTGTTGGGTAAAATTATCTGAATTAATTAGCCAAAATTATAATACATCACTTTCCCTTTGAAATTCAAATATTATTATCCAAAAATACATATTTCACAAGCATATCATGCTCAAGTTTCTAAATAAATGTTAGGAAGGAAGAAGATGTATTACCTGATCCCCAGCAGGTAAAATATTAGCTGTGCAGTCCCTTCTACCTACTGAGTTGTTGGCAGAAGGTCTAAAGGAGGATAAAGGTTGGTTGGAATTTCTATAGGATATACACCAGTGGATTAAAATATAGAGAGCAGGACTTTGAAGACTGGTATCTGTTTCCTGGCTTTGCCATATTCTGCTTGTGTGGCCCTAAATGAACCTTTGAGTCCTTATGCCTCACACTGGTAAATGGGGCAGCACTACTAACTGATGCCCTCCCTTGCTTTCCCAACTCAAGTTTTGCACTTTTCTAGGCACTGAATTTTTGCAGACTGCATTGAGGCCTCAATTCCAGACTCTAAATATGAATTTTAAAAAGATTTTTTTTCAGGTCATAAGAGAAAATCCAAACTGAGTAAACTGATGATAAATATATGACTGAAGTCAATTAGGCTGCTTAAGGTTAGGGATACTCTTAAAGAGTTTACTGATTCAGGGTCTTACACTCTTAGGAAAACATTGATTCATAGCTTGAGGTAATAGTTATTTTTCTTTTTATTTCAATCCATGCTTATTTATAAAGGATTTCCTGTCTGAGCAGACCCTATGGCCTTCACTGTGCTGAGTTTCTGCTCAGTAATCCCAACAGTTTGTAAAGATTTCTAAATATGTAATTAAAAGCTTTTACATCTAGCAATTGGACCTGTCAAGGGATTGAAATGGGAGGAACACAAATCTTTTTGCTGAGAGCTTAATGGCCTGAAGTGCATCTGCAGTGTTTGAAAGAATCTGCTTGAAAGTCATTTATGGATCCCTTTGTGAATGTGTGAAATTATTGTTTTCTTTCTGATTTTTTTGCTTCCACACTCAGATAAGAACACTAAGGGAAGGGAGAAGAAAATATTTCAGGTGGCATTGAAGGAAAAGGAGCAGAAGTAACAGAACCTCTTTAAATGGAGCATCATGGACAAGGAGACAGCTCAGGTAAACCATGTTTTTAGCTCTGCTGTTGAAACCACTGAGGAACAAGTCATTTGCCTCTGATGTTCCAACAGTCCATCCATCATTAGACACTCAGTTGAGAAAGAGCTGTGATGCTCTTTGAGATAAGAATATTTCCCTGTCTGTACTAATGTAAGAAGAGAGAAGGCCAGGAGCAGAAACAAGAAACATACTGCTCCATATGGATGGAGAAGGCTTCTCAGGTGGGAATGGAAGTCAGAAACAGATTAAAAGTCTCCACCACTGAACACACAAGTGGTCTGGTTTGTTGCTTCAGATAGATGTGTATTCTTTTTGCACAAGGCACAGCATGTTTACATCTCTCAACCTCATGCAGCCTGCATGTTTCTCCTGTTCCTAATCATCTCCAGGATTGCCTCAAGAGGTGAGCTGAAACCTCAAAATCCTCACAGGTAGGAATCATGAGGGCTGAATCTGATTTGGACTGCCTTATAGACTTATAGACTTATAGATGGTGGGCTGTAGGCTGCTGTGTCTGTGAATAAGGAAAGGAATGGTATTGGCAAGAGGAGGTGGTAGAGTGGAGGAAGGAGAGTCACTGTGGCCTCCTCATGTGGGCCAGAGCATCTGGACCAGCTGTGCTGGTACCTAAGCACAGAGACCCTGGGGTGCCCAGCAAGCAGGCAGCCAGAAGGATGCCAGGGCTGCACTGCACGGGCCCCTTGGCAGTCACCCAACATTTTCTCATGAGACAAGATGATTAACCTTGCAGTATCCATGCTGAGGAAAACAGAGATGTACCCTGAGGTATCTGTTTTGGCTTCCATCTAATGAGAGCTGAGAAATATTTGTATTGGTGCTGTGACCATTGCCAGCACCCACACTGTGCAAATCCCACAGGTAAGCCAAGGACCTAAGTTTCTATTAGTCTCAAGCTGGCATTTTTTACAAGCATAAAAATTCTGTTTTAAAACAATGTTCATTCACCTGTTTTCAAAGGCTGCCAAATGGGCACAGTGCAAAGAGAGAGATAGTGTGATTTTCCAAATTAAATTCCTGCCATCTGGGAGCACAGTAACAGCTTTCAGCTTAGCAGGCCAGGAGGTTCATAAAGCAGCCTAGGAGTTTGACAGGGCATTTCTACCTTCAGGAGAAACAGAATTTTACTGGTCAACTTTGAATGATCTTCTGCTGCATTGCAATGCACCTGCCAAAAGGTTTAACTAATTTTATGTTTTCTGAGCATACACATATTTACTTTTCTGATAACCTTTAGCAGCAAAATCGTGCATGAAAACTCACTGAACATATGCTAAACATTTTTCAAACAACCACTCTACTCTCTTTCCTATATCCTGCACACTGATGCTCGTTGCATATTTAGCAAAAATCTTTATGGCTGCACAGCAGATTTTGATAAATGCCCAAGTCAGTGTGAAACCCTAGTAAAAAAAAGACCCAGTGTGGGGGTTGCCTGTGGGCTGAGGCACAAGGTAACAGTGGCTTAACAAGTTACTGTGAACCAATCTGAGACATCCATTTGTGCGTTCGCCTTCCACAGGAACACAAAGGAGATGGTGAGGATGAGATCAGCACACGGATATTGGGAGCTGCTTGGTAGACTTGCAGCAGCATGTTCAGCTGCCAAAGCATGATTTTGTGTCTAAGCCTGAATGCATAACATGTGCTAGCTTAATGGGCAGAGGTTATCTGTTTATATGGACATGTCAGGTATTAAACATCAATCAGCAGCTCTAAGAGTCCTTTTAGATTTCATATTACACTGTGTGTAGGGACTAAATCTGCAATGATGACTTTGCCATGTTAGACATACAGCAAAGTCCATGGTGGCAGATGACAGTCCCTGGCTTAAGGGATTTTAACAAAAAGGGCAGAGGCAGCAGGTGGAATTGCCTCACCCAACTTCAACCTTTTAAAAACAGCTTGGAGCCTGAGCTAGTTACTCAGGCCCCCTTCAAAGAGAAATAATCTTGTACTTAGAGGGGACACTTTTCTCAGCTGTCTTAGACACTGCTTTTACCTGAGATGAATGTCTCTTCCCCCAGCTTCTGTAAATATAGGAAGAGCCCAGAGAATTATCTTGACACCAAGCCCTTACAGGACTGAGAGTTAGGTAAGATATCTCTATGAACAAAAACATGAAATGCAGACATTGCACCTGTGCAGCCGACAGAGAGCCGGGGCACAGGGATAACACCATCAGGTGCCAGGGAGCTGTGCACTTGTCCCAAACCTGAGCCCAGATCCTTTGAGGAAAATAGCTTCAGGTTCTTCTTCTTCTAGTCCTTCAGGCCTTGGAAAAGGCAGTTCCACAGAGCTGCAGGAGCCAGGTCTCCCTCTCACTGTGGAGCTTCATCTGCCACTCAGTCCCAAAGTGGAGTCACAAGAGTCCCTGCTGTGCCTGCAGTTCTCTGTGAAGGATTTCCCATTTCACACACCAAATGCATGGTTGGCTCCCCACGAAGCAGAATAATTCATTATTTCTAGTAAACCAGGAGCTCGGATGCATAATGCTAACCACTATTAACCATGGATCAGCTGCTAAAAAACAAGACAGTTGATTTTAAGAAAAAGGAAGAATAATGAGTAACTGCAACATTGCCTACAATTAATTACTGTGATTGTCAGTTACAAACAATTACAAGCCTTTTTTTTTTTTGTTTTAATGTCACTCTTGATGCCCACTGTTGATGCTAGCTGTGCTGGGAACTCCCCAAGCCGTGTGCTGCCTTGTTCACTGCTTTGTGGACTCACATTCAGGGAACCATTTGTCCTGCAAACTTGCTAGATTGTCTGTAAACACAGTGAAAGGAGACAGGTATTGCATGAAAGCCAGAGAGTGCACCTGCATGCTAATGAGTAAAATGTCATGACAGAAAAGCAAGAGCAACCCTTCATGCTGCCCTTTAGAAAGAAGGAGATTTACCTCTGCAGCATTTCAAACAGGAAAATATAGTGTAACTTCTTGTGTCAATACTTAATTTATTTTGTAACAAATAAATGGCGTATTACTTACACTTCTCATTTAATCCACAGTTGTGCTTCTCACAGGTCCTCCCTGCCCGAGAGGTTCTGTACTGGTTGGATTGGTTAAAATATTTGCTGTCTGAGATTTCTATATGCTTAAAGTTCTATAACAATGAAGATGTTTGGACCAAGAAGTAGCTTTCATTCCCTTCCAAATACCCCCAAGTTATTTATTTTGCTATTTTGGTTTATGTTACCTCAGACTGAAGGGATTTCTAGTACCAGTAAAGAACAAACTGAAGACAGTATGAGCTATAATGCATATAGCTTCTTTTTTTCTTTTTTAATCTGCATTGCACCCGTGATAAAAATCAACAATGCCATTAAAATCAGGGCTAAGACTGCAGTCAAACTTTGATACTCCCACTGTAGTTAGGAATTACAGCAGCACAGAGCACACAAGACACGCATCAGTATAAATGGAGCTGTGGATTACAGCATATGACATTGCAGCTTATTTGCAAGCTGATTTCAGATTTCTGCAATGCAGATCCAAAGAATCAGAAGAGAAACTTTCTTTTACTCCTACAGTTTGAATCTGATTCACTTTGGCAGTGATTGAAAGTTATCATAAGATGACTGTTTGAGCATCCATGTAAAATGAGATGGATTTAGTTTATTTACGTGGTGGGCCTATCCTTCATAACTGATGAGCGCCTGCAGCACAGAATGACTTCTCACAGATGATACAAACTGGTTCTGATGGGTGAATTTCTAAGTTCTGATTTTAAGTTTTTATAATACTCTAAAACAAAGGACTATTCTCCTCAAGCTCCATTCATGCAAAACCTCTGAGAACTTCAGTTATGTTTCACCAGCAAATGCCAAGGAAGCATTGCTGTGCCTGTCAGATTAGCCTGTCCCACCAAGGCTATACACAAAATGGAGAGGGCAGAGCAGTGAGAAGAAACTACCTAATCTCCTATCCAGCTTTATGCTTAAGCCACCAAGCCATTCTTCAAAAACAACAATGAATGCAAATTTTTACCATTTTAATTTAAATAATGTATTACATGTGCCCCATCCCTATGTGGCAGCTGTCTCCTAATGCAGGTTTTGGAAGGGTAGATCCAAGCCAGATCTGACAGAGGCAGCAGAATCAAGGTGCCTGAGCAGGTTGTTTTTTGTCTGCCCTTCAGTTATCATGTCCTCTTCAGCTCACCATTTTCTCTCCAGGACCACACCAAGCCCTGGATCTCACAGAGAAGTGCAGATTTGTTAGATAGCTAAACGGCCTTTATCCCAGCCCATTTCCTTATTTCATGAAGGACAAGACAGGGCACCAAGTAAGAATCCTTGCAGCCCCACAGAGACAGTGAGCCCAAAGATCAGCCTAGGCAGAGCTGGAGCAGAATGTCCACCAGTTCTGGGAAGGCACCATTTCCCAGATGGTGAAATGGTGGACAAAGGAAGTTCATGAGCACTGGCCCCACACTGGCTGTTCCAAGAGAGGTAAGCCTCCAGGACAGCTCATTGTGCCTTTGCTGTACTGGCACAACTGTGCTACCTCCCCTTCCCTCCTGGCACGACACGGGAAGGAATGGGGCAGGGTATACATATGAAACTATTTTTCCTAAGTCTTTTCACAGTACCTTCCAATCCATGGCACCCCCATATTGTGGCAAATTTGCTTTGGTCTCTTTGAGTTGCTTTCCATCCTTCCTACGCTTCCATGCTGTCTGAAGGACTTCTCTTCTGGAAGGAGAAAAGAAAGGAGAAAGTTCTCCAAAATTTCTGAGGTTCAGAGAAAACTTGTCATAGCACATACTCTTTCTGCTACATTCAGATTTTAGAGGACAGAGAATTTTCAGTAAAAAGGGCCCCATTTTACTCCCATTGCTGTGATGGGGGAATTGTCGAAGGAAGCAAAATCTCGTCTCTGCTCCTGAGAGGGTACTAACATCCTCTCCAGTAGAGGCGCACAATTATTTACAGGCCTTTTACAATGCAAACTCTGGTAGGTAAATGCACACTGAAGGCTTTTAAGAGTGAACATTATTGAACCACTGGGCTGACAACTCAAAGCAGTGATAATCTGTTGTGTAAATACATGCACAGGGACTGTTCCAGGTCCTCTTTTAACACTCTCAGCATGAGAAGAGAGTGCTTCAACACCCAGTGTGAGATGATCATTTCTGATTCTTTCGTTTAGAGAATTCCCCAAAGGTGGCCCGGGGCCATCTATTTTTTGGAACAATGTCAGCAGTATGCACATTATGTCTGTAAAGAATGACGCTGTTACTGAATCACAGAAACAAGAAAGCCGTCTAATACACAGCCCAGAAGGAGACAAAACTATTTTTACCAGCCAGAAACAAATCTCAAACACAGTAGCTTTATAGATCTACTGAAAATACAGACATTGTCTCTGATATGTAATAGCTGTGCAGATGGAGAAATCTCCTTAGTGGTTTTTACTGCTTCTCTGGAAAATGGGGCATGACTGTCCCTCGGCTGGGTTTGCTCACAGGCAGCCTGTGCCTCCCTCCTCTCCCTCCCCTTGCACACTGTCATGGCTGGCAGTGGTCCCAGGAGACACGTGTCCTGCTGTTTAGCTGCTTTACTGAAACAAACCCTGGTACAAAGGCCCTGAAAGCAGCTGAGAACCTCGACATTTGTCCCCTCCGTTTGCCCCTCAAAACCAGACCTAAGCTAATTACGCTTTAGAAATAGCACAAATTGCACAGGATTGTGGCCCTAGACAGCTCCTGTACTCTTGCCTCCTTGGTGCCTAAGAGGGTAGCCTAATTAATTGGCTTTATTAAGTCTCTTCCTGGGTGCAGGGTGTTGATGAATTAGCTAATAAAAACAGAAGAGAATCTAGCACTTACAGAAAATGACAATATCAGGAGTAGGCAGGGTGCTTTGTGTTATGTGTCACAGCTCATCACAGAGAGCAGGGGCTGATATCTTTATTAGCTCTTAACTTGATATACAGTCCTGTGTGTGTGCACATGTGTGTGTGTCTCCCTGGGCCCTGAAGAAAAGAAGGAAAGACCAGATGTGTAGAAGGTAATTTGAACACCTTAATATAGTGCACAGTATTTCTGTATCTTATTGATTGGAAAACTATTGTAAAATAGATGCTAGAGAATTTTTAAGTATTTTACTATACATGGACAACATACCATGTTGTCCATGTATAGTAAACAGACAACTGTTTACAACTGTGTGTAAGCAGCCTTGAAAAGAATTATGTTTTAATGCTGTCTTACTGAAATTCTTTTTAAAATGACGTATTTGTAAATGTTTGGCTTTAAAAAAAGCTTTTACAGTTTCTGATGGTATAATGAGGTCAAGCTGCAATCTTACAGGCAAGTACAGTATAAATGAAATAATGAAAACTAATTTCAACCATTTCCTGTAGAGCATAACTGGTAGAATACATCACCTCCAAATGCAAAAAGAAAATGATCAGGAAAGACTTTGCTCATGTAAGACCCACCACAGAGCTAAAGGAAAGCGTACATGCTGCTTTTGTAAAATGTCAGAAATCCATTTCACAGTGTTAATGATCTCTCAATGTCCATTTCGTATTTAGTCAGTGAGCTACTAACATTGTCTGTAAAAAATAACCTGTCTTTGATTGATATCATACCTGTATGTTGTTCAGTTGGGAGAAGCAAATATAGATGAGAAAATTTCTGAAGTCTAAACAATGTGACTACTGAAAGCTAAGAATAAATGGAACTGTTCAGTGGGGTCAAAGAAAAACTGAGTATTCACTCCAGGGAGTATCCGGCTGTGTCATCTGCTCTGTTGCCATTTTAGCCTGTTATACAGCAAAAAACTTCCACATACATATCTCCTCCCATTCTGAATTACTTTACTAAGGACCTTGGTCCCAACCTTCACTGATTCCCATAAGAGCCAATTCTCTTATTTTCAAAGGTTTTTCTGTCTCTTTTATTAATCTATTTGTTTCTGCAAGTGAATTACTGCAAGCCTAAACTAAAACCACACCTGTTTCAGTAGACACTGTGCAAGCTTCTTCTTACAGCTCTGCAGATTTATTTCCATATTGACCTAATTAACATTTCTTCTGTTTAACTTTTCAGTGCCCATACAGCAAGATGAAGTTAGCTAAACACCGTGAAGGATCCATGGTAGCTCAGCCAAGACCAGTAAACTTGTTTAACCACTAACCTCAAGCAGGAAAAAATCTCATATTTTGAAATAAAAAGATTTAAGAAATTTATGCTGTGCTTCTTTGAAGCATGTGAATTTGCTTAACAGAAAGCTCTTCAAGAATTTGATAAGACAGTCTTACAAAACCAAAGGTTGCTGATAAAATAGTCTTCTTGTTCAGACTCTGTTCCCAGAAATGCAGTAGGTCTGATACTGTAAGTTTTAATATCAGTTCATGATGTGCTTTCCCCCTCCTTCTTTTTTTAAAAAAATTTGGAACCTCTTTCTAAAGCTTAAGATTTAATCTGCAAATTATTTTTAAACAGAACTGTGGTGATTGATGCAATATTGGAGACTGCATGGATTTTGGGATTTTTCTTTTGTTAGATGTTGTCTTAGAGCAGCATCTAGTGGCACAATAACTCCGCACTGTCCCTCAAAATAAGTTGTGATGCAAGAGGTGTTGCTATGATAATTACCTATGACAGTTTTACACACACACTCTCTCTGCAGGAGGCACTATCCCCAGCCATTCTGAGGTACCTCCTGCACACCTTTGCAGAATTTTTATTATACTCAGAATGTAATCATTAAAATCTGAACTTAGACCCTCAAGGTGACAAGAGGAACAGCTGAGCACTTTACCTTGCTTTTCGCAGCTGCACCCATGTGAAAACTCTACTTTTGTCTTAGTTCATCCAGAGGTGTGTTTTCTGAATAAATTTCTGCATTCAAAAGGAAAAATATACATTAACATTCTTTCCTGATACAGCATTCAATTCCTGTATTTCTACAGCTAGGAACTAAAGATTTGTCACCCTGACTGAAGCAGTTAATTGTTACTTATTTCTGTGGTCTCCTTGATTTCAATAGGAATCAATCCTATTCAACTGATTTCACATTGAATCAATTTCAATTATGCACTTAGGGAGTTGTAGTTGAACCTGAGAGTATTGTGGCAAAATTGCTTTGGTCTCCTTGAGTTGCTTTCCAAACACTCTCAGAACCAACCCCACACTGTAAGTTATTCTGGTTTAGTCTATACTCTCTGAAGAAGAAAGAAATTATTATGGTTTTAGACATATTCAAGTACCACTCAGGAACTAAAATCTAAGAGAATGTTATTGAATTGCATTTCCTGCAATTAAATAGAATTCCAATTCAATAAAATTTCTATTTACATTTACAGTAATTGACACAAAAAATAAGTTCAATTATCCAATAAGGAACAAAAAATATCACTTAGCATTTTAATAAATAAAATATTAAATTAGGGAACAGTGGTGTGTAGATGTAATATATCATTTACATTTATTTGCAAATCAACATCTATTTAATTAACAACAAAAAAGATGAATTATTTCTGAAGAAAATAATTTGAAAGCAAAAAAGAAAAACAATGAAAGACTGAAACTAGTAATTAGTTTAATAAGACTGTTTTGCTCATGAAGAAATTGGGCTGAAAACACTTGGTGTATAAATTCCTACCTAAATGTGTTATATATACTATTTTTAAGCAACAGTATTGCGTTTTTGTTACTTTTTAAGTTTCTTCGGCTCAAACCGAGCACAACAAATTCTTAAGAGCACATCTATGCCTTTAATGCAAACTAAACGACAAACATCACACCTGAGAAACACGGGACAGTGTCTAAAGGGGGAAAAGAGGTAAAAAAAGTTACCACACCTACAGAAATCCTTAAAATAAAGAGAAGGCTGAAGATTTATTCCTCCACCATAGGATGTCAAGTGAGCAATGCAACCCCAGGCAATATGCTGAGGGAAGGAAAGCTGAGCTCATTTACTTCACTGGCAAGCCCAGCTTTGATGGGCACTCCTCAAGAATAAACAAGGCATGCTTTCATTGTAAATTTATCAAAATTGCTAAATAAGCAACATTTTTAAACCGCAATATATTGTTGAATCTAACATAAATCCTATGATGACTGTGTCCTCCACATCATTCTGGCATGCTACATGATTTCTGTGAAACTTTAAAAGAGATGTCCAGTTCCACCTCATGCACATATTGGGGCACATATTTAAAGATTGACAGTAAGTCTGTCCTGTGATGAAAGGCATTACTGATACCCCTTATTTTTAGGCACATAATTTAAACAACTATTCTTTCTCAAGTTCAACCAATAGGCAGTGGAGAGAGAAACAGGGTTTTTTTTTTTTCTGAAGGTAATTCAGACTATGTAAAGCAGAGCTCTCTGAAGAGCTTGACTATAGGAAGAGTTAGGATAATAAGTTGATCATATCCGCTGCTAAGACTGGATTATGTGAACACTTCCTTAAATTTTTTTATACTGATTCAGCTGCTCATTATGAGCTATTGTACTTGTACAATTTGAAGTGTAAAACTTGGTTAGGTTTGAAACATTTCCTTTTCCTCCTATCTGGACAAAAAAGTAGGATTTACTTCATATACTTAAATAGGATTCTCTTATAACCCAAAGGCAGAAAGGCAGCTGAACGGATTCTGCTGAATCCAAATGGTCTCTCAAGCATGAAAAGCTATGTCATAAAGGTCAGTGTTACAAGAATTAATGGAAGTACAATAACAGAATTTTTATAACAGAAATTGATCTGAAGCCTCCTGATGACTTCTCTGTAAAGCAGTAGGTTGAAGCCCTTTTCAGATATAACTCTATTTAAAAACCTACTGAGAGTAAGCACCTTTGGAAGTTGAATTATTGGGTCTGACAAATTTGTAGATTATAAGCATATGGATAAAGACAACTTGAGAATATATAACTACTACAACTAATTGTGTTTAGAAGTGTTTCTGCCAAGTATTATGTTACAATCACTTCACCTTTTCAATAACTTATTGAAAGAGGAAAAAATATTTAATCACTTGCAGTGTATCTGAGAGAATTCACTAAATTGCAACCTTAACATTATAAATTTAGTATTGCATCATTCTTCTCAAGATCACTGTCATTAGCTTAGTTTTTTATCTGTGTTCATTTTGGTTCTCACAGTCAGTACCACAAGAAAGAGATTTTAAAAGGCTCAAGTTCCTTAGATCTTGTGGAATAAAAATTAATTTCCCTATGTTCTCCTGTGTCACAGTTTACTAACCTCATAACATTATTTTACACATTTGAAGCCTAAGTAATAGCCATGTTTTGTTAGAGTTTTGCTAAATTGAATAAATTATAAAAATGGTATATTATTGATTTTAACACTAGGATTCTGATGGTTCTCAGAAGAACTATATTGCATCAAAACCATACATTATCTAAGAATATTATTATGTATTTAGTGACAATTAACATGTAGCAAAGCATTCTTGCAAATGAAAAATAGCCCTGATTTACTGAGTTGGTTAAGACTCAATAGTGGAAGATATTGAGATATTCCCAATGACTTCCAACTACACTTTATATTATGAAAAAGCACCTATTAATAGTCTTGTAAGCTTTGCATACTGTGGTAAAACATTATAATTATATGTCCTTTTCACAAAATCCTTTTAGGAGTTCATGTTTCTTCATAATTTTCTTTTAAAACCACCAAAAAACAAAAGACATTCTAAAATAAACAAAGACAACACCAAACAACTCACATGACTGCAGTTACAAGTCATTGTAAG
This sequence comes from Peucedramus taeniatus, assembly GCA_013400575.1. Classification (NCBI taxonomy): domain Eukaryota; kingdom Metazoa; phylum Chordata; class Aves; order Passeriformes; family Fringillidae; genus Peucedramus; species Peucedramus taeniatus. The sequence goes on from WBNO01004503.1 coordinate 64,773, forward strand.
ATCAGCTGATCTCAATTTCACATTTCAATCTGACATGGAAAACAGTGAGCAGAAGTTCTCATTGACTGAAGGGCTAATGGAGAAAAAAATAAAACGTAGAATTTTATAGTGCATAAGATACACTTTCTGATGGCTGAGCTATTTGAAGAATTACAGGAAAAAAAAAAACTGTCTTCTGTCAGACTTCTGTTGAGGAAATAACTGATACACAAGGCATTTTTAGTGCACAACTTGAAATGCCTTAAAAGTTTCTAATTTTCCAACAGTAATATATTTCTGCTTCATTGGATTCCCCACAATTACACAACTAAAATCCAGAGACATTTTTGGTATCCGGTTCTACATAGCCCCTTCTCAAATAGGCAATCATGAGCCTGCATCACATCCTACATCTTGAAGCCCAAGCACTCACTGCAAATTATGGAGTCTTCCTGAAGCAAAACTTCACTCATTACTTTATCAGGAGAGACTGTTTCAGGGATCAGCCCTGAAAGAATTGCCCAATTATGATCTTTGCAAAATATGGTCATAAGCTTTTTCATTAAGCATGGAGATTTTACTATTAATGACAGGTGAGGAAATTCTCATGCACTAAGACAAAGTTATAAATTTATGTCACCATCTGATGATATTATTTGGAAAAATCTACTAAAATAATATGGCTCAACTAAGTGCAAATAATTATTTCTTATGTGATCTCATTTAAATCTGCACACTGTATAAAATCTACTGCTTATGCCCAGTAGAGATATATATAGTCACCTGTTGGCTCTTAAATGCAAAGTGTTTTTGCATGCATATGTATACACCAAGTGAGAGAGTGAGAGAGAAGCTAGAAAATATCACAGAGCCACTTCTCTATAAAAAGGATGTTTTATTATTTGGCTTGATCTGGCTACTTTTGTTCAACAGACTCAGGCAGGCAAGTATTCTGTATTCGTAGAAATGTGTAAAGTGACATTGAATAGGTCTGAAAGCCATCTACTCAGTTCCTACTCTCATGGCAACGCTTTATAAAAGGTTGAGTTTCATCAGCTCCTGAATTGGAAAGATTGATTTGCTTGTCATGTTGAACAGAATCTAAAAGAAGTTTAAGGAACAATTGACCCTGAGCAGATCTGCAGCAAAGTCTTCTGGGCATGAAGCAGAAGGCAGATGAAGATTTTCAAGATAACTCAAATTGTCTCAGTTATGAAAAACAGCAACATAGCTCACTGTGGACTGACTTGAGAGGATTTTCATAATTACGACTAAGAGAAAAGCTTCTTTAAAGCTGCATTTGCATAAATACAGTTAACTCTCCAATTGGATGTACTTGGCAGAAAAAAAAAAGTCAATACAGATTTGGGATTGTATTGTTTTCATTATTATTTCCACTTCTAAATACAGTTGTTCTAACTTAATTCACACTGGGATTCTTGCTGAATGAAAGAAAAGGAAAAATGAATTGGTGCTGGCATCCCAGGGCAGATGTGCATGGTGGCTGTGCATCCCTGGCAGCACTTAACAATGCACAGTCACACATCTCAGGGTGCAATACTGGCAGGGTGAGAGCACGGGGTCCCTGAGGGATGCAGTTAGGCCCTACAATACTCAGAAGAATTAAGCTGCTGTCTGCTTGCACCTCACTGTCCATGAATATTGATAAATCCCAATTCTAGAGCAAATACCTCCTAAAAAAGAAAACCTCAGTTAAGTCAGTTCCTAAACATGGTAGGAGGTTTGAAAGTCTGTTTTTGACCACCCACTTTTCAGACAGTTTCAGCTTTTTAATTTCTGGGTAGACAGAGACCCCATCCTATGTATCTGTGCGGAATACACTCACGTCATCCCAGACATTTCTAAAGTCCTTAAAAGCAATTAGGGCTAGGAAGGAAAATAACAGCTCCCAGACGGTGCTCACTCCTCTGTGATGCATTTATTTCAAGGATCCTGGCTAGGAATCCCTGAAAGAATTACAATTGGATTTTTCTACAATTGGATTAGGGTGAGCTGAAAAATATTTTTTCAGATAGAAATACACAGTTAAATTGAAATTTGAAAACATGTCCACTTCTCCAAGATTTTCATTAGGAACAAACTCAAATGAAAATCATATCAGTAAAGTTGAAATTGCACTTAGGTGCATTTAGGTTTGCTCTTAATATAATAATTGTTATATACTATAAGTAAATAGATTATATATATATAAAATGGTCATGTCATATGCATTCTGTTTTTTAATGCAGGTTATACATTTATGGCTCTTTTATTTTAATCATTCATAATGTTATATAATTTCAACATATTTCATTCACAAAGCATTCTGATAGCTCCAATCCAATGCACTTTTTTAACATGAAGGCCAAAATATTCTTTAAAATGGCTGAATTGCCCATTAACTGTAATCCGAGCTTCCGATGATCTCAGGCAAGTGAGCAAATCAATAGCTAAAGAAATGCCATTTGATTATCATTGTACTTGTTGCATCTCAAAAGGAAGTGAGCTGTTCAGATCTGATGGCTCAGTAAAACAGAGCAAGCTGAGGAGCACTGCCTGAGCTACAAAAAGCAGCAGCTCCTGCAGGCCAGGCTCTGCTGCACGTGGGTCACTCTGAAGAACACGCTGCCAACTGCAGCTGTTGACTGACACCACAGATGTCCACTGTAGGCTGCCTAAAACATTTTAACTGCTCATTAAGTCCATTAAACTCTGGAAGTGAGGTGACAGTCATATGTACACAGCACCAGCATAAATTAAACATGCAAGTCACAAGCTTCTATTTTCAGACCATTATTTCAAATTTGGCTAATAAAGAATGAGTGTTTTTACATCAACAGATTCCAAGGTTGAGCTGCTTTATAGCATGCAAACCCAATCACCTCAACTGGCTGTGTTCCCACTGGCAAGGCAGAAAGCTGGCCATTAAACTGCTATATAAAGTGATAGTGTGACTATCGGCAATGTTCAAGTTAAGGTTGTATCAGCAACAGCCTTTCCATTACAAACTCACATTTTTCAGGGGTTTTATGCCTTGAGGTGAAATCCAATTGTAATTCTTCATTCAGTGCCTCAACTCAGCTGTGAGGTTTTTTGCATCCATCATGTTGCACCCATGGTATTTTTCTCTCACTGATTCATTCTCAGTACTAAACACAAAATACTACAAAATGGGCACATGTAAGGAATCATAGCAAAAGGGAATGAGCAAAGCTTCTGCCATTTTTCTGAAAAAAGAAACAGGAAAGAGGCCTCCAACTCCCTGCCAGCAAAACTTCCCTTTTCACCTCAGGGTATCCTCTCCCATGCATCATGTATTCTAAGCTAAAACCACAGTGGAGATAAAATCTGCACCCTTGTGCACAGTTACCTAGTGCAATGCTTTCACTTCTATTTTTACCTCAGGCTACCTGAAATACATAGTACCCTGAGGTGAAATACAGCTATTGTGGTAATCAAGACAAGCCCTAACAGGGAACCCAATCCTGCCAACAGTTAAAGGTACTTTTATTTTCAAAGAGGCAGTAATAGTCTGACATCAGGAGCTGTGCATGCAGAAAACATCACACTCCCTAGAATTATAACTGTGGCATTTTCCCTTATACCCAATGTTAGAGATGCCAGACATCTCTTAGCATGCCAAGCAGCCACCTGTGAAAAGCTGGCTGTGAGAAGGGCACCTGGAACAGCACCTTTTTGATTTCTTGTTTCAATTTGGATGGTCTTTACCTGGTCTGAGCAGGTATTGTAATGTTCTCAGATAGTGTTTATTCAGAAGTCAGTACTGGATTTGATAAATAAGAACATTTATACAAAAACAAAATATAACATTTTTATATATATGAAAAAAATACAAACCTTAGGTGAAAAGGACTAATGAGAGGAAAGTAAAGTCTCTGTCTCTTCCATTGCCTGCCATTTCCCACTGTCTAACCAACTTCTCTGCAGCACCCATGGTGCATCTGGGGTTGTCAAGCTTCACCACAAAACTGGCAGGAGCACATATAGGTAAAAAAGCCACATGGGTTTTCTTTGTCTTGCACTTATAACTGAGTTAACCTTGCACTTATAGCTGAGTTATCAGTGTGCTGTGGCTCTGAGGAGAGTCCTCTGAGCACAGGCTGCTTGTACACTGTGGTGCATGCACGGTGTACACACTGTGCTCCCCACGGACACAAACATAAATAATTATGCAGGCAGGAGGGCAAGGCAATCAGAGGCATGACTTTGAGTCTGAAGTTCCGGTCCTTGCAATAGCTTATGCTTTGTCTATTCAAACCACTTCTTCAAAGTTACAGAAAAAACTGCTGGAGAAATCTTTTGTCTGCATGTTTTTAGTGAGAAAATGTAAAAGTAATATTTTAAATTAGGTAACAGTGGGTTGTTGGTTTGTTTTTTTTAATTCCCATCAAAAAAACACCCAAGCCACCATATTTTGCTTTGGGTTGAAATGACTCCACTGAAAACACTTCATTTATTTTTTAAAGCTGAGGCTTGGCATCAATATACAGCTTCATACAGCCAAGTTCTACCACGGTGTACATATCGGTGCAGGTCTCCATTTCTCTTTTCATCCTCTACAAATAAGTGTTTCTGGAGCAAAGACTTGAAAGTCTGGCCCGGTGAGTATAAAGAAATTATTCAGAGAGAAACAAGTCCAACAGACAAGAAAGAGACTGAATCTGTAGCTGAGAGGTTTGCGCTGAGAAGGAATTGAAAAGAAGAAAGTAGAGGCCGAGCAGATCAGTTCAACATTTTTCTGCACAGACTGTTGCTGAACTTTGACAGCACAGTTAGCATTGCCCACTGTGAGAAGAAGGACACCCTGAAGCCACTTATAAATTAAAGACTTGACCTTCCAGCATGTATTCTTGTATGCCGTATATACCAGCTGCCTTAAGTCCTCAAGAGCTACAGTGGCATTCTTTGCTGTTCTGAAAGATGTTATGCAGTGTTGCTTCCTGCTTTAATTACTTCAATTATTTAAGGGTAGCATCAGCAACATTCAAGACACGTTTAAATAAGAATTCTCATTGTGAACAGGACAAAGTATTTAATGGGAATGTTATCAGCACAGCAAACAAATATCCTGACCTTGAAAATTTTCAAAGCCGATGGATACAAGACTGAATACAAATATTTATTTAGTTGAAAATTTGCTGCACTTGGCTTTATCATTCTGAGTTACCCACATTTCAATTTTCGTAAATATGCTCAGAAACCATGGCTTGTGACAGAAAGGAGACGAGTGGATATTGTTGCCATGGAAACAAAAACATTTTTCTTCTGCTCCAAAAATGTTGTCTATTAGGGACCAGAGAGGGAAAAAAATAATATGTGTATATAATTAATTTTAGTCTCTGTCATTATTTCCAAGGATTGTTTCCATTAAGGTTTTCAGAAACAGAGATGCTTTACCACAGTAGGATTTTTTACAGGCAGTGGGGTAGTCCTGTGCTAATGCAGTGAAGCAAACGTGCTATCCCCATGCTTCAGTAGGAATTTTATTTCCTCACTTGTTGTTGTATTGGATAGGACATTCAGGCAGGATTTAGATCTGCATTTTATATTTGAAATTTGGAGCTGTTTCTCTTGATGTATTGTTGTTAACAGGTCAAATAAAAACAAGAGATACTTTTTATAAGCTGACAGTTTGTTAAAATGTGGGTGATCATTGTTTATTCCATAAAAGCTTTTGCCAGCTTATTCCTTCTCAGACTGAGCTCCTTCCTTTTTTCTACATATAGATGGACCCTGGACATTAATCCCAGTAGTAAAGCTCTAATTTTCTTCAAAACTGCTGTGAGTTCTGACATTCAACAAGATAACAGTTCTGCCCTCAGTCTGGACACAACTGCAATTCCCCCTCATATACTTCAACATGCAAAAAGCATTTAAGCCCGAGCTTTACTTAGACAACATCTTTCTCAGCTTGATTTTTGTACAAGAGAAGAGTTACCTTTTTTTTTATTAATAAATACACATATTCTTATGAAACTTTCAACATTATCCTTACATCCATGTAAAAGATGCACTTCTTTGGATGGGGAAGAACACTGGAGTATTCAAATATTTTCTACTGTTTCAATTCCCTCTGTTTATAAAGTAGTAGGTACTTTGTACTCCTCTTATCTTTCAAGAGTATATTGTAGGTAATTATGTGATTTCTTATTAGCTTTTTGTTGATTTGAGCTTATTTGGTGCAGTCACTTGTGATTCTGCAACACACACTCCATCATCTCTTTGATTTTTTCCTAATTAATTGAAGAGTCTGATCAACCACTTCCAGCTAGTTTTTAAGTACCCTCACTTATTTTTTGTTTGGGAATTGATTTAGAGTTGAAACGTCTCAACTAACTGCAAGACATAATACCACAAAACTGTATGAATTAAAAAATATTAATGTGTACTTATCATCTATCCTAGATACCAATATTTATACACACAGTCAGGATGCTGCAACAGGCTGAAATGAAAAGGCAACAACCATGTAGTTTATTCAAAGTCTGTATTTCTCTAGTAAAATTCAAATCAGCAAAAGGGATATATTCCATTCAGACTAGTTGTTCAGCATATTTTTCAATAACAGGACTTTCTAGATGACCTTAATGCCAGCAGAGGTTGTGCTTCTAGCTGGTATTACTCGATAAACATTCAGTGTGAGGTATTTCTCCAAATGTTTTGACTTCTGCTTCCATTTTTTAAAAAAGTACCACATGCTTTTAATTTCTCCTGTTTGACACTAAAATTACACATTATAAAATTGTGAAGTTATGCAAATGAGCACCACTTTCTGTTCTGGCAGACCACAAATTTTCACAGGAAAGAAAAGGAGTTAGAAACACTAGGGTTGTTTGAACATTTAGTGCTGCAATTTTTAAGTACCTTCCATCCCTGAGGTTTAGCCATCTCATAGTATCAAAATCCAGCTGTATAGGCATCAGAAAACAACAACAACAACAAAGACTGGAAAAGAAGAAAAGAAAGGAGAAAATCCGCATGTGACCTTTGGTAGTTTTAAGACATATTTAGAATATTGTACCTTCATCAATGATTAAAAGTGTCTCTCTTTTAAAATTTATTGAACTCTCAGTTTTATATGGACAGTTATTACCATACCAGAAATTCAATCTCTCACTGAGAAAAAGGTGTATCATAAGAATGGAGAAGCCATTCAAACAGTAAAACCAATGCACATGCAAACCATTTGCCAACTCCTTGAAAGAGATTGACAATCAGAAGTGTAAACCCATTGGGTCTGCATTTCCCAAAATAACAAGTGTTGACATATGCTCAGCTGGCACTGACACTTCAGGTAACCACCACTTTGGGATGACAGGTGCTCTGTGAAAACTGGGCACTCCTAAAAAAATTTGAAAGAGACACTCAAATATTGAGGTGCCCAAAAAATTTAACTTGGTTGCAAATAGAGATTTTATGTCTTTCCCAAGTCTTTCACTCTTTCTTCTTTATGTGTGTCGTTTCTCCCTTGCTCTGAGTGTAAACATTAAAAGGGCATGTCACAATATGGCACTAGAATAACAGGTGTAAATATACACATTTTAATTGTGTACATCCACCTGTCAGCAGGTTCATTTTAGATGCTATTTTGAATGCATCTTTCCTTTTTTTTTTTTTTAATTAAGGATCTTCAGTAGCTTTTCATTGTATACATTTACACATAGCAGAGACAATGCAATGGAAAATGCAACTTTGATTCTGCCATATTTGAGAGTTCTGGCCACATACCAAGAGACTTCATTTTGATGTGGTGAGGAGAAGAAGGAGTGAAATGAAGAGCAAACATGCTTTACAGTGGAGAAAGCTGTAACTAATTCTGGTCCACTTCTTTGAACATCATCCTCCAGGAAGGCTGAAAGACAAGCACAGGAAGCCTGGGAGCTCTGGATCTTTGGATGGGCAATAACAAGAACGTACCGGATGAGGGAAAGAGAAGATTTTATACCTTTTATTTGCTCCATTTTTGCCTTGGTCTGTACTTTCCAGCAGCAGATAGAGATTTCTGCAGACAGTTCATTGAAAATCCTATGATGATTTGCCATAACTGTCTTAGTCTCCAAAAATTCAAACTAAATTAGACAGAAAGTAGAATGCAACAAAGGTATCAAGCTTTTGTGGGCCTGTGTTGGCAGTCACTTTAAAGCAGCTGGGTCTCACATCGTAGAAAGGGATCTTTGACGTTTTCATACTCTACAAAGCTGCATCGGTGAGTCATCTAGAGCAGTCTAAGGCCATTCTGTGCTTGCTCCCACTGGGCAGGTTCCTGGGTGCCTGGAGCTGTACTGATGCATCAGCCTTGTGTGTGACACAGGCAAGGCACTTAGCCTGGGTGGTAACACTGCCAGGGGGATTGTTGTTACCAGAGCTTAGCTCTGTTAAGCTGAAATTTCAGAGCGTTATTTACTTACACAGAAACACTTTGCACAGAAACATATAAGATCTCACGTTGACTGCCTTCTAGCCATGACCACAATGACTCCAGGGAAGCTGTGAAAACAGGGAAAGTTACCCAGCTGAGGAAGAAGATGGTGATGCTAATCATGTGCATGCTTTGCTTCTGTGTACATTTTAAGCACCTTCTAATCTTACTTTAGAGAAGAGCAGGGATTACACATGGTTTTATTCACAGGGATAATATCATCAGTCTATGGGAAAGCACTGCAGACTGAAAACTACATTAGGCTGTAGAAATTTCTGAGCAAACTTTAAAGAAGCAACTTGGGTATCAGAAGCAGCTGGTGTGGCCACCCAGAGCTCAGTGCAGCCTAATTTAATCTGTTTAATTGTGTGTAGCTGGCACAAAAAGCAAAGCTAGATTTTATCAGATAAATCTAAATGCTTCTTAATGACCTGTGCTTTCATCGGTGTTTTCTCTACCCCTTGTTCTCAGTGAGAAGTACTTAGCAGTTATATAGTCCTTCAGAGAGAGGGCCGACAGCAGCTGAGGAGTCATCTTATAGACCAGATGACACAGATATCTTTCATGTTATATATTTAGGCCCAAATTCCACACATTCATGACAGAATTGACTTGTATTGAGATACAACATGACAGGAAAAAAATCAGTCTAATTTTCGTACTTCAAAGAATTAAAGGAAAATTGTCCATCTTATCAACAATGGCACCTGCGTTTCACCATGCTCTACCCAGGAAAGGTGAGCCTGCTTGGCTTACTGGACTTGCCCCTCACTGCTTGCCCACTATGTCTGTAACCACTGGCTCCTCCAAGTCACGCATGCTGCCTGCAGGAGCCCTGTTCTCAGCTGTATTATTTGTGTGAAGGAGCTGGTGGCAAACAGCTGCAGAGAGCAGGGTGGCAGTGAACGCGCTCCCCGAAGTGTCAGCGATGCCACATGGAGCGTTTTCCTGCGAGCTGTTGGCAGTGCAGGAAGCCAGGCACGGCTGCCAGCCACAGGGCCTGCACACCTTCATCCTGCAAGCAGAGGAAAGCTGGAGAGGAATGCATTGCCTAGAGCAGGAATGCATGCCCCATCCCTGGAAGTGTTCCCAGCCAATTTGGACAGGGCTTCAAGCAAGCTGGCCCGGTGCAAAGTGTCCCTGCCTAAGATGGCCATGGCAGGGGGGTTGGAACTACGTGATTTTTAAGGTCTCTTCCAACCCAAACCATTCTATGTTTCTATGAGTCTGTGCTGCTCCTCCCACCCACCATTCCCATCTCTTGCCCTGGCTCAGAGGCTTGGGACCTGGAACCAGCCCCTCTGTAACATCAGCCCTGGAGCTGAAGGCACTGTGGGCAATGAGCAGGAACTGTGGCAGTGGCCATGCTGAGGACAAGGAGCCCTCATTTCTTGCAGCTGATGTGCCACTGGCAGTGATGTATTTGCTGTGCCTTCTTGTCCTCCTGGCCATGTGTGGGCCTATGTTGGGCACATGGGACACCTGTGGATAAGTGGCCCCAGGCTCTGGAAGGGAGCTTGGCTGATATTTAGGGGTTTCCCTGGAGGGTGCCTGTGTGTGTCCCCTGGCTACACAACATGGGGAAGCTGCAGTTCCTTGCCAGCACCCAGGTGCTGGGGTAGACGGACACACGTGCCACAAGTTTCTCTTGTCCTGCTGTCCGTGCAGTGACAGGTGGGCAGAGCTGACTGCTGACCTCGAGCCTGAGCAGCAGCAAGCCACAAGGCAGGACAGTGACGACTTTCTGCTTACAGAGGGACCTGCGGAATCCAGTCCACGGCTGATGAGTATGGCCCCATGGCTTATGGCTACAGTGTGACACACATTGTGGGTGGCACAGGCCCCAGACAGGGGCCTTGTCTTGGCTCATCAACATCCCTGGCAACCAGCCAAGCGGCATATGTGCAGGAGGCCCTCATCAGCACATGGTGGTCCTCACAGCAGCCCACCACTTCATCAAGGCCAGGCAAAGAGAACAAGGATGGGGACATGAACACATGCCCTGTTGGCAATACTGTGTGCTGTTCCATCCTTCTCCTCACAGTGCACGCAGTGCCTGGGCACTGCAGAGTCTGCATGAAAGATTGCTCAGGAGAAGGCTGGGCTTGAGCCACTGCTTCCTAGCAGCCTCCAGCCGATATTCTTGGAGCTTCTGCCTTGTGAAGCAGAAGGTAGGGAACTGCTGGCCTGCTGCAGCTCATGGCTCTGGTCCCTCCAACCCCTTTCTCCATCTGCCTCCCAGGAACATTGGTACATGGCATGTGGTGATCAGGATCACCCAGTTGACTGAGCTGGGCCATGGGGTCAAAGTGCACCAGACTGAGAAGCTGCTGGTTCACCAACAGTACAGTGCTGTCCACCATAGGAATAACATCACCTTGCTGGAATGGGAGCAGACTGTCCAGTGCAACCCCTACTTAGATCTGGCCTTTGTGCCTGGCTCCATGCTGACAACACCTGCTCTGCTTCTGGCTGGAGTTCCAGCACTGTGAGAGGTGAGTTCCCAAAGGGGACTTGTGTCCTTTTGGTGCACTGGGAGACAAGTTTGTCTTTCCCAAGAGCAGAGGCCAAAGTCGGAGTCAGGCTGTGGGATGTATGGCTCTGGAGAGATGGACCTGGGCCTCTCCCCAGAGCCAGACAGAAGGCACATAGTAGCGCCTCTCTAGAGACCAAGCCAAGCCCTAGGGAAGGAGGCCACCCTCAGGCAGGTGAGAACTGACAACTACCTGCTGGGTGCTCCTTCCTTTCTGTGCTGACAACTCAAAGGTCAAGTGATGTCCTGCAGGAGGCCAAGATCACCTCATCAATGTCCAGCTCTGAACAGCAGCCAGTGATATGTGAGGGACATCCACACTCACAACCTTTGTGCTGGCTGTCCTGAGGGAGACATTAACACCTGCCAGGTAGGACCATGCTACAAGTCACTCAGCCCCCAGCAGCACAGGCAGTCCTGTCACCACCCCCCAAATCATCCTAGGGAATGAGGATCTTTCCCTAGAATGGGAAAGAAAATTCTATGTCCTAGGTTTCCTGCAACAGAATCTCAGACATCCAATTCTCAGAGAATGGTACGGAGGATGACATCTAGGGCTGAGAGCAGGAGAATCCATCTCTATCTACATCTTCCAGTTGCTGCACACCCTTGTCAGTGCAGGCACAGAACAACCACAGAACTCAGCAAGGGTGTTATACCTGCCAGAGGCTGTGTCTGACATGGCCAGCGTGGGCTGTGCTGCACCTGCCTTTCACCGTGCTTGGCGCGGGAAGGGTGACCCCTCTTGGCTCTGCTTGGCTCACTTGGCTGGCGCCTAAGCCCTTGCCTGCTGTGGCTGTAAGCAGATGGGCTCTTCCACACCCAAACACACACACTGCCTGCAAGGAGCCGTGTTCTCAGGTGGATGTTTTCGGGAACGAGCTGGTGGGAAAAGCAATATCGTTGAAAGCTACAAAGGGAGTGAGAATCTGTGGGAGCTCAGGGTAAGATTGCCTTCAACTTATCAAGATGCTGAAGGCATGCAAGGTTGAGTAGCTTGAGATAATTATCAGGTCTGTAACTTTACTACAGGGACTGTGCCAGTTCTGCTGCGGTGTGACTGCAGCCAGACAGCTGTGTGTCTAACAGTATCACCTGTTGGAAAGATAGTACCCCGCACCTTTCCAAGGGCTGTGCACACAGGTTTTCTATGAGTACCAGGGAGGAACTGAGGTCAGAGGGAAGTTGCTGGCACACAGGGAACAAACACTTCAGAGGAAGCAGAAGGTTCATTGTACTTTCTGCATGAATATTCCTGATGCCAAAAAAGGCTTTATACCTACTCTATGCACTACCAATACAATGTTACTGTATTGAATAGCTTTGTCATTCATTTTCATTAGCCAGCTTCCTTTTTCTTTCTAGAAGGTCCACTTTGCACTGAAGACCTAGGGGCATATAACTGGAAACAACCTGCCCAGAAATTGAGAAGCAAGTAAAATATATCAAAGAGAGAATGAAGCAGGAGAGATGTCTGCAGACATGCCCTGCTCAGCCTTCTCTGGAAAGAAGAATCAGGTATATTTCAGGAGGCATAAAAAACCGGGAATAAATCATTGAGCTTATTCCAAAGATATAAGTCCAAGCACAGGGAAAAAATTGTGATTATAATAAAAAAGAGGAGGAAAAATTAGAAAAATCTTAAATATGTGTGTTAGCCAAAGATAATGTGGACAGAAAACCCCAGGGGCATCCATAACAAAAATCCAGTTTTCATGGGACCTCTTTGAGATCAGTCTGTAAAGCCAATAACTGTGTTATATCCCCAGCAGGCACATCTGGTTAAAAATCTGGGAAAACACTTAAGATGCACAAAACAGCAAAAAGTCTTCCTAACCTCCTTCCTAGTCCCTGCATTTGATCATGTTATTACAACTCCTCTTTTCTGCTAATACACAAGTTAATTTAGACACAGAAATCCTCCATTTGCTACTGCAAATTGCAGAGTACTAATGGTTGAAGAGACCATGTTACTCCATCTGTAATTACTATATAATTTGCAGCATTACAAGAAGATTGTAGAGTAAAAGACAGAAATGAGTGGCTTGTGGCTATTCTGTCGTAACACGGAATTTACCATGTAGTGTCTTGGTCAAATTTTAGACTAAAATTATACAGCATTTTATATAGAAGCTTGTCTGCATCCAGTAATAGGAGGAAGAAACCAATAGCAAGGAGTGATACAGGTGTATTGAAGCACAAGCTTCTTGAAAGCTCTTCTCTAGCACTTTCTGGTAAACTTCTAATGTTTTTGAAACTATTTCTTACATTTTGCATATTTTAAAAATAATCCCATAATGTCTGAAGATTTAGAGGGGATTGACCTAGATGGGCCTCAGTCTCTTTCTGTTCCAAAGTTTCTTAAAAGGATAATAGTCCTATTCTGAGAGCCAGAAAACGTATCAGTCTCATTGCCTATGAAGAAAAATGCCTGAACTAAGTACCTTGTCTACTTTTATTTCCTTGTTTCCTCAATACATCTTATCAGGAAGACTGCTTCAAAACAGGCATTGTAAATTCTGTGGATGCCAGGTCCACAGTTCACTCAGAAGATGAAAGAGTCCAGAGAATGGAGAGTCCATGCTGCGTTTTCGATAGGCACATCAGGAACAAAAGCAGCTCCATTCTGAAATGTGACAACCCTGCCCACGCACTGTGGATTTATGATTTTGTTTGCACAGTGAAATTTACTGATCATGAATATCTGAAATCCTCAGCTCACCTTAAGGCTCTCGATGGACCCAAATGCCACAAAGGCAGTGAGAAAAATTGTCAGGAAAGACACAGGCCTTTAAAGGGAACAAAGAAGTGGTGAAATGAGAGAAAACCATTCCATAGGGAGCAGCTGTGGGATGGCAAACAATAGGGGGCCAGTCTTCATCTTACACTGAATTTATCAGCATCACTTCCACTGGTTTCTTCCCCCTGTACAGGTGGGACCTTAGGCTTAGAAGTGGTATCTGAATCTCCCTGAGGGAAAATGACATCTCTATGCATCTCAAACTGCAAATAAAGCAGCATGCTGCAGCCGCAGAAGCAACCACTACCAATTTCCAGTAGAGGGGGAGAATTAAGTATAAATAAATAAAATATAAATATAAGCTAGGATTTGTGGTGGAATTATAAAGACCTTCACATGGTTTATAACCACACTTTAAATGTTACTGTCTTTCCATGAACTCTTGAAAAAGGCTTGTCTTTAAAAAAAAAAAAAAAAAAAAACCAGATTTTTCCAAAACAGTCTTAATATAATTTTAGAGAAATGTGAAACAGTGTTGATATGCTGCAAAACACTGTCCCAGGACATTACAATGCATTTTGAAAGGTGAATGAGTACCACTGTTTCCACTTTAAAAAGCAGCCTGGTATTTTCCCTCATACAGAAATCTTAGAATGAGAGAGAAATAGAGAAATGAGCAGCCAAATGGTAGCTTTCTGTTTTACTCAAAGATATTACATTCAATTGAAATTAAACAAGGCTTTCCACTCTATTTCCTCCACCTCAAAAAAAAAACTCCAGATACATATATATATAGCCCAGCACTAAATTAGTCTTCCAACAGCCTGGTGGTCTGCAGCTAGGTGAATACAATAAGTAAGTTATCAAACGTGCTTCAGTTTCATGCTGTCCCTCAAATGCCAGTTAGTGGTTTCTCTGTGACCAGCAGGCTGTGTTCAGACTCTCATGGATTTTTATGTCTTATATCTTCCCTGTTTATGAACTTAGATGTGAGGTGGTACCTCTCAGAGAGCTAGGTGTTCACAGGACTGTACACAGACATTTTGCCACATCAGTATACAACAGGTAGACAGAAGTGAATGACACATCTGCCGTTTTCCACTCCAGACCCTTTCCTGGAACATGGGCAAGCTATTTCTTTGCTGTTTCCCTGTTGCAATAAATAGACTGTGGTATCTGTCTGGTATTTGCAGATGTTGCCATGATTAGAGGAAAAGCAGACTGTCTCAGCTCCTAGGTACCTGCAGCAGTGCCGAAATTTCAGAACAACTGTAGCCTCTCCTAATATGTAGCTGTAAAGAGCCAAATTCATTTCCCAGAGTGATGGTTGTAGAGGTACCACCTGAGTCTTTTGATCGTGATTTTTACCTTCATTCAGCACTAGGGATTTTTCATCCCTACTATTCTTCCAGCTACTCAGACAAGATACTAAATACCAGGTTGTTGCCAGATGAAGAGCTATTTGCCCAGCTGGTGGAAAAATACGATGTTCATTCTGCAAACCATGCTGAACATTAACCAAAAAGAGGACACAAAATAGTGAACCAGACTAGTACTGCTAACGCAGCTCCCAGTGTGGGAAGAAACATCAAGTTCATGTGGTCAGGTATAACTTTAGGGTCGACAACCACTAAGGACCACCAGAGGGACCCTCGGGACAAGAGTTTTCAGTTTCTCATAAATTTCAGTGGTGCTTCAAGTATACCCAAGAGTGGTTCATTGCATAAATGAATGAGGAAGTTCTTTGGGGGTAAGACACCAGTGAAGCAGGTAGCTATGACAATCTGTGCTCCAGCAGGGATGTGATCCATCCTAGTGCTGCACCTGGTACCACATGCATCCCACCTGAGAGCCAATGCACAAGTCACAGCTGCTTGTACTAGCTCAGGAAGATGGGTCCTGCACGTTCACATCATGCATGTGATACCTCACCCTTGGGCTCTAACTCCCTTGATGATTAAACCCAGGTGAGGTTCAGCAGACAGTTCTTTCTGGGGACTAGTTTCTCTACATTATGCACATGGCTGCACCTCACTCTGCCTCCCAGTTCTGTTTGATCCTGGTCACAAACTTCCCTACTGGCATTATAGCACAGCCGGGACTGCACGACACACGTCCGGGAAATCAGACTGAAAAAAAACATTCTTGCATGCTGCAACAGAGCCTCCTCAGTTTTACATGCAACTTAAAACAACAAAACCCCACAAATACAGTCAATTATTAGTGAGTAATAATTTTATTCATTATAATTAATGATTATTACTACAACATCTCAAAGCTTAAAGGGCTGCATAACCAGTATCCAAATGTTAGATAGTATTGAGACAACTCATCCATTGTACAAAATAGGTTTGACCAATGCAAACATGAGCCTTTCAGTATCACTTGGCATGAGAGTGATCATTAGGATGGATGCCATCAGTACCACCACACTTATAACAAAATCTTCACTTTGTGTTCTTTTTTGTGTTCCTTTCCATGAACAAGCACTACCTCAAGGAGATGGACTAGAATGACAGTGGATGCTGTCTCAATCCCAGAGTTGTTCACTTCTATGAAGATCTTCTGACATCATTTCCCATAGAAAACTCAGCCATGCTTTCGGGCTGGAACATTTCGGGCTGGACCTGGTTATGGTTCGATTTTGATACGAAAAGAAGTAGCTAGCAACAAACAATTTAGGTGGCACTGTTTTCTTAAGGAAAATTAATGGCAACACCATAAAGTGAAGGACTGGGAGAAGGAAGGGTAGCTACCATTGCAGGGACAGCCAGACAGCCAGCAGCCTGGTTTCCACAAGGTGTAACCACTGCAGTGTATCTCTGCAGCCACACTGTTCAATGGGGAGAGCTAACAGCTCTTGAGACAGACTAAATGTAAAACAATAAATGCCATGTATGCAAATAAATGTAAAACTGGCTGAAGGCTCAAAGGGATAACCCAAGGTCAAATTAGCAAAATTTTGAAGGTCATTTAATTTCATTAACTCATATGCAGCAGCTTCAAGTAATTTTAAGTGTGTTTTTCCTATAAAATGTATGTTTTCATTAAACGCATCATTACTTTTATGGCCTCTGCAATCAATCTCCTTTTCTTCCTTTTTAAACATGAGAAACCAATCAGACATAGACACAAACATTTATATTGATGAGTTTCTTTCTAAGTGTGTGTCATAGCTTAGAGGCAAGAGAATGAGCTATCATTTCATGACATATGACAAAAGAGATGGTTTTCACTACCAGAGGAGAAACACACTTCAGAAAACAAGGCTTGACACCAGAGATGGGGAACACACCCATGGAAGACAGAAGAATACAAATCTATCTTTCTTACTCATATGTTTCTTTTTTTTAGCACATGTTGTTTCCAATATAGGGCTGAGTACCCTCAGCTGCTTCTCTTTTTCCATAGTACTTACACAAAATACACAGCCTTGTACACAAAGCACATCTCAATTTGTCTCTCTGTTTCTACACAAAATCATGAAGCACACCATTACTTTATCTCTGTCATCATAATTTCATCAAACTTCTTCAATCAGTGCCAACATTCTAAGGATGTTATACAAAGAAATGCAATCTTTGCAATCAAGAAGAGTGCTTGGAATCAATGTAAGATGCCATTTATCCCTAACTTTACACGGTGAAACACAGAATTTCTGGTCAACCATCAAAAAATTCCATTTATGTGACAGAAGCAGTAGGGAAATTTTCCACAGAATAGGAGAACTCTTTCCTATTCAGACCTGTAGCATATCCTACATTATCAGAAAGCACAGATGTTTGGAATATTCTGGGAAATGAAGAAAAAGGTGGAAATTGTAGGTTCAAGGGCAGGTCTGAAGAATACCGTGCAGCAAAAGCTCAGGGTCTCTCATGTCCAGCCAAATTTATTAGCAGCAATCCAGTTTCAGCAGATTTCTTTCCAATTTTCCAAGTGTTTCCAGGACTGGGAGGCATGGGAATGATTCAGCAGCCCGGGTGCTCCCTGGGCAAGCTTGCTTGGCACAGTCATCAGCTTGCTTGGCAGGTGGGCTGGGGAAGGGCTGCTGCCAGAGCCCAGCACAGCGGGGACACCGCTGTCACATCAGGAACCCACTGGTCACCTGTACCTGTGGCCCTGGCACAACCACCTCAGCCAGCCACAGCTGTGCAGCATCACACCCAAGTTTAACACCCCTCAGCTACAGCTGGCTCTGCACACAGCTAGCCAGCACATTGCCCCACATGAGATACTGTAAATCCACCAATAAAATAAATCCTCTACGGATAACTGTGTTGACTGTATTTGTAATGAAAAGTGGAAATCAGCTTCTTGTAATGTAAACATTTAATAAAAATTGCAGCCAATAAAAAAGCCTTATGCCAAGTACAATTATATGAGGATGGTGCATACATGTATGATTTTTGTCAAAGTATAAATTTTAACTTTGCCATTTCTGACCTGTGCAGAAGCTATACTGCCTGTCTCTTATTAGACACTAGCAGTGTCTGACACAGTGGGACTATGCTCTCAACATTCTAAATAACAGTAATTAAATGAATGACTGAAATCACTGCCCTCATCTCTGCATTCCTTTTCCCCCCTTTCTTATCCCTATGATAAGATCTGTCTACCTCACATCAAGCTTAGAAATAAATTATTCAGAACTGGTTTATCACAAGCAAACACTATTTCTTTGCTTACAGTGGAAATATTTGCTTGTGCATTTTTGTCTAGACATCCTGTACTTCAGGAATTCAGTTTTCCTTCTGGCCTCTGAGTGACTCATTAAACAGCAGATCTATACAGCATAAGCAACTAAGGGGGGGCAATGAAAATAATTACCCAGACCTGTGGTTCTAGAAAGCTCAAATAGTAATTAAAGTAGATGGCTCTGCAGAATAAATCATGTTTTGAAGAGTGAATTAGTAAGTGAATTCCTGCTGGTTTGAAAAGTAAATGCACTAGCTAGTGCAGTGGTGTATGCTTGGACTGGATTTTTCACTCTCCTGAGAGATGAAGAAGAAAGGGACAACCAAGACTGTTCATGAACTACCACAGTTGTACACTGGGCCCACAAAATGCCCTAGGGGTACTTGTGCCAGGTCCTGGGAATAACTGGCTGGGGTCAAGGGGAGAGCCTGGGAGCATTTCAAAACTCAGCCAGAAATTAGGCTACCTGAATCCAAGCCTCTCCCTCATGTCATCTTTTTCATTCTTTGAATTTTTATTCTTTTAAATTGAATAAAGAACAATATTAATTTATTTACTATGGATTTTTTTTACTATAAAAATTATATAATTACTATATTATATTAAATTACTATAATTATTTACTATTGTTCTGATTCCACAGCCTGTATAATCTCAAAATGCGTTTTCATTTTGAATATATTCACAATAGAGTTTAAGTCTTTAAAATTCTAGCTCCTAGCATTTTCTCAATGCAAGTCTGCTACTTTTGGTTTGAAGAGGAATCAGGAACCTAGAGGTCATTGTTGAATACAGTGAGGGAAGTGAGGGCACACCTACAAATTGATTCATTTTGAAATAGCATCTTGCAATCTAAATTTGGAAGCCAAAAGATGATTCAAAACCCCAAAAAACCTATCTGTGGTCATCTCCAATTCATCAGAGTATCACAACCAATCAAGGATTTAAACAGACATTTCAGTAGTAAACAAAAAAATATGAGAGACATGCGAAAAGGTCTTGAAAATATAGACAAGTGACTCATGTTTGAGAGAAAAGGAGTGGCAGCTGAGGAACTGAAAGAGACAGTTGATTTCAAATTAGTAGAGTAGAGAAATTATCTTTGTAGCAACATTGTGAGTGGTGTGAGCAAGGCAAGACAGCAGGTGCCAGAGGAAGAGATTCCAGGAATAAAGACGTGAAAGGGACCCACACTATCAATGTGTACACATAGATGGATAGGACAGCCTGTCTCAGAGGCTTTGTATGGGACAATTCCATAAGATGAAAACACAACTCGAAACTGAAGACTTAAAGAAAAATCTCAACAGGTTATGGGAAAAATGAGTGGCAGGTGCTGATACGCAAAAGCACTCAAAGGGAGAGACAGCGGATAAGAAAGAATTCTGCCCACACACACAGCCCACATATTTTCCTTTGCTCTGTCACTGCCACTGACAGAGCTGGGTTTGCCTTTTCTGCTGCTGGAACTCACAGGCTGCTTGTGCCCAGAAAGACAGTGCTGGGTGACACTTGGTACAATCTGTGCCAGACTTAGCAACTCTGTCATTAATTAATTAAATCATTAAAGATCTGAGCTGGGACTTATTAATGTGAATGCATATAAGTACTGCTTAACTAAATAAGCTACAAATTTAGAAATCACTCCATCTGTGTGATGAAAGCTTAAACGTTTCAGATGACTTTTATATATGACCAAATTAAGAGCATCTTAAAGCAGAATTGTCTTTGTTAATGTGTCCCAGTTGATGCAAATATCCTCAGACAGTAATTAAATGGTCTCTCTGCAAATCCAAGCACAGTGTGCTTGGATTAGACTTTGGACTTGAACTGGTGCAGCCGGCCTGTGAGGCAGGTGAGTCTGAAAGTCAGCTTAGTAATAAAAAAAATAGTTGAAAGATTTCATAAACATTCCTGCTTTAAAAAAAAAAGATCATTGCTGAATTTATCTGTCCAATAATTTTTGTTTAATTCAATTCATCTCTTTTTTTCTTTTTGCTGCAGACAAACCTCAAGTCTTTGTGACAATCTGCTTAAGAAATTAATACAGATTGGAGTTTTCCGTGACAAATTTTAGCTTTTAACTTTCTGTCATTTCAGCTCAATGTGGGAGACGTGAAAATATTACTTTTAATTAAAGGAATGTGTTTGTTTATATTCTTTTACAGAACACCTCTTCTTTCAACTGGAGACCAAAGCAGGAATATATTTATAGTTAAAATTAATTCCTCTTCACATGAAAATAGGAGCTGTAGCAGAAACCAGCATATAGTCTAAGACGTAGCAGAACCCAAACAGGAGTGGTAGAATGCTGAACAAAAATTTGATTTTGGATCTTACAATGGTTTAGTCATCATCAAACAGAGTGAGGCTCTATTTGAGACTTTATTTAAGTGTGAAGTTACATAAAAGTCTTTCACTATTATTAATACAGTGAAACATCAACTGCAAGCAGATTTTATAGCATAATTGTATCCAGGGTTTTTTTCTCCTTAACTAATCTGTGTGAAGAGAATTTTAGGATGTATTTCAATATTCCATTTTAATTCCAAGGAAATATGTCCTATAAAGACCAGTAAAAAATAAAAATCTCTATAAAAGTAATCCATGCCATGCTTTTAGGGCAACCAAAGGACTGAAAAGAGCATGTATGCACACACTTAAATATTCATGCGAAGTTATGTTCCTACCCAGCCTCTAAAATGTACATTATTTAATTTCCCTGGTCTTGACATTATGTGCTGCAAGTCAATGTTCATTGGTATTAAAAAACAATGAAAATTAATTCATAAGGAGTAACTACACAGATTATTTCTAGGTCTTTGCAGCATTCTTTTGGTGACCCAACCTTAGCAGCCAAGGGCATTCATAACCTCTCACACTACCTTGGATGATTAATCACTGTCTCTGAGGTAGATGCACCTTCTAACACAACACAAACAGACCAAGAAGTAGCATCTCCAGTCTTGCTCCTCTTTACACCGCACAACTGTGTGTCTGAGCTCAAAAGGAGTTACCCAATTTGTTGGGAAGCAATTGATGTTCATGTAGGTCCTGGTGATAGTTCAAAGATGAGATGGAAACATCCCATGGCTTTTGAGAGCTAATGGGTAAAACTGAGGTATAAAGAAACAATTTCCCTGGCTTCCTTGCCTTTACTTCTAGTCCTAATGGTACAGTTCTGATAGAATTTCCGCACCTGTTACAAGCAAGAGAGCCCAGGAGAATAAGGGCAGATCTGCTTCTTCCAAGCAGATTCTTCTACAGCTCATCCATGGCCTGCACTGTTGCTTTGACAGAAAAAAATTATTCCAACTTAGTCATTTGAACATAGCTAAAAATAATATTCAGGAAAACAAAGGAGCCGTTTTAAAATCCAGATTCTCCATGGGTAGATACAAGATCAAGATACTGTAAAGCTTGAAGCCACTTCTCAGCTTACAGCAAGAGGGTGCCTACAACTATACACACTCAGGCATTATCTCCAGTCAATCCTTACCATCCTCAATGAGGGGCAAAGCAGAAAGACTCATATTCTCAAGCATAGGAGACATTTTCCACCTGGCCCTTACATGTCGCCACAGAAGACGGGTACCTGAAATGACTGGAGGATTCCCAATCTTCCCATTTCTCCATACTATTCTGAATGCTCTTAAATTTCCTTCTGATTTGTTAAACACAGTATCTTAGACATCTCCGGAGAAATTAGAACTTTTTTGTGCCCACTAAAATCTCAGCAGACGTTTATGCAAGGAAAAACTTGGCACAAATGAAGTGGTCCTGGAACAAATCTAAACCTGATTGAAACTGCACGGTATCACTGTGACACCAGAAATTTCCTCTAAACAAGCCACAAACACCGAAAGTGACTGACACAGAGGACACTCTCTACAATTTACACTCATCTATAGCAAAAATTAGCCAACAGCTCCAGTACCTGCTTCAGCTGATGATGACCAAAAAAGGGAATTTTGGATGTCAGTTTAGGATAGGAAAAATCCTATGTGAAACTTCCTTTTTATTCTCCACTCTCTTGGGACAAGTGGGTGAGGCACTGGAAAGCAGCAATAAACACGAGGAACAAAAAAATAAAAAATACACACACAGTTTCTAGCCATTTTTCTGGAGCATTGTTTTTTAAGTGCCTCTGGCAAAGAACAAAAATTTGTGAGCAAACAAGCCAAGCATTTTATTGTTCACAGTGAATGCTGAACTCCCACTAAGATTTGTGCAGGTGTAAATGGAGTTTATAAAACACAGTAGTAGAGCTATCCAAGCCCTAATAACTGATTTTGAAAAGTGTGAATATTAACCTACAATCAAATTAAATTCTGCGAACAAACTGCTAAAAGCCAAGGACAGAGGCAGAGCTGTTGCTCCTGCTGAGATCCAAGGCTCCTAACCCCAGGTTCTGATCCAGCAAACTGCCAACATGCAGACAAAAAGCCCAACACGCTCAGCTGGAGCCATCAGCCGACTTCCCAGGCTGTGATTCACTGCCCTGTTTGTGTGACCCACAATAGGCTTGACCACAGGCTAAAGAAGAAAATTCAATTAGCCAGCTTAAGGCTTCACTCAGTGTTATATTTCTTAGGCGAAGCTGCTAGCCAAATAAATTAAAATAAAAATAGTGAAGATTTAAGAAAACTTATTTTCATTTAAAATACAGCACTTCAGAAAATTAATGACCTTGTCTCAAAAAAACCCAGCACAGTCAGGTGGTTAAGACTTCCTAGAGGAATTTGCATTGCAGCTGTGACTAGCCATTCACTGACCTCCCTACAGGATATGATAAACCCCTTGCTCCAGTGGTAGGAAGCAGTGTATCTTGCTTGCTGTGGGTTTTTAAGATCCAATTCATAATCCCTGAAGTGCAGAACTGGAGAGAGGACAACCCTGCACAGAGCAGCCATGAGTGCTGCAGAAGTAAGGACAACACTGCTTTGTGGTGATGATGACCAACAAAAGTGCGTTACCAGTCTCAAACAGCATCAGCCTGGGCCTGGTTGACACAAAAGACAAGCCTGACTTTTACCTTAATATTAAGACAAAGGTAGCATGCCTTTCATGTGTCAACATAAAAGAGGAACTGCTCAGGAATGTAAGCAGAGATAAAATTGAAATGCATTTGCAACATAAACTTCTGATTGACTGCAATGGAGAGAAGTTGCTTTTGTTCACATTCACAGTGCTATTGCAAAAATGGGGACTTGCTTTCTTCTCAGTTCTCCCTTGAAAAAAGAGAGAATATATGTGCACAGTAGTTCATGAGTCTGGTAAAACTATTTTTAAAAGAGTAGCAAGATAAAGCAGAGTTTCTCCAAACATAAGAATCCCCAAAAGAAAAATGTATTTTGCTGACATTCTCATAAGTATTTGCAGGGATAGCAATGTAGCATGCATTCCAATTACAGTAACTATGTAAGTGTTAAGGAAACTTTTCTGTCTGTCCATCCAGGAGCTGCTCTGGCAGTCACACACCTGGACCACCTGAGCTGGGACCGAGGCCCCTTTGCAGCAGGCGGCTCCAGGGACCGATGGGTGCCTCTCTTGACTCCCTGCACACCCCACACCCCACACCCAGACGAGGTTTCCTTACCCCCTCAACCCTCAGTTTCCCATAGCAGAGCCTCAGGCATCTGGATCCTTAAAAGAGCTTAGTGGTGGTGTAACAACAGAATAACAGCTTGAGCTGGTGCCCCTGAGCAGGGACCCCAAACCAAGGAACCCCTCACAGTCTGTGTGTGATAGTGTGGGGTTTTTCCTCTGTGTCATTGGCTTCTGCCATGTCCTGAGTGTCCAGTCACCTACCAGGGCCACAGGTCCCTGGGCCCTTTCCTGTGCAAAGGGTCAACACCAGTTTTGGCCTCTTGCTTGGGGCTCCCATCACCCAATGCTCAATCTGCAGCTCCCACCTCAGCTGCATACCGAGCTACCTACACTAATTGTATTCCTCAACATAATTTCATTTTGACTTCATAGCTATTTAGAAGTCTCCAGGTGATCCAACAGCTGATCCAATGGGCCTGTTAAATGCTAGGGAGATGCAAAGGAATTTTGTTGATAGCAACAGAAACTTTATTAAAAAACCCAACAAAGTATAGCAAGCAAGCCAACCAGTAGTTACATCAGTTCAGGAAACTGCTGTAAAATGTTCAGAAAGACCTAAAAAAAGAAGGAATAGGCTTGCCTCATGGACAGACAGACTTCAGCTGGATCCTCTCAGCCCTGGGCTCTGCAAGAATATTTTTTCCACTGATTATTCACAATTTATTTCTATTTCCATCTCCATTCAGCTCAAGTCTCCCATTTCTATGTGATCTTCTGGTACCTTCTGGTACCTTCTGGTATCACTTCTTTCATATATGAGCTTTGCTTATATTTCCCTAAACTCATGCCCTATTTATTTTCATTATTTCTCCTGAAGTCTGCATTCCAGCTGCATTTCTTTCATCTTTCCCTCTCCTTCCCCTGAGGGCAACAGTAGGAGCACCCAAGAGCAACCACCCATCCCTGACTTCACCCTGAGTGTGCCTGTCATTGAAGAATTTCAGTGTTTCCTAGAAAGTTTCAGGGAAGGTCTTTCTCACTTCTTCCAAACAACTGTTGGCTATGCTGCAGTTAACAGTAGGTGAGGACGGGCTATGCTCAATCTTTGAAAAATTTCAGCTTATAAAATTAACAAACTTCCACTTCTTTTTCTTTTTTCCCTCTGTGTGTGTGTATGTGTGTGTGTGTTTGTGTGAGTGTGTGTGTGTTTGTGTGTGTGTGTGTGTGTGTCTGTGAATTCACAGATTTAGAATTTTTTTCCCAAGGTGTTACCCAAAAAATACTTCAGGTTGCTTCTCCTTGTTGTAATAGATGGTGTGGATTAATTCACGCGCCTATGAAATATAAGAATAATGGTGAAATAACTTATGTTCATAAATGAGTTGTGCATGTATGAAAAATCTCTAAAGGTTTAAAACCCACAAGCAGAGGAGGGGGAAGGTTGCTTCACAGGATTGTGAAACCACCAGTGGCAGCGAAGGAGGGCTTGATTAACAAACTAAAAGATGTGGCTGCAAAGGAGATGAACCTCTTCCTGGGACTGACTGGGGAGCACCTGGGTGATGATCGGCCGACAAGTGCCCCCGATGAAGATAACCAGGGTCATTAGACCCTCACATCTGAATACCAGGTTCCTGTAAATGATCTCATCACTTCTCAGAACGTCTTTGTCCAAGTCCATCGCAGAGAAAGGAGACCTCATGAATACGTGAAGCAACAAAGGAATAGGAGAACCTCTGCCTCAGGTGGAAAAACCTGTATAAAAACCGACCTGATGCAGGCGGCAGGTGTGAACAGGGGGGTCCTGACACGATAGAAGTCAGACCAGAGTTCATCCAATGCCCATCCCAGACTCAGCATTGTCCCTATTAATTGTGGCTATCCAAATTGTATTCTGATCTTGAAATAAAATCTTGATATTTTTGATTATTACTAAATTGGCTAAATCACTAATTTACCTATAATATCGTCATTACCTAATAACACATTCCTAAATTCTGAAATATACAGAATTTTCAACTTCTGTAGGACAGACAGAATACCATGTTTCCCTAATTTCATATTCAGAAATTGGAAAATTGTTGACATGAATAGCCATCATAAACAGACTGAGCCCAAGTGCCTGTGATGTGGTCTAAGCTTTTCAGATCAGTGTCTTCTAGCAGTATCTGTTGAACAAAGGGAAGGGCTCATCTCACTACCTGCTCTGTCTATAATAGAAAGTATATGAAAAACAGCAGGAGATAAGCTAAAACTCTATTTGCAAATAATAAGAGTCTTTGGCCAATTAATTTCATAAAGACTGTTCAGCAATTTCAATCTTAAAAGCAGCCATCTTGGCCAGATGGGGAAGTACTAGAGCTGTTTGTGTATTTTGAGAAAACTAACTGAAGTTTGAAGAAACTATGATGTACTTTCTATAATTAATACACATTTTACAAGCTTATGCACAGCCTTTCACAAGACCTTTAAGCACTGGGGGTTTTATCTGGCACTGTTCAGAGAATGGCAGGAAGCTGATAAAATGCTCAGTGGAATTTGCCATTCATTTATCTGTCCTTCTGCGGCCTTCAGAATTTACAATTTTCATTTTTGGGGGGCTTTCAACAATATAATTATATATGAAAAGGCTTCTCATACCACACAAGCTTCCATTATGGCATATTAGAATTAAATGAGAGAAAAAACTTTTCATTATATGGCTTTCATTGTTATTCATTGATGCATTCAAGTAACAATACTGACTTAGTCTTCTGGTGTACTCTTAAGCTTTAACAAACAGTTTATCTCTTAGTGCTTCCTCCACCAGCCAATGTTAATTAAAAGGAGAGAATAGTCCTTATTCCTATTATTCTAAGTAGCAATTGATGAACTGCAAAGGCTCTGATTTTTATCAGAGGTCTCAACAAACTTTCACATGGACTTTTAAAAGCTTGTGCTCTCTATGCAAGACAGCAAAGCAGCTTAGTCTTAATACAAGGCCTGCTATATTCAGAAAGGAAACATCCCAGTTGCCTGTGCAAGATCATACATATTCTGTAAGTGAATTACAGGGCAACAGACTCTGCCCAGGTGCTAAGAACCGAAAATTACACCTTATCATGTCAAAATAAACTCAGTTATAAGCACACATGGCACAGAGTCATACATGGTATCATTCAGATGATATGCAGAACCCACATTTTACAAGCTTATGCATACAGCCTGTGAGCACCAGCGAACTGGAACAGTCTCACCCTAGTTTTCCATATCTGCCTTGAGGCCTAGAAACCAAATCTGAAGACTTTTGCACAAAAATGGGGCTTGTTCCTAATTTTGAACCAAAACAGAAAAGCA
The DNA here is from genome assembly GCA_013400575.1 of Peucedramus taeniatus. NCBI lineage: Eukaryota > Metazoa > Chordata > Aves > Passeriformes > Fringillidae > Peucedramus > Peucedramus taeniatus. The sequence goes on from WBNO01004503.1 coordinate 92,046, forward strand.
CAGAAATTAGGTATTCAAAGTAACGAACACTGTCTGCACCTGTTTAAAATGATGATAAAACTTTGGGGGTCTGTTTTCAGTTTAATCACACATATCCATATATGCCTGTGTACTTTGATAGGGACGGAACTTTCCTCATGCATTTGCAAGTTACAGCTTTGAGAAGACCAGAATTCACATCTCAATTCCTGTGAAATACACACAGGTCCAGGCTTCTCAGCTAATGCCCATCTAACAAAATTTATATAAAGAGGAAAAACCAGCCAAAACAGTTTGTTGCTAAAAATGTTTGGAATGAGGTGGAAAAGAATTCAAGAGGACGGGACATTTTTCAGTGAAGCAATCCAGTCTCCAAAGATAGCCTTGCACTGTAAAGATTTGTGGCCCCTTCTAAAAGTTTCACCGGTCATTTTGCTTTATGGTAGGAATTACTGTTACATTCCTGATTTCATGTTTCTTTTACAGATACTTCTGATCACAACACATTTTTACAAAAAACATAATGAATAATGACTGCATTACAAAAATACAACAACTTGCCAGATTTTGAAGCTCAGTAACAGAGTTACAAGGGGAAGAGGGACCTACCTTAACATCATTATCCAGTAGCTCAGCCAAGATACAAACACTGCTATGATTTTTGTCAATAAACAAAGTAATAAGGGAAAATGCTAGAAAAAATGAAGTTTGGTCTAAGTTTTGGACATTGACATTGTACCTAGCCTTTGTTTCCTGTATTCATGGAACGGTGAGGGAGCAAGAAATTCTTACCAGTTTGTTCATAACTGAGAAGACTGCCATCCATGCTAAACTCTTATTGACCATTTTGATCTTAACATTCAGGGACATTATTTACTAGGACGTGATCTTATAAATCTTTGATCTGGATTATGTCAAGATCCCTTTTTACAGAAGACAAGGTTGATGCTTGTTCTGACATTTTACTTTTTTAGATTTATCTACTGATCTTACATTATCTGAAAGGACAATACAAAATACCCTAGAAATTATAGATCTAACTTGATTATGCTGTGAGTTATTTCCTTTCTCCAGGGTATATATTACCCAGAAAAAGCAGAGGCCAGCACAGGTCTCCACTTACTGCAGTTTTTGGCAGTCTTTTTACGAAGGGGTCATTTGAACAGCATGTTGTGTTGGAATCCAATTTAAGGGCAAGATCGTAGCTCAGATATGTTGATGAGATTTGTCACAGTTTCTTTGCTTTCTCATGCTCTTCCAGCATCTCAGTATTTGATGTTGGACATTAAATTTATTGACATGATCAGGTCTTGAAGAGAGGAGAGCAATTCTGGTTATTCTAGCTGCTCTTATTCATTTTCATTTTTTTTGATTTTTCAGTGACTTGGTCATGATCCTTTGGATTTCTCTGGGTGTTTCCCCTAAGAACTTAAGCAGAACTCTACTTGGGGCCACCACATCTCCTTAAATAAATATTATTCATAATTCTTGCTAGTCTGAACAACTTGCTTCAAATGGGAAATTCTTATTTTCATATTAATTTACCATGACAGCAGATGAGAGGTCCTCTGTTGAATCCTCTCCCATCATGCTAGATACCACCCAAGTACACACAAAGTACCTCTCTTAGAGTTAACAGAAAACACATAAAGGAAAATAGCATCCTCTGAGGGGCTAATTTTCATATCATTTACCTCATCCAGCTACTCATACAGGATTTCTTTATAGGCAGTGGCAGAGGGACAGATTCCTCCATGAGGCAATTCAGAGCAAAGGCTAATTTAAGGTCTTCATTGAGTCAACCTCCTCACTCAATATCAAAGGACCAGAAATATGACCAAGCTATGTCTGTTACTCACACTTGGATTATATGAATAAAGCCTTGGGTATTTTACCACTGCCTAATTTTTTCCCTATTATGTTTTGTTTTGGGTATTTATTTGTTTTCTATTGACTTGAAATCACATTCTTGAATTCCAGTAAATCAATCCAAAACTTAAAAGATATTCATTACCAAATTCTGTTGAGGCTTTCTGGATGCTATAGTAATAAAAGTAGAGAGACATCCTACTAGGACATCAGGATTTTTTTCTACTGGTATTCTTTTCCTGTTACCAGACTGTATGGACAGCTATGTGATATGGAGACATTAAAAGAGAACTGGAGAAGAAGTGATAATAAAGTGTCATGGTTATCCTAAAAACTTACTATGTTTAAGAATTAACTTAGAAGTCAAAGATATTGTATACTATTTAATTTTTTCATATAATTTATTTCTTAAATCTCCCATAATTTCAGGTATCATTAAAAATTTGAAGTAAGAGGAATATAAAAAATATAAATTATATTATAAATGTGCTATGTAGTTATCATGAGGCAATCATTTATCTTTCAATGCCACAGTGAAGTTTTCAGTGTAAATGAGCCTAGAACAAACTCATTTGCTAAAGATTTAGGGGAAAAAAAGAAGGAAACCCAAAAAACTATTTATCTTTTTTAAAAGGACTGTGTGTTTTCAAGCTAATCAAAGCATAACTGCCTCTGCTCAATTGCTAAAATGTATCTCCAACCTTACAGAATTGTTCCTTTGTTTGAAAGGCAGCAGAGTTCCTTTTATATTTCCAAGACTTTTCACTCCATCCTCTTAGCAGTTTTTGCCATGTCAAGTGCTGCAAAGAGGGAACATATCCGCTTGCTCTGGAGAACATGAAAAAATCAAAACCAACCCTAGAAAAGGATAGAAAGGAACATGAATAAACAGCACTAAGCACAAAATCTTCTTAAACAAGTGGGTAAACAAGCTCAGGGAATTAGCAAGCTTGACAACAGTGTTTGTTGTGCTGCTAGAACTAACTAGTAATGAATAACAATTATTAGTACCACCAAAGTGGTTCAGTTTCAGAGAAAATTTTCCCAGCCTCCTGTCATTAATCTTACCTAGGTTTATTTCTAGCTATGTCACTTGCAGCTTGGGTAGCTAAATTCTTTAATATGCAATCTGGAGGGGCAGCTCAGCTCTTGTTTCCCACAGCAGAACGCACGGACGTGCATGCCATATCTGGTGTCAGTTTGTTTAGAGAGAAAGAGGGAGAAATTGTGAGCTGTAAGTGTCCTAGAATGCAGCCTCAGATTTAATATACTCCAAGGAAAGAGTTTTCTAGCCATCACACATGTAACAGGGCTGCTCTGTCAAATACTTTTGTAGAAATATGAATATTCTCGGGTGCCATAATAAAAAATTGCTTTGAAGCATTATACAACTGTAATAACTGTTTACAATCACATATTATATTTGTATGTACCAAAATAATTCTGTAAAGCCCAGTGTATATTATTCTGAAATTATTTCCATATTGCCTTTCACAAATTTCATAACCACTAAATATCCCGTAAGACAAAGCAAACAAGGGGTTTTTTTGTCTCTAAGGTGAAAGAGCTTTTCTTTCCACTTTGCAGGTAGTACTCAGCAGCTCAAAGGAAAGAGAGAATTTCTCTCTAAAACCTCAAAGGAGGAGAGCAACATTCCTGATCAGTAGTGATAACTAAGAAGATAAATTATCTGTGTCCTGAGCTGTCAGGAAGAACAGCGATGAGCACTGGGAGGGGCTCCAGTGGTGAGAAGACGCGAGGTGCAGAGTGCCAGGGGCTGCCCCTGGGGCTGCCCACAGTACTTCCCCTTCAGCCTCAGTGAATGGTCCTGGATCATCCCACTCTAACACAGGCAGTTAAAATACATCTAATTAATTGCATCTTTAAAAGGCAACGATTACAAAGAGGATGTAACAAGTCTGAGACTTTTGACAATGTGAACACCCTTGAGATTCATAAGTGGTAAAGTGAGTTCTTTCTCTTCATCTCCCTGCCTCAGTTATAGGCCCTGGGTGTCCTTGTACTGCCTGTGACATGCAGCTGTCCCCCAAATGAGTCTGCATATGCATAGTGTGTTCAAAGGGGTTATATTCTCCATTCATCTCTTACAGCCTTGTGGGAACAACTGCAAGAACTCTAACACATAATAATTACTTGCAAAAATATTGCTCTGCTTTCACTATTAAATTTGGAGGACTGTTGAATATAAAAAATTGCAAAAGGAAAAACAAATATACTTACTGAGATGAAATCTTTTTAAAAACTGAAATAGTTTAAAATCAAAGGACTCTAGTCAAAAGTTATATTGTTCTATACTTAAGAAAAAAAAAAAAGAGGTCCAAATTTTTGCACTTAAAATAAGTCACAGAAGAAACTAACAATTTCTTTAATTTAAAAATATTAAGAAGCAGAAATTTTATTATTTGGGTGCTTTGCATGGTAGAGGAACACAAGTTATATCTTCTCCCAATATTAGTAGTGAAATGAGAAACCTGGCCAAGTATTTATAAATAAGTTACCAATGGGTACATTGATAGAGATAAACACTACAAAGATAAAATAAAAATCACTATGGACATTTTACTTTGCACATGGGAAAAAAAGACAGAATTTCTATATTCCTTTGACATTTACTTTAGTTCAAGACTGAAACAATCATGTTTTATTTGCAGAGGCATAGGCAGAAAGCACATTTTACACTTGCTTTTGCAAGTGTTCTCACTGTCATACTGCAGGCTTCACAATGCTTGCTCTTTCAGGTTCTTCTCTGCACCCAGCCAAGCAGGAAACAGAAATATCTCCTCTAAATTCACCACCTGTTACCAACACAGGAGAGCATTTAGGAGACCTGGTTTTGAATGACCACTGCAAAATATTTTCCCTAGCATAAGAGATGCTTGTGCTCACAAAGAAATCCAGAGCAGCTCTGCCTGACAGCTGCCCATACTCAGTGGCGGTGGCTAATTTTGTCACATGCATTATTCTCTGTAAGCTACTACCAGCTTATTGGGTTATGTCAACAGCTATTAAATTCTGTCACCAGACAGACTTTAAACAGGGTTTTCTTAGAACCAGTTCCCTTTGCAATTGGATTGGGAAGAATGCCTGATAGATAGAAATTCCATAGCTGTCACAATCAGTTAAGGCAGGGTCAAGATCCTGACAGTAACTGTTCCTCAGGGCAGAGATTTATATCTATCATCATAAATAAGTTTGGTTTAAGTTAAGTTAAGTTAAGTTTAAATATCTAAGGCTGCAAGACTTTGGGTTTCCTTAAGAGCACGAATCAGGATCTCTGCAGAGGTGAGCTGGTGTACATCATATCATCAATGCAAAGTCCCCGGGAGCTTTAAGCTTTAACAGTGCTTTTTCAGACCATTATTATTAGCAATACAGTAACTTCAGCAGATCTCAAATATGAAAGGAATTTCATTGTCTTAACACTGTACAAAACTGTTTAAAAGGCACTCTACACCTGGAAGATCTTATGCCATAAACTGGTTAGAAATACAAGGGAGAGGAAGGTGGCAGCATTCCAGATCCTTGTCTGAAAGTACTGCAGTTTTCAATTAAAAAAAAACCAACCCACAATTAAACAAAATTCATTGGGTGCAGTGCCTTGCACAAATCTTGCCTTGGTGCAGAGATTGCACAATAATTTACACCAACCATTTTTATTGGATTAAACTTCTTCCTCAAGATCCTACTGTAACAATAAAAAAACCCTAACTCTTCAATATGCACAGACCAAAGAGCCTTGAATAATATTATTGCTTTAACAGAATTAACTGGATTTTTAAACACAAGACATTTTTAAACTTGTTCGGCAACCTTTCCATGGAGGGAAGAACTTTTTTGAATTCATCATACTAGAACATGTTTTCACTTTTAATTAATAATTTTCACAAGCATACATTAATATGCAACAAAAATATGTTTGCCATAAATTATGGCAAACAGGGCAGCAGAAAAGAAGTAATTTATCCTCACACCCTCCTTGGTGCAAGGTCATGGAGTTGAAGGAAAAATGGCAGACCTAATGTCTGGCATGGATGACCAACGTCAGCCTACAGTGATTCTGAAGATATAAATATACATCAGAGAGAGCATTAAATAACATTTTATTGCATTTACAGAGCAGATTTAAGCTTCAAAGAAGCGATGACAAAAACCAGGCTTTTGCAATGCAGTTTCAAGCAAAAAATAAAAGAAAAGAGAGAGTGAAATGGAGGCAGATTGCTGCAGCATTCAGGCCTTGAACTGCAATTGGCAAGAATCTTAATTTAATTACAATGGTCTACTGGTAGAAAACACGACAAACTTTGTTTGCCATGTACCAAAGAAGGTTAGTATGAGAGGTAAGATTTTCCTCCAGGGTTAAAAAATGATGAATTGGTTCAGAGTATCTGGTTTTAAAATCACATCATCTCTTCCCTCTGTGAATATTTCCACAGTGGAATCTTCCCATTAAAAATGCTTTACAAAAGTGATTTCCCTTCAGTCCAGGGTATCTGACTAAGATGCCAGTTATGTTTCCTGCTATCACACCAAACAAGGTTGCCTCCATGCAATGGAGAATGGCAAGTGCTCCTAGGGAACATTTCCTTCTATCTCACATAGACCAACTTGGGATACAACAAATCATCTTCTGCAGGCATCTCTCTCCACTGCTGTGGAGGCAGATTGGATGAGCTAAGACTAAATAGAATCATAGAAGGGTTTTAGTTGAAAGGGATCTCAAAAGATCATCTAGTCCACTTTGCCATTCATGATCAGGGATATCGCTCACCAGATGAGTATCCAGAATATGAGAGTGGCCGAATATAAAATTATTGCTTATAAAAAAGACAGACACAAAATATGCAATCTCCCCATGATGTTTCTCTAGGACAGTGTAAAGAACTAAATTGGCTATTAAATTTTGCTTACTCTTTCTTTCACTTTGGCAAATAATTATGATACCCATCCATCCATGCACTTCATTATCAGCTTTTTCTAGGAATGTGTGGCAACATGGAAATCATCTGATATGCAGAGTAATCCAGGATGCACCCTATGTCTCATCAAAGAAGGCTGCATGAAATTACAAACTCTATCATAGTACACTGTGAAGGAGTCTATCTGCATTTCTAAATGATCTCCCAGTTTTTAAGATCCTGAAAAGAAGAAGCAGATGCTGAATAGATACATGCGAATGCAAAAAAAAAAAAAAAAGGTGACAACAAGTACAAAAAACAAAATATGAGGAAAACAACTGTAGCAGTACAACATTAAGGAAAATCACAGAGGTATCACCTATAGAGGGCCTCCTCTGACAAATCCATTATACTAGGTGTTGTGCATAGGCACAGTCTTGCATATTTTTGGTTCAGGTGACAAAACAATAGGGCTGTGACATTCATGGAAAAAAGTCCCTACCCTACATGCTACTTTCTCTCCTTCCACCCAATCAAGGCAGGTTTTTTTCAAATATTCAGACAGACACTCATAAGGTCCATTCTTGATTTACTCAAATATGTCTTGGGGTACGGCAGATGCATAAACAAATAAGCTGTCCACATTCAGAGAATGCCACTGAAGATGGCAGTCAGTTTTCTTTTCAACGTGACTTTGCAGTGATGAAAATAACTGAACAAGCTCAAAATGCTGGAGATAAAATGCTCAAAAATGAAGATTCAGTTCACACAGAAAAGCTACAATACTTCCAGATTTGCCATTTCAAGAGAAGGAGTAAGATTTCCTTTCTTGTTTTGCCACAGTAAGACATTAGTGACATTTAGAAAAAATGATCATTCCTGAGCAGGGCAGTTATGTTACAATAGAGTTTACAACACTGAGATTTATTTTGGCTCGAGGCAAAGTTAAGATTAAAGAGATGGTGCCGCTCAGACTACAAAGGCTCATAAAACACTAAGCCATTATCTTGACCTTAATATAGAACTTAGGATTCAAGACATCAGTAGCCATAATAGTCTTATACTCATTTAAAATTCAGCTACAGTTTGTCGCAGTCCGCTTTTAGTTTTGATCTAACCTACCCTGAACTTAAGCTGCACAAAGTATTTATTATTTCTTTATTATCTGCAAAATTCACAAGGTCAAAGGTGGGAAGCACCAAGTCTCTGAAAAATCCAAGAAGCAACTGTAGTATTATCCAGGCTGTCCTCTTGTGCTGCCTTTTTATTGTAGAAGGTCAATTTACAACATAATAGAAAACAGTATTACTGCAATTTCAGGCTTGCCATGCAGGAATACATTTGCAGCGCATTGAAGACTGAGACAAATTTTCACACCACAACCTTGCAGTCATTAATAAAGAAGATTGCGGTCTCTGTCAATATATGTTGCTCTCACAAAAATCAAATCAGCTTTCCCTAGAAGATGGAAGGAGAAAAATGAGTTTGCCTGTGGATGCTCTTGTCTTAAATTCTTTTTAAAAACATGCTAGAAAACTGAAACTTTTGCACCTTCTGTTTGAAGGTCACCCTCGGTCTGGCAATTTTTAAATTGCAGTGATTTGAATGCTCCAGCCAGAACCCTCAATTCACCTGTATTCCCACAAAAGTAAGAATTGGTTTTTGTGGGGAAAAACTGCACAAACAAAAGATAGGCCAGTTTTCTGAGAGAAGAAAAAGAAAAAGAAAAAACAAATTAGAAAAAAAAGTGTGCAAAGCTTCAGTAATGCAAATAGAATCAACAAGAAAAGTGTAGGGGAAAAAAACACCCTGGTCCTCGGGCAACAACTTTGGAGAGAAGGGACAGGGATGCACTAACCTGGAAAACCTGAGGGATCAGGTCTAAAAAATACTTACTTTTCTACTTTTCTTCTGGCAGGAAGTGGAAACATTAGCACATAGCTGAAATGCAGACCAGAAGTGGAAAGCAATAAGACTGCATAAGACCCCTCCTGTCATGAGATTTGGGGTTTTAACCATCATTATAGGAATTTTAAAGGAGAGATTTTGTTTTTTCAGGAGAACATATGAAATTATGAAACAGAATCCCAGCCACCATTGAGAGACACCCTTATTTCTACCTTTAAGCTAATACACATAAAACAGGTGTTTCCAGTAGGAAACATTGTAGTACAGGTTTCCCAGAAGCACTATGCTGAGAAAAAGGAGGTTCCTGAATACAGTAGCACCCAACAGCTGATGCCTCTGGCTAGGATTTCCTGGTAACAATACTTATTTTCTCTTTCTTCCTCATTGCTGCCATTGTTTTGTTTTGTGTGGTCTCAGGATGTTCCCTAATGAAGTGGATCTTCAACTTCACTCTAAACCAGACCTTATCAAAATATAACCAGCACATGTCTGTGGGGTCCAGGAGCCAGAGATCCCTCCACAGCCACAGCTTTCAAGTAGAGCAATAAGTCAAGTCTCCCATGAGAAGGGGAACCCCTGCAAAACTGATCTGGACCATTTTATTCAGCTTCAAAAACTAGCAAGCCTTCAAATGCAGGAGGATATCGTTCAACCCATTTTTTCAACAGATGCATTTGCCAAATATGAGTTATGACAAAACGTGTTTCTTCACTCAAGTGGTCAAGTCCAATTCTACCTCTTTCTGGTTTTCCCTTTTTATTTATGGCAAATTTTATTCTGCTCACTCCTTCTCCTACTCTATTTGCTGTAGTGCATACTTACACACAGAAGTGAAAAATGGAAGTAATCAAAGGGTCATCGAAGGCTCAAAAACCTTAAGCTGTTGTTTTCAAGTTTTATTTATGTTTATTAAACTTTCTCAATTCATTTCATTATTCTTCTGCTTACCCACCCTGCCAAACACCTCTTTGGTGAATAATGAAATAATTCAAATAACGGAAAAAACAGATATTTGATCCAATTTGTCCTGGCAGGCAAGCAAAAGAGGGAAATACCAAAAAGAGGAAAATACCAGTTAATTATGAATAAAAAGAAGATAGAATATTGATAGTGACAAAAAGACCTTCCTATCTAATGACCTCTATTTCCTTCTAGGTGTTCCAAGTCTTCAGAAAACTACATGATGTATATGTATCAGAGCATAAAATCTCCTTCTCTCTGAACCTTTGAGTACCTGTCCATGTAAGCCACTACAATTGATCACATTTTAAAGTCTTTGTTTTTAAATGGCCTATAAAGAACTAAGATGAAAAGTGTCAAAACTGCCAAGAGTTAATATTCTTCACAAAGGAAGGAAACCACCACAACCACTATGCCTGGTTATGAAGCTATTAATAAAAGATGAATAGATGAATTTCAGTATCTTTTCACAGTTTATTAGCAGACTGGTATCTTGGAAAATGTTCATTCGTAGTGGCTTTACTTTTTCATGCAAACAAACACCACTTTTGATAAAAATGAGTCTCTCTGATCTCCTCCAAACACCTTGCCATATTTGTAGTACCTAATTTTTCACCCTCACATCACAGTGCTGTCTCTGTTTTCTTGGCAGAAAAAGGTGTTGCATTAATACAGAGAACAACAACATGTTTGAAGAGCTGGACTTTGGTCACTGAGAGGAGAAAGGTACTTTGTAAATCCACTAACTCCTCTCAGCTTAGAGTTGCATCTCTTGACCTAGGCTAGGCCTCTTGGCCTAGGCTGTGCTCTGTAAATTTTAATTAGGCTAATGAGATTGCACACACCACTTTTATTCCATGGTAGTTGGATAGCACATGAGAGGGAATATCGGGCTGTGCAGCTTCATGTCTGAGAACCCCTGATTAGATAGGTTATTTTACCTCTATTCAGAAGTACCTGAAAAAAAGAGCCATCACAGGTGTAGGTTTTATATTTATCCCCTGGGACCATCAGAGCAGAGGCCCTGGGGGCAAAACAGATGGCTTCACAGAGCTACCCAGCCACAGCCCCTTGCAGGGTAAATCCTTTGCACCCTTCAGAGAAGGGAGCAGTGTTGCCGGCATCCTTTAAGCACATCTGGTAATTCTGCTGGTCTCTAATTAGCAACTCTGTCACCATTCACACAAACCACTGTTATAAGCAAACTGAGAAATATGTTGGAGGGAGATGTATACTCCTGCTTGGAGTGTACATCAGAGTATATATCAGAGTAAAAGAATCACAGAATGGGTTGGGCTGGAAGGGACCACAGTGAGTCATCTGGTCCAACCTCCCTTCTCAAGCAGGATCATCTCAGGGCACAAGCAGAGTCAGTGGAATTTCATAAAAAAAACTCCCCCTTTATTTGTCTGTCTCAGTAGCAGAGCTTGAGAGACAAAAACAATTCTTTTTGTTCTCAGCAACTCTTTCAGTCCTGATTTTTCTCAGTGCCCAAGTATGAGACAACTTTTGAGTTGTCTGTATCATGTCTTCATCTAAGAAAGTTGTTTTAGAGCATTGTGAGAAAAAACACCATAAAAATACACAATCATTTTGAATTGATTATACTACCATATATTACAAAATATATTTTTGTCATTTTCCTACATTTTACTGATACAGAGGTTGGGCTTTGGCAATACACATATTTCCAGTCTTTTAACCACCTAATCTCGAATCTTTTAACCACCATTAAAATTACATATCCAAAAGCTGTAAGCTTTCACACATTAGCACTTTTAAAACATTATAGCCATTTTATAGGCTGAAGTTCAGGTAATCCAAGTAACTTTGAATTTTGGAGCATCCCAACTGCACAAGACAAACATGACTTTTGCTTCAGCTGAAACAGTGGAAAACTGCCTGTGGTTTACATCACAAGCAAACCTTTATCATGCAGTATTTATAACAAATGCAAGGGCTGGAGATTCAAGAAAGTGCAGCTCTTCACTTGCAGTTAAAGGAGAATGGGATTTTGCCTCCAAATGGCAGGAAGAGAGGGAGCATGACAAGAGCAACAGCCTTCAAGCCACTTGTGCATGGTTTGTCAGTCTAGTTGTATTATTTTGAGTTCTTTATCACAGGGAGCTGAGCAGGATTTTAATGACCTTGCAAAATCTCTTAATTCCATTATGACCATTAATATGAATTCAGGCCTGCGGTATTTCATTTACACAATCAGGTTTCTGTCTCTTCCACTCCTCTAAGCACTGACAGCTGGGAAGCAAAAGAAAAGAAGATATTTATTTTAGAACAAGTTCTTACCCAGAGTGCATTAAGAAGTTTATCATTTCCCATTCAGAAATTCTCTATCCCAAGATAAAGTTTGCCAGTATTTCAGAAATTATGGTATGGCTGCTCTGTGGTTACAGTCACTGAGGGAACAGAATAAAGAAATGTTGTTGTGTGTCAGCTGTGAAATGGAACATGTTAAACAAAGAGTTTTGGACTTTGAAATCATCCCAGAAAAAGGGCCACATGCTATAAGAATCAACTGGTTTTTTAAAGAAAGTACAAAAAGTGAAGGCTAACCAAACTAATCATTGCCAAATCCTCTGGAAATTCAGCCATCTAACATATTCTTAAAAGTAAAAAAAGTTTATGCGACAGAGAGAAATGTTGATGGATGTTTTTCCTAGAAAGAACCACAGGAGTTTTACTGACATAATGTTTGTCTTTCATCCCACAGCAATATCAAAACTATCTCCAAGAACACTGCAGCTGCACTCATTTGCTCACATTTGAGATATCTAGAGAATAAACTTTGGACTTTTAAGCTGACTTTTTCCATTCTAATGAATATGTTGGGATACTCATTCACGACATTTAGCCATTTTGCAAAACTCCAGGACACCATAATTCCTCTGAAGCTACAACATGTAAATTTTGTGCAGCTGTGAAAGTACAAGGAATGATTATTCTGGAAGCGATCAATTAATTCTTCAAATGTTCTAACTCCTAACTACACATCAGCAACAAGAAACTGTAAGTGATTCTTAAATATCCACGGAAGTGAAGGAAAACACGATCTGAGAACAAAGCAAGGCAGACTTCTGTGTTAGTGTCATGATTTGAACCTAAATGAGCAAGCAGTGAAAGTCCTGATTATCCATACACTTGCACCTGATGTAATGAGGTAATTTTAGCCAGGCAAATCATGCAGGAGTTTTTGAAAATCTGCTCACTGTAAAAAATCATGGTCATTTGGATTTCAGGCTCAATATTTTTTATGTAGTCATCTATCTCATAAATATTGAGATGCTTCACAACTCTCTAATCAAACACATTCAGTCTGCAAATCCCCACAGGTGTCTCATGCAATTCTCAATATGCAAGATTTCTCTATGGATATTAATTATAGGAGTAAATAACACAATGATAAATGTAATTCAAAACATACCTAAACTTTGCAGTTATAAGACTTGCTGTAATTTTACACTAACACCCAGCTTTCAAGAAACATTATTCAAAAGGAATTGCAGCTCCACCAGCAAGGTTGGCAAAGCGAGAAATCAGGCCAGTGAAGTCATTCCTGAAACAGTCTGCCCTCTGACAGAGGCAATTTATTTAAATAGTGTGTAATTGTGCAGTGATAAGAAACTTTGTATTCTGCATTTAGAAGATCTCATGAGTCTTTTGGCCAGATACCTGGGAAGTCTTTGAGTCTAGAGGCCCTACGTGTAAGAAAACCATCAGATTTCGTTTCTTTACATTCAAAATGATTGCAGGGTCTTTGTTGCTGTCACCTTTTATAGTATCTAGATGTTTGAGTCTGGTAATGCCTGAATTTGCCTCAGACTTTGTTTTTTCTACCTCAGCTGCAACATTCTTGCTGTTATCTTTCCAGAGACACTTTTCTTGGCTTCATTGATCTCCTTCTGTTCTGCTTAGGGAGTTTTAAATCACACAGTGGCAGCTATTCTTCACATTACTTTTTATGGCTCAGTCATTGGTTCCACATGCAAATGTGCTGCCAGTGACAGACTTCTTGGCCTGAAATCCTCTCTCTGATGACTTTCTTAGAATAAAAGTGACTTGGGGACCATCCAAAGCAAGGCTGGTATAGTAAGTGCCTCCACCACTCAGCATCTCCATGGATTTAGGCAATAGCAGAGCTAAAAGTTCCTTCTGGCATGTACACTTGATCAGCACAAGAAACACAAACATTTTTAGATTTTTGGCCAGGTCATCAGGTTGGCACTTTTCATCATTCAGCTAGCAAAGACATCATGAGTCACTGACATGATGTTTCCCACATTTGCATTCACAATGTCACTACTCAACTGGACATTTCAGAAGCAAGAATATTCCTTGGGAATTGCTGTTGGCTAGCACAGCCTGATGGAAATCTACAAAGTAAGACATCCACATTTAGAGACTTCAGCTAACTGGATCATCTTAGAGGAGAGCCAGGAACATTTTATGGCTTTGATAAATTGATACTTAAGGATCTTTCTCTTTTAAGAACCAAAGCTTTTTGTAATTAGCCCTTGGAAGAATCAGTTCTGACAATATCCATCCCACTTCAGCTTATTCACTCAGTTACCCAAATTAGGAATCAATGCTTGCTCTTTCTCATTCATTCTCTTGAGGAACAAAGTAAGAAAATATTACTAAGTATCATTCATGAAAACATGACACTACTGGAAATTGTTTGAGAGCAAGTGCTGTTGTATAAACACTGCAGTCATTTTAATGTCCCCTAAACAACAGCTGACATGAACAAAAAGAATAAATGTTTCTATTGATTTCCTATCTGGTATGATTTTTCACTTCCAAAGTGTATTATTCAAAATATATCAGCACAGATACTCTGTGAAGAAAGAGACAATGAATCACATAAAAAATATTAGTCACTAATGGGAAAAGGATTTAAGCTTATGAAATCATGTTATCATGTTTTTCTTCATTCATTGCTTCAATATTTACAACTCAGTTCTCTCCAAAAATCTACTAATATATTTATTGTTGGCATGTTTCAACAAGTACTAAACATTGCTTAGACAGTTTAGACATCTATAAGCCCTGCATGAAATGAGTTAAAAGTCCTATTCAGTAACATAGATGTCCTCCTATACAACAGAGAACAATTTTTCCCTAAGTAGCAAACAAATAATTGGATGTGTTAAGCAAACAGCACATGACCTGCTTTTGACATGCAACTCACACTGCGTGCACTCAGTTCCTGCTAAAGCTTCTCTTTTTGCTGTCCCCTGTTGCCCAGGGTGAGCAGCAACAAAGCCCCATAAGGGCAGACAGGAGCAAGGAGCTCCCGAGGGGCTGTGGTCAGCACAAAGTGAGACTGGACTACTGTAGGTCCAGTGCTGCCTGGCATCATCCTGAGTGACAACAAAAAAGGGAAAGGAGGCCAAAATATGACAAAATTTTAACCAATCTGTCCACAGAGTGAAGGAATAAATGTTAAAAGGCAATAATCAAAGGCAGGTGTGCAGAATTTTGTTCCAAGATCCATTTTTAAAGCTATCAAAACAAAGTGCTCGAGTATCACAGATGAGGTACAATACATCAAAGATTTACCATCTTCCCCTCCATCCTGAAATATATCATGTAACTCAGGAGGTTTCCCATTTCCTTTAGGAGCATATTGGTTGCTTGCCAGATCTATAAGATTTTATGCTCCGAAATTTGAACAGCTGCTGCTCAGCTACAGCAATGCAGCACTCCACTATTCCATCTGTGCCATCTTTCACTTCCTTGAGAATCACCTCAGTACAAAACTAAATGGTGCATTCTAACCCCATGGTTCCCCTGTGCCTTTGGACAAGACTGATACAACAGGCTAAGTAAGGAAATTAATGTTTCATGTTTGAGTGCTTTCCCATAATTAAAATGATTCTTGTACTTGAAATCTAACTACTGGTCATGATTTCTGCTCTGGATCTGTGGAGAATAGAATCATAGAATGGTTTGGGTTGGCAGGGACCTTTGAAGGTTATCTAGGCCAACCCCCTGCAATGAGTAGGGACATTTTCAACTACATCAGGTATCTCAAAGTCCCATCCAACCTGATCTTAGATATTCCCAGGGATGGGGCATCTGCAGCTTCTCTGGGCAACCTGGTCCAGAGTTCCACCATTCTCCCTGTAAAAATTTTCTATCTTCTTTTAATATAAAATCATTTGTCCTATGACAAAAGGCCCTACTAAGATCTTTGTCCCATCTTTCTTTCTTTGTCCCTTTCTTTCTGTAGACTCCCATTTATGTACTGGAAGGCTCCTCTAAGTTCTCCCCTTGTGCCATCTCTTCTCCAGACTGAACAACCCCAACTCTCTCAGCCTGTCTTCATAGGAGAGGTGCTCCAGACCTCTGATCATCTTCACGTCCATCCTCTGGACCTCCATCAGATCATATCTTTCCTGTGTTGATGGCTCCAGACCCAGATGCAATACTCTACACTCCAGTTCTCAGTGCAGTGGAAGAAATAGCCTTTAGCTTTAGTCATCTAAGAATTAAAAATACATTTAAAAATACTTGTATCACATCACAAAGAAATTTAGGATATACTGTTCACAAATCTAATCACTTTACAACTACAAGCACTATTAAGTATTAAAATTAATGTATTTAATATCTGAGTAAAAGTTTTTTTTATTTATTATTATAGTTTTATAAAACTGTCAAAATTGTGGCTGATTAAGTTTAAACTAGCATGTCTTTCTTGATACTAACCTGTAAATTCCTCATTTAGAGAGAGCAAACCCTGAACTACTTTACCAACAAATCCACTCTTTTCTGGCAAGCCTTGATACCAAGGATGGGTGAGATTAGCTCAGAACTGTGACTAGCTCTCAGATCAGCTGAGAACTGTGAGCTCCCTTTAAGACTCCCTCTACTCTAGATAGCCAGTGATTCACTTCTGAGCCTACTATTTTCTAAACCCCAGATTTACATTTGAATAGGAGTTACTTTTCTCTGCTTACTTTTTACTAGTATCAGTCTGTTAAAGTGTTATCTCTTCCTACAAACACTGCCTGTTGTCTACCCTTAAACCATGACTATTATCATAACTCTTTCCCTCTCCCAGGGCACTCCAGCCCCTCAGCCACGCAGCAGATTTCAGTCTGATTTCAACATCCAGCCTCCCAAGATCCCCAAATGATACAGGAGGTATCAAGACAAGGAGGTCTCTCTCATTGCCTGATAACCATAGCACTGACCTGTGCTCCTCCTCCTCCCAGCATCAGGCCCCAGATCTGTATTTCTGAGCACCTGGATGGTGCTCTGGTTAAAGCAGTGAGCTTGCACTTGAAACTAACAAAGCTGCAGGAAAGCCTTTCATTTCTAGTATGCATATATGTGTGGCATTCCTCTGCACTTACTAATCTTTTTTTAAAGCCTGGTTTCTGACAGATGGAAGTCCTAAGCAGCTATGTTTTTCTTTTTCTACATGCAAAAATCCTCTGTGGAGGTAGATGAAGATTCATTTATTATCCTGGAAAAAAAAAATTCTTCTAAATAAGGAGTGGGAATGCATTGCATACATTCGAGCTTTTCCAATTCCTATACTCATTATCTTGAGGATCTTCTCAAGCTTTTGATAAAGACATAACACTTTTGTTTCCTATCACTCCATTTCCAGGAAGCCTTATATGAGTGGTGTGCAATAAACTGCTTTATTTCGTAGAGCCTGAATTCCCAAAATCACCCAAGTGATTTAAGGTGCCTTGACTTTATATTTCCGTAAGCAAACAACTGCAGGTGATTGGGAGTCCTTAATCTTAACAGCACCCATCTGCCATTTCCTCAGGTGTAGCAGAAGCCTGTCCACATCTACTGCTCCCATGGGTGTTCACCACTTTGTACATCTCTCCCAGGCTCTAGGACAGGTACAAAAAACAGAGGATCACATTTGTATGTTGCTTTGTCAATGTTGACTCGGACACTTGTTCAGGCACAGGCAAGTGGGGCTCAAAGAAGGGTAAACAATACAATTGAAGGAGTCTCTGTTTAAATCCATAAGCCATGCAGTCAACACTCAGTTGAACAAAGCTCAGCTGAGCTTGTGTGAACTCAGCATGCATTAAGAACCCATATTTAAAAATAGTTATTCTGAGTAAATGACAGTAGATATCAATTTTATCACAAAAATACAATAGTTTGCCTGGAGGTAAAGATGAAACGTTAATGAGATGTAAAAAAATGCCTGTTTAAGGGAGGTAAGCTATTCTTTCACTTATTAGAACTTTTTTTGGCTTGAGTAAGTTTAGCAATAAAATTTCCTTTCATTTTTATAATCTACTTCTCCATGAGCTATATTGTCTGCTTTCAAGTTTCATTGTTAAACTTATGCTGAAGGCAATTTAAAAACTCCTAAATCTCAATTTTTCCAGGCATAGTTGCTATGGTTACATATATGCCAATATATACCTGGGTAAAAGGAGGAAAAACATCTGACTCTTCTCCTTTTAAAAGGAGAGCATTATGTTCCACAGATAAAAACCTGACTGAAGATCATTTCACCTGCTCTGCTTCAAGTCAGTGGAAGCAGAGCTGAGCTCCACATCACCTTCTTTCAGTCTGCCATGGACCTCTGAACCAGTGTGAAGATTGACTACCCTGCCTCCAAAAGCAGCACAGTTACCCCTGCATGAACCATACCTGGCAGAGAGGCAGGATTCCTGCATTCACCAGCTTTGTGGGATGGATAAGCCAAGGCTCAGAGTGGAGCTCTGCTCCCTCACACAGAGAACTTCAACCATCATTCTCCCTTCTGCTCCCTCTCACACTTTCACTGCACAGTCTTCTTGTCCAAGGTGTATGCACCCTGTGTCATCTCCAGCTCTGCTTTATTTTACAAATAAAGAAGGGGCTACTTTCCCTCCTCTCCTCACACTTCATTACCTTTGTAACTGAGATTTGTCTTCTGGTTGTTGACTCAGACAGGCTTCAGTTTTCAGAAACACCCAAGCCATGTAAAGCAAGCTCTTACTCAGCCCCAGGGTCACCAGTGAAGAGCCAGGAACAGTCAGGTAGGTCATAATTTAGAGCAAGCAAGAAAAAAAAATCTAAAGAGATTTGCTGACATTTTTTCTTTATAGCTATTATGATTTGACCCCAGTAGACAGTTAAACCTCATTCACTCCTCCACAGTGAGATGGGAAAAAGAACAAAAAAAGCAAAAGGTAAAAAACTCATGGGCAGAGATAAAGACAGTTTAATGAGGAAAAGAAAGAAAAGGGAAAAAAAATATGATGGGCAAAAACCCAGTTGCTTACCACCAGATAGTCCCTGAACAACAAACGCCCTGACAAACTTCCCCTAGCAATTTCATTGCTGAACACAATGCTGTAAGGTATGGAAAATTTCTCTGATCAGTTGGGCTCAGCTGTCACTTGACCAACATCTTGTGTACCCCCAGCCCTCTCTCTAGTGGGGTGAGAAGCAGAAAAAGCCACGACTCAGTGCAATAGCAAAAACATCCTTCTTGTTATCAACACCGTTTTCAGCACAAAGCCAGAACACAGCCCCATAACAGCTACTCTATCCCAGCCCAAACCAGCACAACAGCATTCTGCCTTTTCCATGTTCCTGAATATCACAATCCTTCAAGTTATCATTATTTGAAGATTAATATTTTTGTTAGTGTGGAGGAAAAGTAGTTACCTTTCCATTTTATCTACATTGCAAGGTCAAATTCTGTAGCATTAGCACAAGGCTTTGATCCTGCCACAAAAACATAAGTGCATGTGAATTGGCTTCAAATCTCCCAGAGAGAGAAGGTGATTCCTCCACTTGTCTTGCAAAATTACAGTACTTATTTTATAAACGAGCAGAGTTCTTACCAAAGTACAAATCAATTATAAGTAGGTTCTAACTTGTGTGGTTTCAGAGAAAAACATTACAGTAATTCGTCCATCAAAATTATTGAAGCTGCTCCCTATTGCATACCCAGATGTAGCCCTGGACAAGCCTGGAGCAGAGAGTTCCACAAATAAACTATTTCTCCCTGTGAGCCAGAAACCATGGCAAAGCACACAACAGAGCCTTAGGCTGATTTGACCAGGCTGAGCAAGAAAAATTGCTACTTACTAAAAATTACGGTGACCATGAAAATTATGAATATTCATGTGCTACCTCATTCTTACATCAGCTGGAGTCAAGCACTATGAGGAAGCAAATTTTGAAAATCCCTCTCCCTTGGGAAATCTCCACTCTGCTCGTGTTTATGCTCGATTGCAGTGTCATGAAAATTAGTATCAAGATTACACTGTATTAACACATTTGCACAAAGCCTGAACAAGAAGAAGATAGTCATTACTGATATTAAGCTGCTGATATTTAAGTAATTGCTTTTCTTTAGCAGCCTTATTATCAAATGATCTTGTTACAGCTACAGAATTACCTATAATCACTTGCACAGAGAGGATTTCAAGCCTGATCAGAAAAGAATCATTAAACATTAATTCAAATACTGCATGTACACTCTGTATTTGGCTTGACAGTTTGCAGGAGCAGCCTGTTAAACAATCCCTGCCAAGCACAGAGATAAAGCAAGGTGTGTCTGCACCGAATGCCCCACTGGGAGTTAGAAACATGACTTTAGTCCATTTATAAAGTTTTCTCATTAGGTTTCAATTCAGGAGCAATGCCACAATGGTATTTAAAGGATATTCAATCACTCATGACAGAAAAGCTAGACTGACATTGCACAAATGGTGTTTGATTATTACCAATCTATCATGTCAGTTAGCAGGAGGAAAAGATACATTTCAATTGATTTCAAAAGACTGCTGTGACAAATGCGTTCCAGGAAGCTGGGCAGCAACAGATTTCAGGTCCTGATTAATCTGGAATACACAAAACTGTATACCCTGGTCTTTTTTAAGCACACAACACACTCTTCAACAGAAAATTAGAGCAGCTACATGACCAAACACTGGATTATTTTCTTTCCAGTCTTTTATTTGATTAGCTCAGCTCTCCAAGGGGTAGTGGTTAAAAGGCTCATGAGAAAATCTGGACTTCTATTTATTTGTTATATTGTCACCACAAGTAAGAAGTAAAACAGTGTCTTTGAGAAAATGAACAAAATATCTGGGGATTGTGTCCGTTGGATTACACAGAAGAAGGAAATTACATCAGCCAGCTCCAAACACGGTGGAAAGGGAATGTCACCCACCAACAATGCATGGCACAATCTGCTACCTCCAACTGTTCTGAGCGGTGCCAAGGTCTACGGAGGGATCTCCCTTGAACAAGCAGGACTGTTTGTAGAAGAAATAGCTTCACTGAGCTATTTTTTTTCTTGCTGTGGGCACTGGTAGTTGTACCTGGTATGTAGTGTTTTCCACAAACAGCATGCAGGCTTTCTCATGGTTCTGTGCTCCCAGGTTTGTCAAGTAAACAGAGAAGAGCTACTGACTTTTCAAACATGAAGGAAACATCAAAGAAAGCAAAAATAGTATGTTCAAATTCAATGCACCCCAAGAAGAGAGTACTTAAACCAGCATATTTGATTCCCTATAAATAGTTCCATTACAACAGGGAAAGCCACAGAAGTGTGTTTATTTGCTCATTAGATTTTCTGCTGATTAAGAGTAATAATTGTCCTTGCAGGAATTCCCTTTTCTCTCCATATGGGTAAGATAGGCATTTTTCCAAGTCTTCTCCACTCAGGATACCACAGAAACAAAGAATATATTTTTTTTTAAGGTATCTTAAAAATCCATTCTCAAAGGTTGGGAAAATAGAGGACAAGGCAGAATTCCTTTTGTGCCTATCTGGTTAGAACCATGTAATTGGGGAATACTCCTGTATGTCATGGAAGACTAAGCACAAGAACTCATAAAAACCACAAGCTCTTCCATCATGGTGCTTTCACATTAACTCTGATGGTCTGGGCAATCAACAGAAAGAGAAGTGTTACCCCTTTTGCTAATGTGGCTAATGATTAACTACAACTGTTTAGCGCTGAGGAAAACATTCCAACAATTAATGGGGAAAGTGTGAAATGTAATTTTATATCTTCTTCGTTAGCTGAGGAACTTGAGAAAATAATTAAGTCTAACAGTAATTGATGTGGGCTGATGCAGTGAAAAAACAGGAGAATTAATCCTGTGATTCAAGTCTTGCTCTCTGATGCACCAGTGCAGTCATAGGAAAACATCTTTTGCCTTCACGGTGGGAAAACAAACTGGAATATGAACCAATGCAAAGCTGTCTTTCATTGGAACGGCTGCACATAGAGACTTTTTTGGCACTTCTACCACATTTTCTCCTTCTGGTGACTGGCAAGAAGCTTAACACTGTTGGATTTTTCCAAATAGATTGATCCATGACAACCACGACAAAGGCTTTAGGAGACTCCCTGAACAGCAGAGAGGATTTTTGAATTTTCTCTTGTGAAGCAAAAAGGAAAACAGGCAACCAGCATCCTTCCATATGTCTATAGCTGCTGTTCTCTCACTGAGATCACAACTACATCTGAAAGTTTGCAAGTCTGATTTCAAAACTTTCTAAAGGTCAATTCCTCAGTACAGACATCTTTCTTTCCAGCTGTAATGGCAACAATTCAAAAAAAAAAAAAAAAAAAAAAATCACCAGTTTGCCTCACAGTAACACTGAGCTACAAGGTTTAACCATGATTAGCTAACAGGATTCTAAACACAGTTTCTCCTGGTGTAGCAAGGCTATAAAACCACAATCAGAAGCACAGCAGCCATTTATCCTTCAGAACAAATTTTGCACTTCAATAAGCTTTTACTCATGTTTTCAAAGGCACTGTTCATGAAGTACGGGGCTGTTGAGTGAGAGTAAAGGAAGCAGAAATGAGATTGGTGATTGGCACAGTCCTTGTAGTCACATCAACCCAGAAAGGCATTTCTCTCCAGTCAAGTCCTACGGGGTGCTCTGAGCACATGTAAAAACAAAACTGCTGAACTAATTATTTCACACCTCTCATAAGAACAAAATACAAATCTACTCTTGGGCCTGAAGCCTTGTGTGACAAGTTCCAGTCCATTTACTAAAAACCCTTGTCGTGTGGAATTCATAACCACTGTGACAGTTTTAGCTAAAAGCATGCCATTATAATCTGTCACACAACATAACTATTACCCAAAAATGATGTTCTGCATATTCACTTTGTGAAACACGGGTAAGAGGTAGGGAGCTGGAATAGGGCAGCATGACACCTGAAATGGGCTTCACTGTCTCAGACCATTTGTTGAAAAATGCACTTTGAAGTTAATCACATTACTTTCACCTCAATAACCAATGTAGACCCTGAATGTTTAATTATGCTACTGGTTTTATACCTAATCAATCTTTTTCATTAAAATCCAGTGAAGCAGACAACTGAGATAATTACTGAAGAATCATCTTAATTAAAATTTTTAGCTTCTAATTAAGAGTCATTGTTTACCTCATCAGAAAGCCATTAGGATTCAGGACAAGGTTGCCCTGTTCATTATGTTTTCACCTTATTTTAAAAAAAAAAGCTTTGGGCAAAGAGAGTGATACAGGATTTTATGTTAAAATAAGAATTATTACAGTTGTCCCGTGAAAAGGGAGAATATATACAAGCCAGGGTCACCATTTTTCAAAAGCCCTATAGCACATTTACATTCAAAGCAATTGAAGAATATGTTTGCATATAAATTGACACTGCCTTGGTTCTTGAAGAAAAAGGAATGTCTATACTTAAAATGGACATGACCACCTAAATTATTTCTTTATTGCTTTCCAGCTACAGTGAAGATAATTTTGAAAGCCTTCAATCCTCCTATCCTGCATTCAGAAACTTCTTTATGCTTTTCACTGTTGTGTTCACAAGTGTCTGACATTGAAATCTGCTTCAACATCAGAAAAGTCCAATCAGACACTTCAGCTGGGGATTCAGACCTGCCTAGCAGTTAAATGCCATCACTGAAGATGGGCAGCTTCAACAAGATCACACTGCAAGGCGCCAGCACCAGCTATACAGATGTGATGATGCTTCAACTGACAAAATTAATCAGGGAGAAATATAATCCAGTCCTAACTGGATTCAGTTGCAGGTTCCCCCTATATATATATATATATATCTTCCAAGACAGAAGCAAAAAACAAAGACATCTGCATATGGGAGGTTTTTTCCATCTTCACCTCAGCAAGGAAATTTTTAAAAATCTTGATGATGTCATACTGAGAGTGAGTTCAGACATTTAAAATGCTAAACTGAACATCTATATCTGGAATGGTTACTAATAAGCATTGACCATCTCCTGAAGACAAAGAAAACTATGTTAGGATCAGCACTAAACCAAAATCAAACCTATTTTATAAAAACATCTTGTACCATGTACTAATTTATTTACTTCTAGTGGCATCCTGCAGGATATAGTGTAAGAAGCAAGACATATCTCCACTTATCAGTATTTCTCACACTTTGTAAAACTACTGACCCATACCTCCCACAAGGAATTGAGAAAATAGCATTAAAATAAGAAAAATTGCTTTTCATGCAAATTATTTGTAACTGTTAAAGTAGGCAAAGATATAATGAATAGCTGCCAGGAAATTCATGTAAATCTTTTAGGTACCACTGGAGTTATTAAGTAAAGTAACAATTGCCCCTATCAGTAGGAATGGCATTTGCCAATAATAGAAGGCAACCAGTTATGGTTCAGGAAAAAGTATCAGATAATTGTTTTAAGGGAGAGAGTGAGATCAAGAAAACAGAGGACATTTAAGAAAAACAACACAGGAGGATAAATAGCAGCAGCTCCTAGCTGATTTCAGACAAGAGCTCAGTTGTGCTAGCTAGTGCCAGCACTTTTAAATCAGACATACTCACTCTAACCTCAGAACAAAGTCTGATTGCAGGAGGCTGAGACAGTTCTCACTCCACTCAACAGGCAATTGGACCCTGCACACCTGAGTGGCAGGCAAGCAACAACACTGCTGGCACACCAAGACAGAGAGACTTTAGGGGTCTGAAATGTCAGCAGGCTTGTATTTTCCTGGGAAACACTCACCCAGGGGAGAGGCAAGTTAAGTCTAAGGTTGCACTGTGATGACCTCATTGAAGTTTCAGGTGACCTAATCTAAAATTTAGATCTTCACCATAATTGTCACATGCTGACTGTACAATTTCCAGGGCACAGATACTTATATTACAATACCACTGAACTCACCAAAATATCTTGTCCAGTAATCTCAAGCCCTTTGGGGAAGACACATCCTGTAAGCGTGCTCAGATATCAGAGATCAGGTTCCAAACATCATACCCTCTGACTTGGATGAGTAAGCAGAGGAAGATCCATACCACAACCTAGCCATTGGGGAATTCAAATCTAACACAACTTTCCACATTTCTGCTTCTAAGTATCACTGGGATCTCATCACTGGGATCTTGGATGTAGGGTAAGGAGAGCCAAGACTGAGAACAAATCAGTCACTTTAAGAGCCATTCAAGTCTCCTAACTATTGAAACAGCCTTGTGACCTCCCACCCAAAAGGAGAAGCCTCTCTTTCCTGTCAAGGTTTGGGTTCTTGCCTAGCCATGCTAGAGAACAGGAAGATTCCTATTCCCATACCTATGGGAGCTTAGACATCGCTTCACTCGATTCTTTTGATGCTCAGTTGTCAGTAGTTCTGCCTCCCTGTACAGCACAGGGGAGCCTATCTAGCCTGCTTTTAGTACAGAAACCTTCTAGTTATTAAGTTAACAACACTAGTCCTTGTAAAGCTAAACCCTGTTCACCATCACAGAATTGGCTGCAAGTCACTTTTAGTGGTCACTTTATATTGTGCCACTATAAAGCCTTTATTGTAGTCAGTAATGGAAAACATGTGCCAAACTAGTTATTTGTTACAGCTGTAGGAAAGTGACATAAAGCAGTCACAGTGCTTTGCCATTGAACCCTTATTAAATTTCAGGCCACCATTTTAATTGGTGCAACTAAATTAATTTATCATTTAATTATGTGTCAATTTATCAAGGAAAGTGATTTTTGCATTTGTTACTGATCAAGGTTGCAGTGGCTACAAAGTCAGAGATTTAAACATAAAAACTCCTGTCTTTGCTGTATCCACCCACTGTAACAACTGCTTTGAAAAAATATCTGTTTACCCAAGGAACCAAATTTCAGAGGATCTGAAATGCAAGAATAGCTAAGAGCAGTTGTAAGGAGTCATAAGGTAAATGTGAAGGTTATCTAGGCTGGGGAAATATATTTACAGTTAGAGTAGAGGAGCAAACATTCTCCCTCTTGTCTTTTGCTATCCAGGAAACCCTGAGACAAACAGCACAAGAAAAAACTCAGTCTTTTAAGCATTGAAGCTACTTGGGCATATTTAGCTACAGATCCTCATGTCCACCCAAGTTATCTAAACTCACTGAGGAATTTTATAAAGTCTGAATTACACTCAAAACTGTATCTGCATGAGGCATGGGAACTGAAAATGCCCATGTTTGCTCTGTTCCTGGGGCTGATTTGCTTGGTTGGTGGCAGGCCCTTGTGCCTGGGACAGTGATGGCAGTGCCAAGAGCACAAAGAGGCAGTTTTCCTTATAGGAACACAAGGTCTGGCAGAATAAAAACCACCAGGAATTGCTAGCCAGCAGCAGGCTCTGCTGCTAAGTGAATAAAAGGTTAGTAATAAAGAAACATCTCCTCAAAGGAAACCTAGTACAAGACAATAAGCTCTTGAGACCAGTATAAGAGCCAATACTCACTTAGGCCAGTTTGAGGAAGGGGAAGTAAAGACTCTGACTACAGAAAAAGTGGGCTGTAGTTATCCTTTCTGTGGAAAGCTGATGGACTTTTCATTTAAGGGGCAATATCACCTGCCTGCAACACTGATGGCAGCCTGGGGAGGACAAAGTGCATCAAAACTAGTCCATGTATGACCTCTCCTGCCTTCAAAGCAGAGTGGCTACAAAGCCATGAAACAGAGTAAGAAAAGAGATAATGAGGAGCTACAGCTAAGCAAACATCTTAATGGGTGCAGGAAAGCTGCTGCCAACCCTCAAAACTACCAGAAAGGCATTAGTAAATTATATCCCAGAAAAAGAATGAAAAAAAGAGACAAGCTAAGCTCTAGACCTGAGCACTGTATGAATGTGAATGGCAACAGCAGGACACAGGAGATATTTGTTACACATAGCCTGGGAATAGAGGGTTAAAGGGAAACTGTCTAGATTTCATTCAGATTAGCACAAAAGGTAAAATAAAAACAAACATTTAGCAGTGGGACTGAAAGTTGCAAAACTCAATAATCTTGGCAATACACAGTGGAACCCACAGAAGGACCAGTTCAAGGCAGAGGAAATTAAGGGATTTACTGACACATTGGAGGGCATGGGACATTTGGAAAGACAATGAAGAACTCAAACTCTCACTGAACGCAGTGCTAGTGGTGCATGCAGAGCAATGCATGTCAGGAGTGTTATGGCCAAAGTGGGAGAGCAGCTCCAGCATGCAGCATAATTAAGTGTAATTGGAAAGGTGGAGGAATGCTCAGAATGGGTTAGCTTGATTGCTACAAGTAATAAAAAACCAAACACATGCTGGGCCAATCTGAAAGCGTAAAGGCCTTTGGGACCCACACACAGCTAAAACAGGGAAAATTGTACCACAGCCACCCTCCCAGATGTAACTTGCAAGAATTCCACAAAGGCTGGGTTCAGTGCAGAGGAACAGTCTACTCTCATCTGCTGGGGGAAGCTGAGGGATCCCTACTCCCATTCCAGCGTCAGGAGGAAAGCATTTCTATACATTAGAAGCACTTTCTGTTTTAGAAAAGGAAATGAGATTAGAAGAGGGGAAGTGATGTGATCTAATCCTCTGAGGAGAAGACATTCACGGGTTTAAAGCACCATCATCCATGAAAGAACTGAACCACGCTGAGGCTGTGAACTCTCTTAGTACTTACAGAAAGATAAAGAGAAACATCAGCGCTTTCATGAGGTCTGAGGCATAGAAGAGAGCAACTGGTAGTGGAGGAGATGGACAAAAGCATCCAAAATACAAAGGATGACAATCACACTCTAGTGACTCGAATTAGAAGTCAAAGAAATAGAAAAAAATCCTGCAGCAGCTGTCCTGTCATGCAGCAGGATGATGGTCTATAAAAGAGGAGGGACAGATGTTCACTCACGCTTATGATCTGCCAACAGAAACAGGGAATCGGGAAGAGAAGCGCAGTGTGTGGATACCACAGATTTCTTTTCAATGCAGTCATCAAGGCCTGAATGGCAGGCATCAGAAATATTTGGAGTAAAAAATAATTCAGGCTGTGAATGTGGGATATGAACAAGTCCAAAGTGGTTTACAGAAAAAATCCCAAGGGATTCTAGAGAATATTTCCTCCAGTCATTTGGAAGGAAGTCTGTGAGGGACACTAAGATGTTGCACTGTACAAAAGGCAAAGAAATACACAGGAATTTTCCAGAAAGATGTCACAGGTAACATAAATTCTCCTAGACTGTTTTGTTTATGTAAAGTATCAGGGAAAAAAATAGCAAGGAGGAAGCGCTGATAGTTCATGATGCACCTAATAGAAGCTTGGCAGCAATTGGTGTGTGATTTATATGAACATAGGCAGAAACACTGCCTGCTGATACTTGATTATTGCAGTCATTTTGTCAAAGTAACTCAACTTAGAAACATTACACAGCACTGCAATGAGTCAGGCCACAGGAATATTCACCAGGCATAGTATGTACAGCAAGCTAATTTGTAAGAGTAGCTTACAAAATATACCCAAGGTATTCCAAAGATTTTCAAAGGACAGTATTTCACACACCCAACAAGCAGTTTGTACTACCTGCAGTGCAACAGAATGCCTGAAAACACACATTTGAGTAACTGAGTAGACATTACTCAAGGCAAATGAAAAGGGGTTGAAATCCATACTTCTGTTTAGTACAACAACCAAACCAATTTGTGAAGTTTTGTTAGTACTGATGCTACAAGTGCAAGAACCACCCTATCTAAGAGAAGGTGTAACACCCACAGGTGCAAATTGCTGAATAAAACAGAGTGTGGGGGAAAAAAATAGTGGAAATTTCACTATGAAATGTCAGGCTGTTAAAACCATCACAAGAAACATCAGTGTCATAATATCTCATCCAGGCAAAAAGGTGCAGTAACAGGAGGGTAAGACTATTTCTTCTGTAATGGATATAGATAGAAATAGATATCTCTACTATAATATAGAACACTACATCATCTGCAGTAAATAGCAGCACCCCACAAAGAATTTACCAAACCTATCAACCTGGCTGATCAGTGGGAAATTGTCACTCTTGCTAATGCACCTGCACAGTTTCCTCAGGTTACATATTTGCCACCTGCAGCTGATGGGTCTTCTGGTACCTGATGTTACTAGATGTGCTTTGCAAAGCCTGTTAAAAATCTCCAGACAAATACCACACTCTCAGATATAATGATCACATTAATAGAAAATTAAATATAAAATAACACAGGAGTGAATAGTAAGAGCATTAAGTACATCAAGATTCAAGTATTAAGTAGTTAAGAGAATACCAAGATAATGTTAATTCATGCCTCATTCTTTCCCAGGAGGCATAAGCACTACAAAAAAAATTCAAGTGTTTCTCTTATTCCATACAAAAGTGGAAAAGCCAGGGCTGCTGTAGAGAGAGATTTGACCCAGAAGTGCTGTACAAAACACCCAGTTGTGAGACATGTCCCACTCCTCAAGGTTTATGGTTTAAAGTTACCAAAGAAACAAAAACTGAAGGTTAAACAAAGGCAAAATAAACTTATTTTGGGTCATGCATGTCCTGGGTTGAAGTATATTCTATCACCATCATGAACTGTTGAAACCAGGTGAGGCAGTGTTCTCTGCCTCCCCCACTCTGGATTATCTTCTGTTAATGGCCCATCAGTGCCTCACCCATGACTCACAGATAACTCCCACCTGGACTGTCTCCTCTTAATGGTCCATCAGGCCTTATCACCATCCCATTGTGAGATGCTCCACCCAGAGGGGGGAACAAAGCACTCCAGCCTGGATATAAGCTGGGACTCTGAACACCACAGCAGTGCTTGCCTACTGGACTCCCAGAGGATAAGAGCTACTGCTGGATCATCAGACCCATTCTGCTATAGGATCACTGCTTCAACGGGACCACTCTGCTTGGACTGCTATCACCATAGGGTGCCAGGTTGTATCTTGCTTTTTGTCAGTGTTCTTGTACTACTGCATTTATTTATTTCTTTTAATTTTTTCCCTATTAAATTATAATTCTGACTTGTGATCTCCCACTGGTTTGATTTCAAACTAGTACAATGCACCACATCAGTATTAAAACTGGGAATTACACCAGTACTCCTGAACACCAGTTGAGAGTTTATTCCTTAGATGTTGCGCTGTAAGAAATGTCAACTGCTGCCCCACAGCTTGGACTGTCAAACCCCAGGATGACATGCCATCAATGGGGTTCTGAGTTTCACTGTGGGAGCACCAGAGTATTCACAGAAAATAAAACCTTCCTCCCAAGGTCACAAGTCTTGCAAACTTAGTGATGAAGCAAACTAAACCTGCTGGGAGTAAACAGTCCTTGGGCTCAAAGCTATGTAGCAGAATATTCAAACATTACTTAATTTTTTTTAAATAATGAGGACATAGTTTTTAATATCTAACTAATGCAAAGACTAGATGATGATGCCTCTCCCTGGACTGTTATAAGCAATGACATATTTCCTATAATACCCTAACTGCAGACTGAATATGTAATAGATTAAAAGTACACTGAAAGAGATGATTAACACACGGTCCATTATGGGTTCCCTAAAGTAACATTTTCTGAAATATTAATACTTAATTATGGAGGTGGCAGAACGCTGCAGGGTTTCCCTTCTTTCTTTTCTATGTTCTTGTTATCTGTCTCTAAAATATTAGAGATAATGAGAAATCATGTACCTGTGTAAACTCTAATAGGAGTAATACGAAAAAGCAGAACAGAAAAAGAAGAAAAAATAGGCCTCAAGCTGTTCATGGGGTCTCTGGTAATTGGAAGAGTCAATGGCTATATGATTCAAGAAAATACCTTCCCTGGAGAAGGAGACTGATTGTGCCACATTTATACAGCAGCTAACCAACACTAAGCAGGCTTTCCTTTGCATATTATTGGTGCCAGCCCGATGAGGCAGAAAATTGCATCGTGTCATTTAATTTCCCAATCTTTGTTTTCATTGTATTAATCTTTTGGCTTTACTTCACTTTATAATTTGAAGGCTCAGCAAGAAGCAAACCAAATGGAAATTCAGCTTACTTTCATGTCTAGCTGAATGTTCGTTGCAGTTTTGGAAACTTTAATTCTGCGTAATCTCACCCATGAATAATAATCATCTGGTTTTGTATGCAGACATATTAGTGGTTATTAAAGACTGCCTTAAAAATTCCTGGGATTGTGCCCAAAAGTCAGTCACCAAAACATGATTAACAAATAGGTTACAGGAAGAGAGCAGATAGGTTTTTTCAACAGAACCTTTTCCCTCTAGTGTTATAGAAGAAAGTAAAGTTGGCAAACTCCCTGAACTTGAGTAATAATTTTAAATTTTGCAATTCCCAGACTGAAAATTCCAGTGCTGAGGGTGTTGAGACAGAGTGGTTGTCTTAGAAAAAGCCCAGGACATAAATATGGAGGTTTCATTTGGATAGAAGGAAGAGGAGAAAAAAAAAAAAAAAAAACCAACCACACAAAAAAAACCCTGACACTTTTCCTGTGCTTGAAGTTACTTGACTCACCAAGGACTGGGCTGTGCTGGGTCCCTCTCAGACAGCAGGGCCCTCCTGAGATCTGCTCAGAGGCAGGAACAGATTAGCAGAACCATCTGCACCTCATCATCCATGCCAGGACAAAGTTAGAAATAAATCCCAAATCCAGGGCCTCAGTTTACTCTTATCCCATCCCAAAGCACATTGACTCCTTTTTAAAGGTCTGAAGGCTGACTCAATTGCTATTGAGTGTCTTAGGCACATTACTCTTGTTGCCATTTTTTGCACCATGATGAAGATGCAAATTTATACAACATGTTTAATACATATTTCATGCTGTGCTTATATGGTTCCTAGTTCATCCAGATAGGATTTATGAGCCATATCTGATTAATAAAGCTTTATTTAAAATGAGATGTCTTTTTCATGATTCTGTCACTGTTTTGTCAAAAAAAAAGCTATTTTTCTTTCAACCAGAATCTCTTGTAACCATGATGAAGAGCTTAAAGCTTCCTCTGCTCAGATCTTCAAGGATATGTCTTACCCGTAAAATTATGGGGTTTGCCTATGGTCTTGAGAAGTTTCCACACTTCCATGTGCCTTTGTCACATTAAAACAACATGCAGCAAACAATGCTGTCACTGTCACAAAATTGTGAAGACCTAAATAAATTAGGCTTGTGTTAAATAAAATCATAACAAAACAGAAGAGGGGTATCCTTTACCCAGGAGAAAAGGAAAGGGCACCATTAACTAGACCCTGCACAACAGTGCAGCTCTCCACCTCTTAGTAAGAGACAGAAAACATTGGGCCTGCTGCTGACAGAATGATGGTGAATGGAAGGTCCTGAGAGAAATCCCCATCTGACTCATGAGAGCTGAGCCTATTACAGAAGTTGAGCAGAAGTATTTCCTCCCTCTCAGGGTGAGTAGCCCCACCCAGTCACTTTTCTCTGCTTGGCAAAAACAAGGTGTCCTCATGAAACCCTTCAGAAAATTGCAATTAAAAGTCTCCAGTCTTGCTCTACTGCTGTTACTTGCTCAGCTTGTGCCCCTTGAATGCACAAATCACACAGAGGGGCACTTGCTTCCTGCCATCATTAAACAGGTGTTGAAGTACTCAATTATCACCAGGAAAGAGATAAGATGTTTAAAGGCCTCTCGTGAGATGGTTGTCATTCAGAGAGAGTTTAAAATTAGATTCTTGAATTCAGATTTCAAAATGGAGTTTTTAAATGCTTATGAAAATTTTGCTAGAGCCACCCATGCTCCAAATGCACCAGAAGTTAGTGGACCGGAAGATAAAATATGTCAGGAAATTCTGCATTTATGATATTTCAGCTATGCAATCAGCTAGTCATAATGTTCCTTGTAGCTCCCAAAATTCATAGGAAAAGATGAGCAGCAACTCAAAGCTCCACTAGTCTTATTGAAATACTAGAAATACCAGCCCCTTTCATCTGAATTAATCTAGCCTCAGGCAAACTCAGAGCATACAGGGCTGCCTCAGTTTGCACATTGAAATAATAATTCTTCATCCATTTCAGAATCCCTATGAGCTCATTTAAAACAGACCAGAAGTACCCAAAACAGTTTCACAGACCTTAAGACTGTCCAACATAAATTCAAATACTCCACTGATTAAGCTCAATGAAGATTTCAAAGTTCATTAGGACCAAGAATTGCATTTGGTTCCATATACCTAGAATAAAACAAGCTCCAGTAACAAAAAGATTTTTTTTTTTTTTTTGTATTCTGACTTAAACTGCCAAGAAACCTGGCTTGCTTCACCAATTTGTAATTGAGGCAATAGATGGACAATTATTAAATACTATGATATGGAATAGGTTTAAAAGGTTTTCTTGCATAAAAGTTGATGTGTCTTAGAAAGTCAATTACCAGAATTTGTACAAACTGTCATGCAGTTTTCATTGCCAGGACCTGACATGAATATATTGCTGATATTTAATTGCAGAACAGAGAGAAGGCAAAACATGTATCAAGATAATCAAATTACAAAAGACAGTTACAATTCCTGAAGCTGGTAATTTATGGAGTATTTTTACACTTGATATCACTTTTTAGTGAACTTCATGAGTTCTGTAAGAACGTTTTTCTGTTTAACTCATTTTTTCCAGACACTTGTTTTTCCTTCTTGTCATGGTTTGATGCAGAAAGGATGAACCTCTTCCAAATCTTGGGTGCAGGAGGATCATGGGCCTTGCAAGCAGTCAAGGAGAGAGGGCACAGGTCCAAGGCTGCAGCACAAGCATGTCTGCAAGATAAAAGAATGTGACATAAAACTGGGACAAAAAAGGATTTCTGCTCTGACTCAGTCCAGATGCTAAGGAGAAAATGCAAAAAATGAAGTGCTAGCCTTCCTCTGAGGTCTTTCCCAAATTCTTCACTTGACAGTTAATTTATATCTTCATGAAGGCCTGTATGTGTGTAGACACATTCATCAATAACTTAAGCTAACACTGAATACACAACCATAACTGGAATAATAATGAAGTAAACATAATTATAACCTCACTGAGAAGGTTGAGGACTTTTTACCAAAAGAAGAAAAGGACTGTGCAAAATGTTAAATACACTAAATGCACTTACAGCCACTGACATACTGTTCAATAAATTACCCTCCATGAGAAAATACACATAGTGGAATAGCTTAATAAGCAGATTTATTATAATTTTTTTTTAAATAATAGGAAAATTGTTGGCAAAAAGCTTCATAAGAAACATCATTAACACTAGAATTATGCAAGTTTTAATTTTTTATTATGCCAATTATTCTTATTACCCAGATTATATTAAGTGAAAAAGTGAAAATAGACCTGGTCAGCCTAGACTAAAAAAGTTAGTAAAGACAAAAAAAAAAAACATTTAAAGTTTGATAGCAGAAATAAGAGGTGACATCATTTTTCTTTCAAGCCCGGTTCCATGAAACATTTGCAAATCGTTTGACAGTCATTTACATCCTAAAAAGTTCTCACATGTTCTTCTTATTGTATGGTAAGTCACAGAATGTTGCTAACAAACAATAACCCATACCACAGAAAAGGGCTGGGGGGAAGGGAGCGGGGAACAGAAAGAACCAAACAGAAACCCAAAATCAAACCAATCAAACAAACCGAACCAAGCCACACACCTACAAGGTGCCAAAGCAAAGAAAGACTGCAAGAATCACCAAATTTTAGGCCCCCATAATAGCAGCATATGAGGTAAAATCCTATTCACTCTGAAAAATGAGCAAGCAACAAGGGAATGTTCACACTGGTAAAACAAGTACAAGAAAAGTGATGGTAGGAAACTATTTACATGCAAAATTAAGGTTGTATTTTTTAATTATTTTAGTAGACAGATTGAATTTGGTGTCTCCAACTCACTGACAGTATGCTTTAGCACAGGTCAACATTTACTTGTTTCTTGCCTATCCAAAGGTGAAGGTTCAGAAGACCTGATATTATAGAAACAATTCACAATTTCAGAAAGTGGCTTTCACA
Source organism: Peucedramus taeniatus (assembly GCA_013400575.1). Classification (NCBI taxonomy): domain Eukaryota; kingdom Metazoa; phylum Chordata; class Aves; order Passeriformes; family Fringillidae; genus Peucedramus; species Peucedramus taeniatus. Next base: position 126,917 of record WBNO01004503.1, read on the forward strand.
AGGTTTGCAATGGAAATTGCAGAACTTTTTCTGGAATTAGCATCTAATTGTTTTTCCAAACCAAAATTCTCAGACTTTCCACATCTATATTTGGGGTGGACCATAATTTTCTTCTACAATTTAAAACAAACAGAGAAAGACTATGAGAGTTTAACTGGGGGGGGAGGAGAGTGAGGGAAGAGGGTGTACCTTCTGTGTGAGCCACCAGAAACAGACATTACAGCTAACAGCTAACAGCAATTAAAATAGTATTTTATGGTTTCCTGTCTTTTCAGAGCTTTGTATGGGGCTGCCAGGCACAGTAGGCTGCTTCATTTTAAATTTCCACTGACTGCAGAATATTTCTGTACTTTCCCATCACTATAGCCCTATGCCTTAAATAGTCAGCACGGCAAAATACCTTCAAGTTTTAAAACATTGAAGAAACTTGGAGAACAGTTTTAGATTCCTCAATGCTATGCCCTTGAGACTGCTGCAGCTTTCTAGTGCCAGTGGAAATGGTATTTTGACTTTTCTGGACTTTCAATAAGACCTTAAAAGTACAGTTTCAGTTCTAACTAATTGGTTCAGATGAAAGGAAATTGTGGTAATAATTGCCTCTAGCATTGGACCCATATGTAGTTCCACGAGGTCCAGATATTAGTGCAGAAACCCTGTACCCCCTGTGGCCCTGGCCTCTGACACCACTTTTTAGGAAGACTGTCATGTTCAACAGCTCTAAACAATACAGAATTTCTGATGGGAGTAGGAAGAGATACTGAAGTTATGGCTACAGGCAAGCAATATTTTAAAGACTCCCTAAATACCTGAATTTTGGTATCATGGTTAACATCAACTCCTTTTCAAGGAGTCTGAAGCTGACACCCTTTCAGATATTCTGTCCTTATCTGTTGGCCATATCTTGCAGGTGACTGCTGCTGTATTTACTTACACTGGTGTGTACTGAAGCCCTTCAGCCTCCCATGGCCATCCTGGGACTTGCAGCTTCTTAGTTCTGCTCTATTTGGGAACAATGTACCTCTTTAAATACGAATAAGAGGCCACCAACAATAACAAACAAAAAAGAGAAGTCCTGCTAATAAGCATTATAGTCTCCATTTCATACAAGGGGAAAGTAGGACAGAGAGATTTGTTTGCCTGAAATTAAGGAGGAAGTCTATGCCAGAACTAAAAGCTGGAAGTAAGCTCTGTGCTTTGATTGTAACCAGCCTATCTTCAGGTAGTTGTTATCTGCATCCTGTGGGTGCCTTCAGCACCAAAATTACCTCTGATACCAGGGACAGCATCAGGAGCACTGATGGCACTGTGTGAAAATGCCAGCACCATCAGGGTAGATTTAATTTTGTCCACATATTGCCCTGTGGCAGTGTTGGATGTGGACACTGAGGCAATTTGCTCATCCCAGCAAGGGGGGACAATCACACGAGCACTTTCAGAGAGACGAGTGTGTCAGTAGGAACAAGAGGCAGCCCTGCCCTGTCAAGAACTCTGGAGAGCCATGTCCCTCAGACAGGAAGGAAAGGAGGAGCAAGGGGTGGAACTAGCAGGAGCTATATGGAGATTCACGGAAGAAGTGCAATTGGAAAAAGTATCTCTTGGCTAGAAAGGGTCTGGTAGTTGGGAAATGGGAAGCGGCCCACACTCAGCAGCTTATGTGAAGAATTTTGACAACCATTCGGAACAAACATTTTGAGTTTGCATTTAAAGTTAAATTGGGAGAGACAGGAGAGACAGCAAATAATAGAGAAACAATGCAGAGAGATAAAGAAGGATATTTTAAATACCAACATAGCTAATAAATGCAAATGAAGTTCAGTGCTGATAAGCACAGAATTATGAGACTGAAAGCAAAGAATGAAAAGGAGGAACTATCTGCTTAGAGGCAATCAGCTGCACTGTAATGGCCAAGAATAAGATCTGGGGAATTATTGTAAAAGAAATCCCTAAAGCTTTCAGCCCAATGAGGAAATGATTGAAATAAACAAGATGATAGGCTTTATTAAACCACCAGAATATAATGTTCAGCTTCCACACCCTGCAAAGGGTAGGAGTGAAATGCACCAAAGCAAAAGGATTAAAACCAAAAAAGCAGCACTAACCTCAGAGAGTAAGACGGATTTTTGCCCTTGGCTTTTGTCTGAAGCCTGAATCTTCTCAATTGTTGTGCTCCTTTGTTACTATAATGTCCTATTTTATTATTCCTCTTCCTTTTATTATTTTTCAGCCTGTCTGATAAAACTTTATGAGAACTTACCCAGGAAAGGACAGTATCTCCTTCACAATCACTGTAATCTATTGTTCAAGTCAGGCAGATTTTTAAAGCATAAATCCAAATTATACATTGGATGGCTACCTGGGTTACCATATTACCTCAGAACAATGTGCAGGAACAAAACTAAAAGCAGTATTACTGCAGTATAGCAATGTTCAGAGAGAGTGACAGCAGAGCCTGGAATATGGTCAGGAGAAAGCAGGTTGGACAGCAGGAGAAAGAAACTTGCACTAGGAAAGGTCTGGTGTGGACATAATACAAGAGTTAAATACAGAGGAAATGTATTACTCCAGTAATTGCTCAAGGCAGTTTGCCCAGCCATCACTCAGCACAGGAGCTCCAGAACTGACTGGGGAGCTCCTAGCAGCCATTAGCATCTTCTGGTATAATCTCCAATCCCAGCCCTCAACCTCATTGCTGGCTCTAAGAACACCACAGAACAGAAGAATGGACATAGTGTGGCAGCCTGAAAAGTGTTTAGCTCAGACCTGCTGAGGGTCCAGCTCAGATCAAACACATAAACAATATTTTCTGGAGTTTTTTCAATACCCTAAAGAAAACACTGTTTTTAACAGGAAACTGTTAACATTTAATTTGTTAGGCTGTCTTTTAGCTGACATAAACTTTTTCTACCCATAGAATCATTTGGCAAGAAATCTCATGGGTCCATTCAAAATAAGACCATTTATTTTGCTGAGGCCTTTCTAGTGATGAGCAGAAGAGTGAGTAAAGTTTTCCTGCTTTTTTTTTTACAGAGTTCTCTGTCCTGCTGAAAGAATATTCATCTTGCAATCCACAACAAAAATCCATAGATTTTTTTTTCATAGGACTGGTTTCCAGTGAAACAACTGATTTTAGTTGTTCTTAATCCTGGTTTTGGCAGCAATAAATAACTTCAGTGAATGTGGAGTATCATCTTTGCCATTTTCTTTTTTGTATTTGGACTGTTTCTGCATGTTGTCAACATCACTTAACCTGTGCTTCATGGGGCTGCTCTCCCCTCCTCATTTTTTCCTGACTCGAAATTTAATAGGATATTTTTTATCCCTGAAGTAAGACATTAAAAACAACATTGACTTGTACCTGAGAAAGAACAGATGCCTGCAGATACACTTCCATTCTGACAGTGAAACATTGCCTGATGACTTTTCTGAGGTGTTTTGCCTCTACCTAGCATAATCCCCATTGTGCTTCCAAAAATGCCGTAAAGACAGACTCAGAAGCCTCAAAAACTTCAAGGGTTTTTTGGTTCAATTTGGGTTTTTTTTCCAGAAGGCACTTGTATGTAGCTCCTCTATTCCTGTATTTTCCTACAGCTGAATTCAAGTTCACTGGCTTTCAGCAGTTCTTCCACCCATTTCATCCGTGAAAAGAGATTCTATCTGTCCTTCTCCCAGACATCACCTACACTCTCTCTTTCCTGCAGAAATAAGTTACTGTGGCTCCAGGATCATCTGGGGCTCTAAACACCCTAGTCCTAAACTTCCTGCTGCCCTGCAGAAGCAGTAAATTTGAAAGCTTCAGGCAGATATTCTCCACCTTCTCAGACTTAATTAGGATGTACTGAACCTGCAATAAAAATGAAAATGGAAAGGGCTTTAGGGACTCAGTTTCAATGACATTTTTGGTCCACATTTTCCTGCTCTGTTGGGCAACAAATCAACCTTTTCCTTGGCCACCATCTCCCTTAGCAGATATGGCTAAAGAATGATTTGTTTCTGTTCCTTGTGTCTCCTGATGGTCAGGTTGATTCTTTTCATGCAGAAGAGTAAGGAGCAACTGAAATGACAGTGACACAGGTGCTGATGTGATCAGGCTTCAAACTGCTGAGCCACAGGTGCAGCTTCCTCATTTCCTGGTGATGTATTAAAAATGCCTCCTCTGGTCTATTCCTGTAGACAGCTGTTTTCAGATGGATTTCCTCATAATTGCACTTTCCAGGGCACATTGCTTCTCATTCTGTTCTAATCCTTCTATTTTGGTCAGCCCAGTGTATGAAAGCTTAAATTGAACACTTTCAGGCTGCCACAAAGGTTAAAAAACCTATTTACCACAAAATTAGACTCTGACTTGCAGGAGATGCCAAACTCCTCCAGATTCAACAGGACTCCAGTCCTTATTAGGACCTCTGAAAACATCCATGCTCCTAATCAAGACCTCTCAAGAGTGGGTCATTTTGTCTCAGCAAGGCCATTTTACACTCCTCTGCTGGCACAACAGAGCCCAAAACCTGGGGTAATTGCCACCTGGGCATTTCTAGAGGGCACAAAATCTCCATAAACAACTCTAGCACTTTGCCTGGATGCTCCCAACACAGTGGTACAGAGCTGCTTTCTTTGTCCCTTTTACTCCTTGAGTGAAAGTTCCCAAAGGGCAGAGAAATGCCTTCGCCACCAAACTACCCAAACATCTGTAAAATGTGCCTGGCTCAGGGCCAGCTGTGGCTCAGCAGACCCAAGGGGAGCTGACATGTCACAGCAAACTGAAGGAATTCATATCTCATCTTTAGCATCTCCTGAGCATAGCTCTGTCTTTGGGTCATTGACTTCGTGACTTTCTTTGCACCAAAAAAAAAAAAAAAAAAAAACATGCAGAAGCACAAGCATGTGAAAAGTCCACTTTTAATAGCATCTCCTGGGCAGAATCAGCTGGACTCAGATGCAAAACTACTTTTTGCCAAACTGCATGAAAGCATGGTAAGATCTCATTTTTATCTCTCTTCTAGATTTATTGTAGTGGTGCCCTCTCACACTTCCACTCCAAAAAGCATTCCCATTATAAACCTCCTCCCTTTTTCAAAGAATTTAACTCATCTCCATATGTGCATGATGCTGTAGCTTGGCATATAAAGTCCTTAGTCCAGTTGTGGGTTTTTTTTTTTTTTAAGAGGTTAAAATGTGTTCTGCAGTTTTTGATTTACAGACACATAAAAACTCTAAAATTTACACTTTTAAGAGCTAGGAAGTATACCTGAAAAACAGAAATGATTGAAGCCAGGGGAAAAATGAACTATTCCAAATTTTAATCCTAGAATCATTTACTTGAAAGGCAAAATATGTTTTTCTCAGACCTCATCTCCTGGGCATCTACTTTTTAAATATGGCAAAGGCTCAATGTATTCCACTTGCAATAAAGTTGCTGGAGGGGAATACAGGAGGAATAGAGAATTTTGCCTGTGATATGTGGTATCAGGGAACAATTTTGGTATTTGTAGTTATGACTCAAAGGGTTACAAGGCATGACCAGAGGAGCCAGTACCACGTCACCAGATGCAGACAAGAGTAAAAGGGCATGCTAGCAAAGCTGGCACTGCATCCAAAAGGTAACAGCTTCTGAGAAGTAAAGGACACGGTGGCTGATCCCTCAGAAATACAGCTGCTAAAAACTGTCCCCACACCCACATAAGGCAGCTGGCTGCCCATGTTCTGAGCCCAGTCTCATGTTCCAGGTAGCTGTAATAAAGTCAGTTCCATTTTGCTGAGAAGTAAAATCTGCCACACATCAGTACTCGAGGCACTCCAAAGGGGGCTGTAGGTGTCTCAAAGCAAAGAGCAGCCCACTTCTGCTTTCCTGCATTATTGCCTGAGCCCACACCCCTAACTGTTGAAACAAACAGGTGTAAAATCTTAAAAACCTAGTTTGCAGCAAAAAGGAGCAAGGCTCTGCTTGCAAAGGTCTAACCTATTCCTGCATTGGCTGTTGGAAAATATCTTGCATAATTTTATAACCCACTCAATGCCTTGTGTATACAGAAAAGGAAACCATCACCAGCAGCATCTTTTACAGCATTCTGCTGGTAAGTTAGGGTGGGTAGCACCCACAGGAAACCTGCTGGTCAGATGTTCAAGGCCTGAACAAACTGCTGGTCTCATTTACTGCCTCACTCCTATACAGGTAAGTAAATTTACTACCCTGCACTGCATATCTCGTGCCTCAGCTGGCAGAACCCAAACTCTGCAGTGGGCTGAGTACACGTTTTGTTTTGTTTTGTTTGCCAGTCAGTGTCACCACCCTGCCACTGCCTCAACCCAGTCTGGCTGCAGGGGCAATAGCCCATGTACTCCTTGGTCCAGGCAGACATTAGGAGACTGAGCCAGCAGTTCCCAAAGTTGTATTAGATCCTTGGTAGATAATTTCATTAACATTAACTAGGGTTTGTGCTGCCTCACAACAGAGAATGCCCCTTTGCATGTATTTGAAAGATATCCCAAGCAATGAGATGAAAGGGGAAACTGAGGCTGTGTCACACCTAGTGTCACATCCTCTGAATTCCCTTGTCTTTGCTCTTTTTCTCTCATTTTTACCATAAAACATGCAGTAAAACTGTCTTTTTGGCTATTTTAAGAGCCATGGCAAAAAATCAGTACTCTAGCAGGGCTGTCTGCTGTAATACTGCAATATAGACTTCGCCTCACACGTTTGGAAGTGATCCAAACAAGAGAGGCAAAAACTACACACTTAAACAAATTTAAAACCTAGATCACTGAAGCAAGCCAAAATGTAGCAAACTAAAAATGAGTCAAGTCACTGTTTATGGCCTTTATAATTGTTTTTTGCAGAATATAAAAAAGAGAAAAAAAATTGACTGTTTCACTGTGTTTCTTTTCAACACATTGCCTGAAAAATCTGACATGTTTTTAAATGACGGTAAGCTAATGTTTTAGATTTCCCTTGGCATTGTTTTACTATATATTCTAGAAAATATTTAGTCTATTGAGGTCCAAAACAATTGAAAAAGGAAGTGCAAAAATGGAAGTGACACAATTTTCTTTTTAAGGTAATTCATAAACATCTTGGTAACTGCTGAATCAGATATTTCATTATGAACTTCAGACAAGTCACTATTAAACTTCCCCAGTCTGCTCTGCAATGAGCAAGGAAAGAGGGAAAAGGATATTAACAAAGGTGCAGCTTTCTGATAATCCATTAAACCAATAATGTACACTGCTTTTAAAAAATGAGCTTCATTTGCTGTGATTTGGTTACATTTTCTCTTTATATGTAAATGCTTTTTAGATGTAGTAGTCTCACTACTTATCTCCTGCAGCTGCAAGGTTTTGTTTTTCTCACTTGATGGTGAGTAAAATTATCCCCTTATATATGCCCTAATGTTAGGACATGAGACTGTATGTCATTTAAGACAATTCTAGAAAAGAAATTGTCATGGCACTGAAGTGCAAAACAGTAGCCTTGGGTTTGCAGTTTCAGTTTTCAAAACATAAAATTATTTGAAAACAGAATAATTCAAAACTAAGTCAGGAAATTCAGTATTGTGGGCTGTGCTTGTTCCACCACACAAGCTCAGTTGTGAGCAGGGACATTTCCTCTAGAGCAATGAATCCTGCAATAACACTCAAGAGTAAAGCATTTACTTTCCCTCATAAATTGTCACGCTTCAAAACATTAAAAAATGTTTCTGTGTTCTCTTTAATCAAAATCAGTTCTATAAAAGCAGAATACAGGTTTAAGAAGGCCCTAGATATACATTACCATGACACTATAAAGCACAGTGTGTATGAGGTATGCTACGCTGTCATTGTTACTGAGCTGGAGAGACCTGCAATGCAGTAAATGTTTGATAGGAAATGAAAGGCTGGGAAGGTTTACATTTCCTTTACATGTACCCAAAGCATTTCATATTTCAATGTACTTATAAAAACATGCCCTTGTTTCAGGCTTTTAGCGGAAAAAAACAAGCGCAGTTTACTACTAAATGACTGCTATCTGCAAGTGGCAATTCCAGCTAGCAGCCTGTAATTTGTCAGGGACAGATAACAGAATGCTGTTATCCTGCACCTGGTTAATCCCAGCCCAGTTTATCTTGTGTGCGTGTCTGCACAGCCCAGCAACGTGAGCAGTAACAAATCTCATGGCACAGGCGCGCGTCCTGTTGCCTTGCTCATCACACTTGAATATTGTCTTTTTTTATAAGCTGCATGTAAAGTGTTCTTCCAAGGTTTGCTAACTATAGAACACACATTTGAAATCCAGGACAACTGGAACTTTATGAGGACCTCCACTCTCATTCAGCTGTTTTGAGAGAGGTAATGAGAGAGGAAGAGAGGTTTTTCTAAACAAATGAGTTTTCACATTGGAAGTAGTCTATGTTCTAATGTGCCATGGCAGAACATTAAAGTGTGCTGTGCAGGCCTTTAAAAGAGAGAATATTGCCATTTGTGGTTAGTCACCATCCATAGCCCATTATTTGAAGGAAAATATTATCCACTAATGGCAGCACACAGGAAATTGCTCCCTTGATAGAAATGGTTTACAAGTAGGAAACAACTTTGGAATGGAGATTTGCTAATAGCTTTACGTTGTCTTCGCAACATTTTTTATTCTTCTTTGCCTTTACTGCAAAGATGACTCCTTAATAGAATAGAGCCTCTATCAGAGAATGTTAGTTATTCATGTAGCTTCTGTGAGCTGTGGAAATAAATTATTGCAAGCTGAAAATGTTTCTCAAAGACCATAAAAGCACTCCTTTTATGCTGCTCCATTAGGTACAATTATTTTATTTATTTCCAGCTTTATATTTCTCTGTTGGTATCTTGTTCATTTGTCTTGAGGATGAGATGTAATTTGTCTTATCAAAATCACCCAGCCCAGTCTGAGGTCAAGTTTAACTAGGAAAGTAACTGGTAATCATGTAGATCATCTTTAGTAAATATAAGTGAAGGCAAAGACTACACAGAATTGCATGGATCCAACATAAAACCTGGATGCTGCATCTTCCATTCCGCCAGCTGACATTGTAAAATGTACCAGTTTCACTGAAGCCATTTTTCCAAGTAAGATTTAACCATGTAACTCTCTTACACACTACAGAATGTGCATTAATTCCTTTTTTTTCCATACTGTCTTTCATCTGACAATCTCAAGTGACTTTTCAGGTATTAAGATATTTTAAACAAATTGGTTAACATGCTATGAAATGTTTTTTTTTTTTCTCTGATCTTAATCCATTTGGGTTTCTGTTCCCCTTACGGGAACAGACATCCAGACGTGGGAGGGTTTTATAGAAGTCTGTTCAGAGGATTGTTCTCACATCAAGTTTTGAGCTGCTAACAGACATAATGACCTTCATGGTGTGTTGATATTTACAGAGTGAATCCCTTCATGATTGCCACCCCTGGTACTTTTCCTCAAGAGTTTGAAGGGGCTGGAGAAAATTGGCAGACAAAAGTACCTGGTAGTTGGTTATGCCACAAGCCTCTGATTTCTGTCTGTCAGAGAGCAAGTGGTCAGCACAGGAAGCAGAGGTCAAGGGAGACACCATTTACTGTGAGAATCATGATAGCTGATGCGGGAATCTGATCAAGCAGCAAGATTTTTATATCTCTAGCTGCCTCAAGGAAAAGAGATATATATCAATATTTGATATTCACCCTGTAAGATTAACAATATGCTTAATTGACACTCAGCTCATGGTTATTTATATCAGAATATTGAACAGTTTGGACAGATACCTGTTGTCCTCAGGAGGCTGAGTTGACAGCCTACGTTCCAGCTGAGTACCCTCTTGAGTATTCAGAGAAAAGTTTGCAGTTTCAAGCCTTACAAACATCAGACCATGACAGTCTTCATGCTTACATAAATTGGCATATATTCTGCCAACTCTATTCAGATGTTAGCTAACAGCAGAAATTAAAAATAAGCTAACTCGCTCGATCATCCCTCCTGGTCAGGAGCACAAGTAGGCACAGCCCTCCCCTCACACTGCAAGCCCATATCTCAGAAGGCAGCACTTCTAGTCAGCTCAGTGCTGAGCTCAAATGGATCAGTTCTTGAGGGGGAAGAGCAAGCTGATCACCCACGAGTGACAAGGAGAGCAAGATCCTGAGCCCTTCCAATAAATTCTCTCCACCTAGTAAGAACAGGCTGTTAGCTGTCTGCATAAGTTATCCCTACAATCTGTAAAAGAAGTAGATTCTACCTGTCCAGCCTTCCCTCTGGAAATATTGCAGGAGTGGGACGTAACTCAGCTGCTGCAGATTAAAAACGTAATTCAGATGCCCAAGTACTTTATAGATGAATTACCTCTGTGTTTGAATTTTGTCTATTAAGCATTTCACTGAAAGGGAATGAGAAAGTTGTATAATTTATTATTTAATATTTTCAATAGGCCTCACTATCATACTCAAAAGAAAATAGTTTTCTTGAGATGCATATGTAGATGGGAGTTATAAAAATGCTATGCCAAAAGGTTTTATGGTGATGCAGATGCAATAAGAAGATTGCTTTACAAACATGTTTTCCATGCAGTAGCTCATTTAAAGACTGGAGGATTCTTTGTTCGCCATCATAAAAATGTACAAGACAAATTCAGGTTTTTTAGTGACTGTGGAGAACGTGCCTCACTCAGGCTTTCAAATTTTGGTTCTACTCTTTTCTTACCTCTCCTCACAATATGACACTTGCCTATTTCCTAAGTAAAAGTTAATTTATTTCACATCCCTCACAAAAGTTGAATCAAAATGACATATCTCTCTATGCTTTTCTTTGGAACATCATTGTTGCAAGCTACCTGTCATGTCAGTTCTCATTATCTGTAAGCTAAATTGTTTAGTAGCATCACACTGGGTTCCACCAGGGGATGTGCAATTTTGAGATGGTGTTTAAAAACATTAAAATCACGGGACCCAGCTAGCATCACTACCCAAAACATGAGCAGCCTTTTCAAACATTAGAATTCAGGTATTAAACGCCAGTGTTACAGCCCAGAAACATTTCCACCTGCTTTTTGCAGTGGCTCAGGCATCATTCTCTGCTTAAGATGGGATTACTATCTCTCAGTCTCCCAAACCCTTTAAGGAGACAGAACCATTAGAGATGCCAGCTCAATACATGTTACCAGAAAATCAAGCACATACTTGGCTTCACAAAGCCATGCAACAATAATAGCAGGGTTTTTTCTGCTATTTGACCCAAGCATTCTTAACTACAAAACACTCTGTGGTCTGTAACCCAAAAGCCTGAGAAGGTCTCCTGTTTCAGGGACAAAAGGCAGAGGCTGATATCAGCAGTTTCTTTGTCACCAGGCACGTAACTCTACACATCAGAATGCTGCCAGCAGGCTTGTTGGAGGCCAACTTGCTCTATGTCTAGATGCTACTGCAATGACACAGCAGCTGTTTGAGAGAGGGAGGAAACCAGCAATCCTAACCTCCAGAGCCCAGTTCTGCACAGGGGCACTAGAGGACTGGGAAGCAGCAGGGAACTAGAGACAGAATTCTGCAGACTGAAGTTCAATCAAGGGACACTGTAGGATACCAGCAGTTAGCAACAGAAGCAATCATCAGATGGGATGGGGAAAATGCAGAGATAATTGATTGGAACAACATTTGGGCCCAGACAACCCTCCAGTTCTCAAATAATACTTATAGGAGATGTCAAAGGAGCAATTGAGCTACCAATAATGATTATATCACTTTTCATCCCGCAAGATCTTTGGATGCTTTTCAGGCTGCAGGACTGCTCATTCACTGACAAATTACAGCTGGCTACAGCAGCCATTTTGCAGCACTATACAATAGCTATTATAAAGGAAATGAAGAATAAACTTCTTCTATTGATCCAGCAACAGGAATCTTCAACAGACAGAATGTAATTACCTGAGGTAGAGGAAGGTTACAAAATGGCAGTAACCAAGAGTATTAAAAAAGCACTAACAAAGTTAGCCTTGAAGCAGCCAAGAAATCCCTGTGAGAAGGTACATGGGACAGAGGACTCAATAACAAGCTTTAATAAAGCATCAGGGAGCAAGGGAAAAGGGAAGCTCAGCCCCACCCAATTATCCCTCTCCTTCCCCCACAAATACAGCATCCTTTCCAGCCAAAATCATCGCTCCCTATGGTCTTGTCACAGGAGTAAACAGCGACTTTATATGCAAATATAATTAACTTGGTCTGAAAGAACAGAGTGAGAAAGGAAGATAAAGAAGGACTCTTTCCAAAACAGTCTTCTTCACAATGCCTGTGGGGAATAAGGCTACTTACAGCCTTTTTGGGTGGCAGTCCTCCCTCCTTCTCTGGATCCAACAGGAGCCCTGGCTTTGCTTACAGAGCAACAGTACATCCCAGAAACAACCACACAATGCATCTCCTACCACTGTGATTGCCATTTCAGACTATGTGTTTTGTTCCAAGACAGAGGAACTAAAAGTCCTAGAAACTCTCGCTCTAAACCTTGAGGGTCCACAAAAAAAAAAAAAAAAAAAAAAAAAAAAAAAAAAAAAAAAAAAAAAAAAAAAAAAAAAAAAAAAAAACCCCCAAAAAACCNCAAAAGAAACCAAAAAAACCATCAGGTATTTCATGCTCAGATTCTGCAGTACAGCTTTGTTGTCTCTAATTTTCAGCTCCAGCAGAGGGCAGTTACTTTCTTCTGGGACAAGGTTTTCATGTTTTCCCACAAAATATGGCTGCTTCAGAGCACTATGGAGAAGGGGAGCAGCAAATCTCACCCCCCACATAAACATCATCATTTTCTGAAATCACATGTTACTCATGCAAAATTACTGTGTCAAGGACTGCCTGATGCATACAGCAAAAGAGAAGAGCAAGGGTGGATCTAAAATTTGCCTATAAAACTAATGAGCTCAAAACTTTCTTCTTTGAGAGGAACTCCCTTCTCCTTAGCATGCAAACCCTTAGATCTTCCTGCCCTTTCTGGTGTCTTCCCATCCTGTCATCAAACTACCCTTAGGCTTGTTTTTCCAGCAATGTGTTGAATTTATTTCATTAATTCAGAATTTAAAAATGAAGGACATGGGACCTGAAGGAGTTGATTGGTTTGGTTTATTTACTTTTAAGATTATCCAAAACATCTTCAGCTTGTAAAAGTAAGGCATGTACCCATTGACCCTACAGTCATATATCTGCAGGAGAAACAAATACCAGCTGCTGGTAGTTGAGACCACACTTTGATTTGACCCCTAGACATCTGAAGGCACCTTATTCATTTGAATGGCAAAAGCTTGAGAAATGTCAAAGGAAATATGAAGTCCTTACAAACAACAAAACCCAGAAAATGCATTAACAAATACTCCTTGACAAGATGTAACAGTTTACACAGCAGTCAGGCTTGGACAGGGGTATGAATAGGAACGTGCATACCATCTTCCACTCACACAAAGGAGAGGGGCATGGTAGTCACTGGACTTCTTTACAGCTTCTAGCATTACTGTAACAAAATCCATCTGTATAGAAAAGTCCATTTTAAAGAGACTTGTTGAACTGCCTGCTGGCATTTTCTACAGTTTGCAGCATGTTAAATCAGCAAAGTCAATCTAAAAGAAAAAAAAGCTTTCATCTTCTATTTGTCAGGAAACTGGCTGCATCTCAGGTACATTTAATCCATATTTGATAGACTTTGTAATATTCTGCAAACATTCCAGTAAATGTTAATTGTCGTGCTGTGGCATGATGCATTTATACTACCTGATGACTTCATTGATTTAAATGGCCTCTGGAAAAGATCCAGGCTTGCATCCTTGCCTAGTCTCATATTTGCCAAAACCCAATTTAAAAACCATTAAGTCCTGTGAGAAGGATATTATCATTAAGAAATTATTTTAATTCAATACCATTTAAGCCTAGAGTAATAGCTAATAACAGCAGTCAATGCTTAGAAGAATGTCTGTAGTGCTTTGAAGATAGACAGTGTTCCTTAGTATTTCTACCAAAGAAGAGAGCTGATTTTGAGTAAACACTATCTCTTTCAAGGAAAAGGAGAAGGAATAAAGCAAGCTATTATGTGTCAGTCTGTAAATAAATAGCTTTTGTGCTACTTGAAAAGGCTCGGGCACTAATAAGATTGACATCTGAACCAGAAGATTTCAAGTGCTTTGGTGCTATTAGGTCCTAATCTATTTCTCTGAATGCTTTTGTGAAAATGGCCATCTTCATCAGACAAGTAAAGTGGTAAAAATCATGTCTTACCAAGGCAGCTTTTTGAGAGCTTGCCAAATTACAGAAAAGGATACACAATTAATTATGGCTTTGTTTTAATTAACTTGGGTAAGCTACAAACTAGTCTTGGGGTTTTTTTCCTCATTGTTATATTTAGAGTTACCGTGCTTCAGTGACCAGAGGTGGATGAATCTCACAGGTGAACAGTTCTCCCATCCAACAGTTAGAGCTGTTAATGTTGATTCATTTCCACTCTAGAGAGTTTGCTGGGAGTTCAGAAGGGTAGAAGAAAACAAGCCTTAGTTATATCACCAGTGTGAAGCTGCAGCATCTAAACCAAAAGTTATTCTAGCACGTATCAACAAGGATTTAATTTGCTAGATAGCAAATGGGTTTTTCAAGAAAGCCTGAGACTGCTGCCTTAATAAAAAAAACCATCCAGGATCCTTGGTTCAGTACTCTGCCTTCCACACTGAGAGCAAGATTGAGCATCAAATCTAGAGTGTGCCCACCTGTATCCCTAAGGAGAAGGTGACCAATTTTCATTTAGGATGTGGGGCAGATTTAGAGATGTTGGTGCTAAAGTCTCTCAGCACAAAAAGGGCATAACCCATTAGCAGCACCAAAAAAAGCACTGAGCAGTTCTGCTGTGAACCCACTACTTTTTTGTGGTCTCTATTTGAGTGTCAAGTCTGTGATCAGCCTCAGTTTGACTCATGGTTGTCAAGTGATGCTCTAAAGTTGTCTGCCCTGACCTGAATGGTCACCTTCTGGCTTTGCTATGTGGCAAGGACACCAGTGCAGAGCTGCCTGCCTGTCAGGGCCAGAGACAAGTGGGTGTGAGGCTGAGACAGGGCCTGGATAACTCCTGACTCAATGTGCCTACACACTGTGGGGCAGTGGAAATGCTCCATTGCTCTTCATGCCCTGAGCTGTTCTGTAGCAGCAACATCATGTTAAAAAATACAGACTGAAGTTAATTCTGATTAGCCTCAAGTAGTTACCTTCTTCCAGGCTCAGCTATGCCAGAAAAAAGGGGAACCATCATATCTGCTGATCACCTCTCTCTCTCGCTGGAGGCCACTGCCCCTGCCAGTCTGTGGGTGGAGAAACCTGTCCAAACACTCTTGTCGTGTCCCAAGCCAAGACATGGGAATTAGCTCACGTAACACCAGAGATAGTTTGTTCCTGAAGAAGCAAGAGCAAAAGTTTTCACACAATTCCCCATAGCATGACTAACAAGGGAAACAATCTCTTCTGTGAGCTCAGCTGAAAGGCATGCATAGCCTACACTGCTGGTTTCTTATGTCACAAACTTCTCATTTTCATGATCAGATCCTCCAGATCTCTACCATGTGATGCCACAAAACAGTTTGTACAAACAGGTTACCCACCTCCAGATAATTTGACCAGCTGTCCTCAAGTTTCACTGTGTTTCAGGAGTGCAGTAAAAAAAAAAAGTTCAGCTAAAGAGGAAAAAGAGTAGCAGCAATGAGATGACACCTCTCTTCCAGAGTCTTCCTGAATCCAGCGGGAGCAGGCAAAGACAGAGGGACCTCAGGACTTCAACAAATGGCTGCTTGTCAGATGCTATTATGAAGCTCTCAGTTCTGCTGAGAAGTGTCTCTTGGAAGGAGTGTTTGCTTCTTGGGAAGCAAATAAAGCAGGAAGATCCCCTTCAGAAACTGAGAGGGAAAGAGAACCCTTATTTTTTCCACTACTGTGGACTGCATGAGTCTGCTGCAGATTCTGCTCTTCACCCTGTGGGACCCTGGCTGCCTGTGCTAAATGCTGTCTGAAGGCATGTTTGCTTTCAGGTGTGTGCTTGATCAGGGTGACTTTCACCAGATAAGTACTATGAAAAATCCTCTTACCTGTGCTAATAGCAAGTGCTTTTCTGGATCATGAAGTGAAATCGGGATGAGAAAAGTGACATTGAAATGGCACAGAAAATGATAGGAATCAATAGGAAGACAAACAGCAGTTCTGCAATTATGTGTGGTACACCAAAAGCTCTGTCAACAGCTGACCTCTTGAAGTTGTCGTGCATGATATCTGATTCTACCATTCACCACCAATAGCACTGAGGGGAGTCAGTTGTCAAGCACCATTTCTTTATTGTCATCATTTTCCATAGATTCAAGTGTTCTTTGAAGAGATTGGAAATTAATAAATAGAAATAATTGATCTTTTCCATCAGTCTTCAAAGATTAACACAATCATGTCCTTATGAAACCTTGCCATGTGAAGCTAACATGAATGCAGTAGAAAGGAGGATGTCCAAAGGGCTCTTCCAGATCCCATCTACAACTGCATCCTCTGGGTGTCAAAACATGAGCAAAAGAGTAAGAGTTACAGGACAAGTAAGTTTTACTTGTCCCGTAAAAGTTGAACCTGTTTTAATATATTTCAGTTAGAGGTATTAAAGGAACTGAACTTGGCAGTGTATTTAACAAAAAGAAGAAAAAAACAATAGAAAAGGCACCAATCTTTCTTTTGATACCATCCTGCTGTGGTGACCAATCACCTCAGAGGTCATTCCCACAAACTTTCATGCAAAGTGAAGCTAAATTACATGCTCAAGCTTCTTTAGGAAGTCTGCTGCAGAGGAAAAAAAAAAAGAAAAAATTAGAAAAGCCAACATGGTCATCCAAATCCCAGACTAGTCTCCCAAGAACTGGAGCATCTTTCCTCTGCCAACTATTTATCAGACCACTTCATGATTCATTGCCTTTCAAATGGCTTTTCACTGAGGAACAGTGAGTTGCAAAAGCCTTTGTAGATTGAACTAGAAAGGTCCTCAGAAGGTGAACCAGCAATGATTTCAGACACAGAAAGAAAAATGCTGTCTTGAAAGAGGTCAGAGAAACAGATGCCCGTCACTTCACTGCTGTTGCAAAGCTGATATGCGGAACATTTAGCCTCAAACATGAACAGAGAAGCCTCCATTCCCACCTCTCTGCCCTTGCAGCCTATTATTTAGGTGCCATTTGGGAATTTTTCAGCTCTTTCATCTCTTACAACAGTTTCTCAGAGCTCTTCTACAGTCCCAGGGCAGACTCTGAAATAAAAATAGAACTGTGCCAGATACAGATATGACTTTTGATTAATTATCAGCATAACCCTTTATGTAGACACCAAAGGCTTCATGATGGTATCATACACAAACATTATTTCTTTTTCTCTCTATCCAGTTAGACAACAAGCCTTTCTGACTCTGTAAGTAGTGTACAAAACCCCTATGACCAAGAGCCATTAAAAACAATTTTTATGTCAGAAAGGCAAGGGGAGAGTAGTGGCAAAGTCACAAGACAGGGCATGGGATAACAGCTTCTCAGACCCTGAAGCTCCATGGCAGGATGGAGCAAAACATCCAGCCAGATCCAAGGGCACCCCAGCCACATTCAGCCAATCATCATCTAGCAATGGGATCTTGCTGCACATGGCTCAGGGGTCAAGGGCTGGCCACATGAAAATTGCGGGTTCCGCTATCAAAGGCGTTCCTAGTGGTACTCACGCACCCGTCCTGGATGTCAGGAGGGAACTTTGTGCCCCTGCTCTTATCCTGGCACAATTAGAGCACTGCAACTTCCACACTCTAGTGAGATTTCGTTTCACTTCTCTGACAAAATAAAAAAACCTCAGAGGAAAACCTTCTCAAGTGAATTTTGACAAACAAAAAACACCCCAACCAAACAAACAACAGAACTACTTGCACCTCAGTCACTCAGGACAATCACGTTCTTTCTGCCAGAAGCTCTCAGTGGTCTCCTGCTTGGCAAAACATTGAACCCCATGCCACAGGTTCTGGGGGCTGCAGGGAGGAAGAAGGCAGATTTTTAACAAGTCTCATCAATAATATCTTACTGGGTGAAGTGCAAGAGGTTCTTAGACCCAGGATCTTTCAACAAGACTTTTAGTTCTCCTCTTCTGAAAACCTGCAAACTGGGTTTTCAGATTCATCGAATATTTTCCCCAGTCAGAACGGATAAAATATGTTTGAGGGATAAAAAGAGACCTGGACACTTCACCTGAATACCTGCTTTCAAACAGCATATCCAGTGGTGTTCAGTAGGCCATGCCACATGAAGTGCTCCCCCACATTTTACTTTAAACTCTCTATAGCCTACCAGCATTTTTCAAAATCTTGACAGTATGTCTGTAAAGAGATAGAAACTAAAAAAAAAAAAAAAAAAGCAGTCAGTTTAGGGTCTTGAAGTCAGTTACTGCTGTGCTAGAGGAAGAATAACTGCAAGCAAGGGGGCTACTACCAGCAGAAGAAAAAGGAGGAATAACTACACAGGTGCTTTTTTCATCCAGTATGCTCACCTCAACTTGCCTTGGGGAGGGAGAGAGGGAGGAAGAAAGGAAATGCACCTGGCACAGTGCATGAGCAACTGTTCAATCATTCTGAAAAGAAACTGCAGAGAAAAAAGGTTTAAAGTTCTCCTAGTTTGGGGGAACTGTTACTGATCACTTCCACTGAGTTGATAAGGGTTTGGGGTCAGCTCTTAAAAAAAAGAGAATGAAGCTTAACATAACAAAGCATTTGGTTTCTAACTACTATCAGCACAACACTCACCTGGATTGTGATTCAGTTTTTTAAAACAGCATAACTACCTTTAAACCACACCAGGGTTAGAGAGGCAAACTGAGAGGTGAAACAAGCAGAAACTGGGCTGCCAGCAAAGTGCGGGGGGTATCACTGTCACTCCCAGAGACAGGTCAGACTGACAGAAAAATATATAAGGATCTGGGAAAAAGGCAAGTGTAGAGAAGAGATTTATTGTGTGTAAGCCTGGATATTGTATACTGAAATGTTCTGTGATGTTATATTTTTTTTTTAAAAAACCCAGCAATAAAAGACATCAACTTCTAAATAAAACATTTCTTGAAGCAATCTATTAGAAGCTGGGGAAGTATTCATAGTTCATTTCTTGATAAGAATATCTATTTGGAATCTCTCATCCACTATTAAGTGACACCATCGTTTGATCTTGTTTACTTCTGATCAGCATTTTTAAAGAGAGTTTTGGGGGTTGTGAATTTATTTGCACCACAATCCAGAGATTTCCTTGCTTCAGTATCTCATGAGTGGTTTTAGCATTTTACTCTGACAAAAAACAAATACATTCATGTTAAGATATTAAATACACATGCACTCTCCTAAGGTATTTCAATCTTGTTTACCACAAATGTGCCTTTCATTTCTAATTTTTCTATTCCATGAAGTAACCAGATGAGCCTTTGCTTGTTCATTTGCATCCAATCCTGTCTCCCACTCAAGAAGCTTAAAAATCTACTGCCAGCTAGGTGCCCCGTATTTAATGTTTGCCCGAAAGTTCCTACACATTTGGAGCTGCACAGAAAATGCTCTTACTTTACACCATTAGCAATCAGTAATGTTGGGCAGCACTTTCTTCAGACCTCCACTCACCTGCTCCGTCTGGATGTCCAAGCACTTCTGTGGTACAAGTACTTGAAATCATCATCTGAATCTTTTTTGCATGGACAGTATGTCTTGACGAGCAGCATGAAAGCAGCATTGCCTTAAGGTGGAGTGTGTTAAACCAAAATGAAGAGGGAGCAAAAAATCCAGGAAATCTGCTGCACTTCTGTTCAGTTACATGGTCTGTTTTTTCTTATATCTTCTTTTCTGTCTATCAAAATGATGTTAAACTTGCAGTAAATTCTAGAAATGTAAAGAGGAGCCCAAATTTGTCTCTGCATCTGCCTTGTGTAAAACTAGAGCCTAGGAAAAAGCTCCGTGGGTAGGAAGGCATTTCAGTTAAATTGCAAAAGCCAGAAGTGCTCTGTTTCCAAATTAAACACCTCTGACTTTCTTCTGTTCAAAATGGATATATCTTATGTCATTATGCTAACTTGTGAGAAAAGCAATTGTTGAAACAATCTTCCCAGCTCCTTCTCACTGGACAGGAGGGCCAGACTTTTCCTAGAGCACTTCCATATGCTTTAAGACATTGCTATTATTAAACCTTCCATATGTCAGAACTACGTAAGGAATTTATCAGCTCCTGCATGCCCATTCAATAATGGTCTGCTGGCCTTCTGACAACAACCTTCCAATAAGGTCTTGCTGTGGCAGTCCTGACAGCTAAGGTTGGCTTATTTAAGAGCATATTAACATGAAAAATTATCTTTTTGAACCTTACAAAAACACTGCAGTGTCCTGGCACAAGCTCAGTGAACTGTGACACTGCCTGAATTTCCTTGAATTGCTGTGGGAAAAAAAAATATTCTTTATTAAATATGGATTCAAAATGGAATTAAAATTAAAATCAAGCAGCTTTGGCAGGAAGCTGCACCATGTTCTTTATCAGAAACCACTCATGATTAGCAGTCCACCAGGCACATGTCAAAATCAGGGTCCCCAGCAAGAACTGGAACATGTCACCTTCATTTTTAGTCCCTGAAATCTATTTCAACCCGTATTTTCCTCTAGAATTTATTCCTCTGTTCTAGAATTTATTTACTCACTTGCTACAGAACAGCTTTTAAAATATGCTTTCCAACTTGCTGAGTTGTAGGTGGTCATTCCCAGAGGTCCGTCTTTGCATTCATAGGGGCATAAATAATGGCTTTCATCTACAGCATTATTATCTTTCTTGTTCCAGTATCCCTCAAAGTGACATTCTGTTTGGTGCTCCTGTGCCTGAGATGGATTAATAATACTCACAGGTGCTAAACCACATTTGTTAGAGAAACATTCTCTGGGTTATTGACTAATACACCAACACGGTTGTCTCTTGGATTCCTTGCAAAGTTTAGAACTAAATACTTTGCAGGAGCTTGCACAGCAGAGCAGTACAGTTTCTGACGTTCTTTTCTTTCCTCTTGGAAGCAAGCACTTGCATTAGCAAGTTACACTCATGTTTTTCTGCTCATAGATTGAATTGCATTTATCACTCTGGAAGCAGCAGCAGCATGACTGCCCTTCCACATGTGAGACATGCAATTCATCGATTTCTGGAGCTGCAACCACAGCTTCACATTTATCATATGTCAGTTCTGGTTTACTTAGCAGTCCCCTGTGTGGGACAATGTAGTTTAAAATGTTGCTATTAAAGAGGGGAAAAAAAGAAACATTTCACATACAATGGTAGCATTCATCAACTGTTCTTTGCAGAGTGATGTAACACTATTTATCAACTCCAGTTTCCAATTTCTCTAGCAATAACTTTTTTACTCTTATAGACAGCTCAGAGATCTAAGAACAAAATGACAAAAAGAATAGTTGAAATACGACTCACATAAACCTGCCTCTTGTGCTGAGCAGCAGTCCCTTTTTTACAATAGGAGGATGCAGTTTTTGATCCCTGAACTTTTGCCTGGAGATATAGACCAGCTTCATGGCCCCTAAAGAAATTAACTGGCCTCCAAAATTAAAAGCTTCACTCCTTGTTTTGAATATCCCCAATTGAGTGAATGACTCCATATTAAGGCATCCTTTTTCAGAAGCCTCTGAATTCCTCATGCACTGGGTTTCATGTAGGCAGCCCCTGTTCTAGGAGACCCCACAAACTACCCCTTGCACCTGCCATTCAGTTTTCACATTAAATAAAAGTGAAGGTGAGTGACAAAAATCTCATCCCTATCTCAACTGTTTAAGTTAGTATCTCAAAAATGAGATACCTTTACCTAGTTCTAAAGCTCTTCCAGTTTTGGTGTGGCTTTTTTTTTGTTTGTTTGTTTGGGGTTTTGTGTGGGGTTTTTGTTTGTTTGTTTGTTTTGTTTTGTTTTTTGGTTGATTGGTTGGTTTTGTTGGGGGGTTTTTTGCCACCTTTTAAAATTTGTAGCTGTGAACAGCATGAAGTCTCTGACAACTGGTTGGATGTTCAGGGACAGTCTCTCTGGTCCCCAGGCACACAAACCTATTCTGCTGCCCAGGAAGGCAGGAGAAGGTGGTCTTCCCTTCATTTCTGGAGGTGTTGCAGGCCCCTTACAAATCCCAGATGGATGGTGGAAGACAGGCTGCAGAAATACACTTAGAATCATCTGGAAAATATTCCCCAAGCAAAATTTCAACAACGTGGCGTTTGTCACATCTCGCCAGGCTTTAAGGAGCAAAGTGTATTCCAGCAGGAAGAGCAACAACGTGATGGTTTTCCTTGCTGCCAGACTGGGGGGCACTGCAGGAGCCTGCCCAGTACCATGAGAGAGGGAGCAATGCAGTCACCCACTCACTCCTGCTCAAAGCCCTTCTCAGTCCTTTGCACTGGAAGAGCCCTCTCTTGCCAGAGGAATAGCTTGTCTTGAGGTAGGGGGGACATGAAGAGAAGAGGGTGGTGAGTGTCACCACACTGGAACATATTTTCAAATCAGGGGAAAGGCAGAATTCATTCTGTCCAGATGATGCAGCAACGCGCCAGCACGACTGCGAGAACCGGCAGACTTCAGCCTCTTGTGGGAAACATATTCTCCAAGGCAAAGGAAAAGAGAATGACTTAAACAAAATTATGTCTTCTTGTGACATTTAACCTTGAAGATTTTCTTGTCCTATCAGAGGTGCTTTCATGCAGTTTGCAATATGAATAGCAAAATCACAGACTCTTTAATCACAAGGCAAGTCCTATTTGTTTCTTGTTTTCTGTTGTGAAAATTGTTTTTCTGGCTAATGTCAAATATGTCTGAAAGAAAACACTGTAAAAGAAAATCTCCCAATAAATATTTGTTTCCACTACAGTAGAAAAAATATATTAGTAAAGAATAAATTATGTAGTGCTGTTAACTGGTTTTATCTGTTTTATCTGTTCAAGAGAAAACTGGTTTTAGATGAAGCAGGGTATAGGAAAAGGTAGCTCCCAAGAACTGTCATTTCCACCTCCTCCAGAACTTGCTAGTATGAAAACAAAGCTACGTTTTGCCAACATTTCTCATGAAGAAAATGTCATAATTTCCACTAGTTAGGACAGTCACTTGAAAAGTGGGAGATCCACATTTGAGATGTTACCATCAGATAGGTAAACCAGAGACTTATGTCTTTCTCAAATCCCAGGTATGCATGGAAAGGATCTCAACATATCAAGCAGCTTGATGTCCTTTTCCAAGTAGTTCAATTATATCAGGTTGCTCACAGCTGTGTTCTAGCTCTGAATGTCTGCAAGAACAGACACACCAAAACCTCTCTGGCCAGGTTCTCACAGTGTTTGGCCATCCTCGCAGTGGAAAATAATTTCTAATATCTACTTGAAATTTCCCTTGTTGCAGCTAGCCTCTAGTCTCTGCCATTCTTTCCTTCTGCACCTCACAGAATGGTATTAAAGCATAAACATCCCCCATCACAATCCCTTCACATCTACTCTCCACCACATGAACATGACAGACTGGTCAGGCACAATTAGTCCATGATACATCCACGCTGGCTGTTCCCAGTCACCTTCCCATCCTTCATGAGCTTGGACATGGCTTCCAGGATGACAAGCTCCATAACCTTCCTGAGAACTGAGGTTAGGCTGAGAGGTCAAAAGTTCCCCAGATTCTCCTCCTTACTTTTCATTAAAATGGCATTAAAAAGGCATTTGCCTTTGTTCTGTTCCTGACAGTCATCACATTTCCAAGATGACAGAGAGGGATTTTGCAATTTTATCAGCCAATGCTTGGCACCCTTGGATGCAGCCTATGTGATTCCACGGTCTGGTATTTTGCCCTATTGACTTCAGTTGTTCCTAACTCAGTCCAGCTTCCCTGTCAGTCAAGCATCACTCTCCCAGCCTACCACTGGATGCAGAGCCCTTCACTAGATCCAGTCATGCAAACTGTGTCAGCACATTTCTGATATTCCAGTGACATAAGTCTGCAGCTGCATGTGGACTTCAAATCCCTTCTATCTTTTTTCTGTGCTGTGTATGTACCTGCACAAACACTTGATTGAGAGTCTGGCTTTAGAGAAAATAAGTAAATAGATTCTCCTCCTTTTGTGCTTCTCATTGGAATTTCTGTTTATCTATATTCATATAAATGCTATCACAGTTCTTGTCTATTTAAAAATTGAAATAGTAAGCTAAAAGCTTCCTATACATGGATTGGCATAAATTCAATCAGACATTAGCTATAACTCCCAGGCCCTAGTCTAAAAAAAGAAAAACAAAACAAAACAAAAAAACCAACAAACAAACAAACAAAAAAAAAAAAAAACCAACACCACCAATGGAAAAAAAAAAAAAAAACAACCAGATAAACTGCAAATTGTGAAATAAAGCCTGAGGAGACTGTTATGGAACAGATAGGAAGGGATGTACAACTGGAAACTTGGAAACTGATATACCTTCCCAATATTGAAGAGCATTCCACAAAACTGAGCACAGAGTTCAAATTATTTAGAAGTCTCAGGAATTAATTAGAAGCAAGAAAAATTTTGACCGTGGTGTCCAAGTGCCATGGACATGGAAAGCACACCTTACAGAAGGAATATTTAACTGAATGGTCAAGTTTCCAACATCAGTTGAAGCCAAGTAAATGTAAGTTATATGTAAGTTGTATTACATGTATTACATGTAAGATTTTAATACAGTGCGTCCTTTAACTATTAAAACACATTTGTAAAGAAAAAGACGAAATCTCCAGATCTTCAATTCTCTTTGCCGACAGTCTTTCTGGAAAATGTATTTTAATAGTTCACAAATAGTTAACTCCTGAAAAAAAACCACATATTTTGTGGCCTCCAATACAAGAAGTCAGAGGAGAACACAGGCATAGACCTCTACCTTCAGATTGAAACTAGTATAAAGCAGGCAGTTCCTTGATTCTGCCCACAAGCAAAAAAAATGGCTCAGTGGGCACCACAGCAAGTCAGAGGTGTCCCCAACAGCATCACAGCCAGTGCTCTGCCAAGGCAATTTCTGCTGGAAAATACCCAGTTTAATTTTACTCGCATTAATAAATTCCAAGCTTTTGGCAAACTGGTGTGAGTACTCCAGTAATGCAGTAGAGCAACAGCCTGTTTATATTCCTGTAGACATTTATTGCAGTGATGAACTTTACAAACACTTTGGACCAGATGGCGACTGCTTTCCTTGATGGCTCACAGGGGAAGGGAAGCCCCCTGAAACTGAGCAGAGAGGAAACCTCGGGAGTTCACAAGGAAACACCTCCACTGACTGCAACTTCCCCGAGGTGATAGGGCTTTGTCTCTTTGCCCTTTACACGGGGGTAAACCTGGCTGTGTGCGAGCTTTGTGACTGTGTGTGAGCTCGCCAAGACAAACAGATGTGGAAACCTTGTCAAGATGGGCATAGCTGTCACCTGCTCCTTGCAGTATTCAGAGACTGTGGCCTACCTCAACCAAGCTTATGAAGGTAGTTCAAGCCTTTGCTGAAGTGAATCATTAAGTTTGGAGAAATCCTAAAGTGAAAACAAATAAGGACAATATTTTCTCAGATCTCTGTCCTTTATTGTTCAGGTCTTATGTCTCTGATAATTTGCTTACACTCAGCAATTCTTTTTGAGAATTCTTAGCTCTCTTCTATGGCTATCTGAGTCAGCCCCTTTTAACCAGCTGCTGTCCCAACTCCTAAACTGCAGATTAGGATATTGGTTTGGTACTTCACTGTGATGAGCAGAACTTCATGCCCATGCTACTCCTGCCTGGATGCAGAGAGGACTTTCCCCTTCCCTCTTCCCTAAGACAAGTTTCAGAAACTTTAAGGCTTGAAGGTGTTTGCACATAAATGCTGCTCTCCTACCCACACTTCTGTCTGCACACTACAAGTACACTCTTTTGGCTTTATGAAATGCAAATATTCATACCAGCAAAATATACACACCTTACATTGGTAATTCTTGCTAATTCTTATCTGCACCAAAGAAACATTTGAAATACCCAGAAAAGGCACTTTTAAAGCATTTTTCATTGCATACCTAGTGCATAAAAATGCTACTCTTTGCATTTACCTATGCAGTGCAGCATTTGAGAATGTACCTCTATATATTCCCTCATTGTGAGCAACAAGCACAAGCTTGGTGTTCATATCATTGTGACAATCATCAAATCTATATGTTAGAAGGACAATTCTGCAGACTTATTTACATTGCCAGCATGTCAAAAAACTATTAGAAGAAAGAGCTTTAGAAATAAACCCTGGATGCTACAAATCTAGGATAAATAAAAAACTAAAAATTACACAAAATCATGCAGCCCTCATTTTAGACTAGCTGAACTTACAAGAACAGCTGCTTCAGACATTTTTCCAAGACAACTGAAAGTTACTGGAGGAAAAAGCATTTGTGTGCATACATGCATATCTTGTGTGTACACACAGACATATACATTATATTTATTTATGCACCTGACACAACTTCTTTACTCCAAATAAAGCATACAGGATCTTAAGGACTACCAGTTAATTTGGTGAATCTTCAGATATAGAGCACAGCAGCCAAATGACAGAGACGGATTGAGTGCCACAGACTTTTTTTTTTTTTTTTCCTCATTTGGTGCTGCTATCATTTATATCAGAAGCATAGCTGGAATGCCAGCCTGGAGCAGTGATCAGCTGCAGCCCTGGCACATGAGCTCCCAGCTCCCTCTGCTAGTTGTGTACGTCCATATATCTACCAGCCTGTCAGGCCCAAATTCTCAGTACCTTTAATGTCCTCCAAAGATAAACACTTCTATATGTAGGACAGGAAATGAGGCTTCTTTTGCTGATAAAAAAAAAAGATTTCCAACAAGTGAAAGAACCTTTCCAATTAAAACACAGTTTAAGCAATATTTTTTGTCCTCAATATCAATGAAATCAGAACATCACTGTAATTCTGTTTGATAATTTTAACTTAGTTTATTAGAAAATATCCCCCTGAGCCAATAGCTAACC
Source organism: Peucedramus taeniatus (assembly GCA_013400575.1). NCBI lineage: Eukaryota > Metazoa > Chordata > Aves > Passeriformes > Fringillidae > Peucedramus > Peucedramus taeniatus. The sequence goes on from WBNO01004503.1 coordinate 153,931, forward strand.
TCCAAAGCACCCCAGGTCCCTATGGGATAACAAAGAATAACAAAACATGCTACTGTAAAATAAGCATGGCTGGTGTGAAGCTTGTTCCTGTGTTGCCAAATAGACAAACCTATAGCAAGTACTCAGCACTGATCTAATAAATATCCAGAGACCTTTTTCTAACAGACAACTCAGCAACATCAAACAGATTTCTTGAGCTAATTCACTTGTGGTATGGGCTGATAAAGCAGTGTTAATCTCCTGCTTTAAATCAAGTCTCTGTCATAAAGCTCTATTAATCTCTCCCAAGTTACAGAGTGTCTTACTGGTAGGAAATTATACTTCTAAATTGAATTTTGTTCTCTTTCAGTGTAGCAAGAAATGTTTTTCAAACTTCAAATAGGACCTGTAAAACCTATGATGCCAACAATACATTTGAATAAATAAAAGCCGTAATTTAAAGCCACTTTCTTCCAAGCCCAAACATTGCAGCAAAATAACAGAAATTGGTTACCTGCAAAGAAGAAATTAAACACAAGATCGTAAATGAAAGCTAAGCAGACAGTTAACGTTTTTATCTTTTTATAGCAATTGGATTAAAAAAAAAATCCTTTATAGTCAAACAATCTCCAGACACTAATAAAACACTTATTGATTCTTAGTATATACACTTACCCTACAACATGTCCTAACCTGCAGTTTCCATTATTTTTAACAGAAACAGATACCTTTTACATAAGTCTGCAAAGTTAGTGCCCCTTTGTTTCATGGGAGACAAATTTACAGTAAGTAAATATCTCTGCATTAAATTTACTATGCTTAAGTTAAAATTAATAACCATAGGTGAAAAAATAACTTAATTTTATGGCCAGCAATAGAGCTGCAGGGTGGGTAGTGGTAGAAGGCACCAGAATGTAACTGCAGCATCAATAAATTTTATGGCCTTTGCTTTCCAAGAAGAGCCCCACAGTCTCTGTAAGGTTTAGATAGAACTGTCCCACTGGCTTATTTGAATCTTATCTACTGCTGGCTGTTACCATCTCACCGAGTGCAACAAGCAGCACTGGTCAGTGCTTAGATCAGAAGTACTGCCTGCATGGTCACACAGCAGTAAACACAGAGAACTCTTACACATCAGCATATTAGGATTTGCATTAGGCAGAATGTTCAAGGCCACAGGGCCAGGGCATCACCACTCAATTCATATCAGCTCTGCAGTCAAACCAAAATCCAGGTAGCACAAGGAATCACCTTGACTTATCAGGTTTGAGGTAAGATGGATTCACTTTCACTTAGGTGAAATTTACAATAAGAAAATAAACACAAAAACACCAAACCAAAAAAACCACCCATGCTTGCTATGGATTTATTCTCTCTCTCTCCAGGAATTAGATTTTTCCCACAAAAATGAAAGTCAAAATACTTACCACAAAGCTGTTTCTTTGGGAGAGGCTGTGGGGTGGGAAGGATAGTGTTACCTTTTAAGTTCAGCTGGGACATGGTGTAAGTATTGAATACCACCGAAGAGCACAGCAAGACTGGAGCAAGAAGCATTTTAAAGTGACTGCTGCCTCAAATTAATTTTAGCTGACCTTCATTAACTGTTCAGAGTTGACTTGTATTAAACTTTCCTGTTTTCACTCCTATGATAAGGGTCTCAGAGTCTCCTCCGACATCACCGTGATCTTCCTCGCTGCATTTTCTAATATGTGCCAACTGTCCTAATAATCAGAGCAGCTAATGAAAACTGGAAGTAGCTGTGAAAGCTAAAAGGGAATTTATGGTTAACATTTTTCAAGGCTGGCACAGGCATGTGCTTGGTGTATGTGCAGGGAGAGCAGCCTCATCCGCACACAAAACAAGCAATAGGAGCCAGCTGAGGGGGCTGTGGTGGAGCACATCTCAGATTGCTGGTTCTTCTGGTGGCATGAACTAAATAAGATTTGATGCAGAGTAAAAAATACAGCTAAAGTGTTTCCACAACACAGAGCTCTTTCTTTTTGACCTGCTTTCTTAGTGACAAATGGAAGGATAACTCTCTCTGTCCACAGAAAAATGGGGAGAGATGAGAGATTGAGAAGGAGAGAGAGAAAAGAAGATGCAACAGAACTGTTCTGTTGGGGCAGCTGCAGACACCAAGGCTGGAGAGAAAGGTGGAACACATCCCAGAGCTGACAAGCCACAGGTGAGCATTGCAGCAGTCCTCCTGCAGTTTCTGCAAACAATTAGAAATGAAAGGAGCCTGCTCTTGTTCATGCATCCAAAGGGGCCTCACCAGTTTTGATAGTCCCTTTGCCCATCAGGCTTTTCCCTCAAGACATTAATTTTATCCTCTTTTAAGTAAAGCTGTTTTGCTGACACATTTGAGTGATGTTTGCATGCCCAGCTCTGAAACAAAGAGATGATGTATTCAGCAGCCTGTGCACACCACATTTCCATAGAAACTTCTTCTCCAGTTTGCCATAGGTACCCTGTGATAAGTAGCAGAAAAATGTCTTATCAAGACATTGATGTTTTCTCTGGAGACTGCTGATCAGAGTCTTTTCCTGCCACTGAGATCCAGCAATAAAGAGGAAATATGGTCTTAGGACAACATAAGCAGAAACACATGCTCCTCCAAAATTCAGAATTTTAAGAACTCCTCAAGACTACATATGAAAATACATAGTGTAGGGCAGATGTTAACTTTCATATTTCAGGGTGGTCTCATACATGGAGAAAGAGAATCTAAAGAGAGTAAAAGGCTCCTTAAAGGTAAGTGTCCTCATTTGTATTACCTGAATTCAGTAAAGATTTAGATAAATCACTGCTCAGAACATAAATTTAGCAGTTTGGCAATAAAAAGAAATCAAAAATGGGAGGAAATTTCAAGGCATATTATTCAAAGGTCAAATTCACACCTCTCATAGACAGCTGTCTACAAAAAAAAGGTTTACATACAAACACTAAATTCATTAGAGGAAAGAGGAATTGGACTAATTAACTCTTAATTAAATACTATTCATTAGAGTCATATTGTATGATCCTCCCCTTCTAACAACTTATACCAATTTACAAGCAAGAGACCATTTTCTTAAACAAGTCATTGATAAAAATTATGCTTTTGCCCAAAAGTTAAAAGCCTTTGGAATCTCAGCAAAGGTTTCTGAATAAAGACCTTCCCTAACCCACCCATTTACACGAGTCTGATGAATAGGATATCCCACATTTAGTTTGGCCTTCGGCAGCTGGAAGACCTGGTAGCCTAAAAAGATTGAAATCAGATAAAAATGTCAAAATAATTAAGTTCTCTTACTTAAGCAGGTTCAGACATACTGAACTATCACAGCTTTATGGTCCAGGATCAGAGTAAATAGCTGTCCTAAGGCAGAAAAATCAATGGAAATATTTTAAATACTTGGCACTCATTTTTTGAGGGATGGTAGGAGTTGTTGCTTGGCGTAAATCACCACATAACTATGTGTCACCTTCAAAATTAGAGACCTTCAGACCCTGCAGACTCTTTGCTGGTTTACAGCTTTCTATCCTGCCTTCCAGTCTGCTCAGAAGCCTTCCTGACACTGTGAAGTTTGATTTGTCTGAAGGGGAGGGTAATTGCATGAGATTGAAAGATCTAATATTCCATAGTCATAGGAAAAATAAGGTATTTTTTAAAAAAGGAACATCTCTCTAGACCTGGAGGATAGCACTCTGGATTAAGAGACCAGCACACTTCTAGAAAAATCCTGAAACTCCCCATCTTTGTTACCCAAATTGTTGAGTTTTTCTTTAAGTGCCACCCAATTCAAACACTGACCTAAACTCTTTTCATGTATGTAATTGCTCATCTTTAAAATATACAAGTGCACTGGGTTTTATTTTATTAAACCAAAAAATATATTCATTGTGAATACATATTGAAGGTCCAGATTAGATTTAGGTTCTCTACATAACAGAAAATAAAATGCAGACTCTAAGCATAGACTGCACTAGTGACAGCTTGTACATATAGAAAAAAGGTAAGATCAATACAAGATGGACTTTTGGGATAGGCTCAACTTCAGGTGGTTAGTCTTGGGACAGAAGTTGTCAGGTGATGTTGAAGGGATACAGAAACAGACCCAAATAAGAGGAGCATGACACTCACCATCAAGGCTTCTGAAAATTAAACTGACTTCTGCTTTAAGGAGAAAGTAAGATTTGCCATAGGATAACTCCTACGGCTTAAAAGCAACTTTTCAACTTTGTCACAAACCGGAAAGCAACACTTAGATCCTTATTTATCTAAAAGTTAAGGAATCAGCATTAAACCATGGGGATTTCCTGCCTTATCAGAAGCACCTCTCCATTCAGACCATCAGCGTCTAGGTGTAAAAGCCTCCAGCATCAAGGCTACAAAGGCTCTTGACAAGATGGTGCCTCTAGGGCAAGTTAAAGCACCTGAGTCACACTTGTATGGAGCATCCCCAGGAGTTCACTGGTTACCAGATATGACTACTTTCCAGACAGACCACAGGAATGAACATATTCTCCCACACTTTACCAAGCATACGGTCACGGTGACAGGGGAAGACAAGACACTGAAGCAGAAGCAAGCCTTGGAGAGAGTTTGGTTGATACTGAGTCCTACTGTTACCATTTTCAAAATTTGTGACTGGTGAGCACTAAACAGCATTTTCAAGATACCAAGGTTTCCTAAGCACAAGTTTACAACAGCCATCTGCTCCAGTTTGCTCCAGCTGCCAAAAGGGCTCAGCAGGATGGGTGAGACAGAAGAGCAAGTACACTCCTGAGACCCCACTCAAGGACGGTCCCTAAGGAACAGAACTAAACCCTGGGTAAAAACACAGACACTATGTCTGGATACTTCCACATATCCCTGCCAAACTCATCCGCTCTGCGTGGCATCACACAGACACACAGAGGCTGTCCCCTTCCCTCAGAAGTTTACAGTCTAACTGCAACAGCACAGCCTGCGTACAGAGACACGAAGGGATTCACCGAGGTTACAAAGGGGGTCAGTGGCAGACGCAGACACCAAACATGAGCCGCAGCAGTCTCCCTGTCATCTGCCTGTCCATTGAACTTTGCTGTCTGTTAACTACAAAGATACATGACAGAGCAAAAGCTCCTGGTGAACTCGCATCAAACCAGTCAAGACTGAGTAACTGAGAAACCTGGTACTGGAAACAAGACAGAGAGACGAGCAGAAACAAAACCTACAGGCCAGCAGGGCAAGACACAGTCAAAGGTGTTTTTTTTTTCTTTTTTTCTTCTATAAAAGACAGTAAGAAAAACCTTTTCTTCAGTCATTTACACACACACACACAAAGTGCACATTGCTATGAGCCGTAATTACACACTGCTGGACTTCTAGATTTTAAGACTATTTAAACCGAAGTATTAATGCACCTTATAGAAGGTATAGCTTTACATTAAAGTTTATCACAGTTGTTCACTCATACATTTCTATTATTTCAGTCCATTCCTCTGGTAGTGTTACCAGTGAAGACACAGGAAATTGTCACACAATACACAGAAACTCTAATGAATAGCAAAGACTGAAAGTACATTTGCGAGGTCTAAGACAGTTCTTAAATTGCCACAATCCAGTCAATACTGAAGATGGAGATTCCAAATACACTAAAATAAAAACACTTCCACAAAGAACTGCAACCTAAACAAAGACTCAGAGACTATTTCCAGAACAAACACACAACATAAATAAGGTGCATTTTAAAATGATGTCTCAGTGTTAAGGGGCCAAAAGCACAGATATGACTATTAACCTCCACATGTCCGGCCCTTGGAGTTTACATTTAGGATTTTCCTAGAGACACATTTCAGCAGCTATTCATGCCACTGTGCTTAATGGGGAGCAGCTCACCTGCACAGAAGGGAGTCCCTTCTCACATAAAATCTGAAGTGGTGCCCTTTCAGCAGAATCTTAACTCGCTTTAGCAAACACTGCCAAAATATTTACCATAAGGCACGGGGCGGGGGGGGTGAGGGGGGAGGGCAGCACAGATATACCAAAATGACAAGTCAGCAGTAGGCCCATTCTGAGCTAGCAACAAACATAAAGAAAATCCACCATGCTCCAGCAACCCTCTTGGCTGAGCCGAACCAGTCTTCCCAGTCTCAGTGGCAGCAGACTGCAGCCTTCAGAACAGGCAGGGAAGAAAAAAGGATCATATTTCTACGAGGCCCAGGCACTTTTCCCATCAGCCAGCTGAATGACATATCTGTTCTCAAAACACCCCTGTTATTCCACATTTATACTCAGGACACGACTCACCTCTTTCCTGAAGATACTCTTCACTTTCAGAAGTGCGCCTCTACCATTTATTTCCTCTTTTTCCTTCCTTATGGTCCTGCACCTAAGAGCATCACTAATACATACCACAAATCAGGGGTAAAGCACAGTAGTTGTCTCCAGGCCACCTCTCCAGACCTAATCTAACACAAAATTTAGATTCCCCATAGTACAATCCCATCTTTTAGCTGACATACACCGAAAAGCCATGCTGTCGTAACATCCCCAGACATTCAAATACCAATCAATAGCTGCATCACTTAGTAGAAATAAAGACAGCAATTAGAAGAATTAATCTAAAATAACGCTTATACATTGATCTAAATACATCAGAATAAACTTACCAACACAGAAAAGCTGTCGATTAGATACCTGTGAAATCTTTGCCCTATGCATGTTAACTAGTATCATTCTTCAAGTATTCAGTTTTCTTTCCAATCCATGTAATTTGTAGACCAAAGGTGTTTTTATATACTGGACAGCACTAGGGTTCAGTTTCCTTTTACCAGGGGTTATAAATTTGACTAGACAGCAACAATTGCTTTTTAATCTAAGCAAACTGGTATGTCAGAGGCAATCAGTATGGCGAAGCTATCCCAGGAGTATCCTAATAATCCCAATGAATCACTTAGCGTTGTACGAAACTGAATAGTTGAACTCTTGGCACAGAATGTCACAAACACTTAATGCAGCAAGTACATGCAGCTGCAAACAGTGAGCTCAGGGACACTTCCCTTCATAGTGTTTGCACTCCTGCTCAACTTCTGCTCTTTTGGCATTAACCAGTTTCCAATCATATTAGTGTACTGTATTTTTTTAAAACAACTTCCCATGGGAAAAACCTGACACACATTTAAGGATGTTATTTGCTATTCCTACCAATGGTTATACGCTACATTCAGAGAAAAAGGTCAGGAAAAATCTGGGAGGGCTCTGATAGAAGAGATCTATTGATACAAAGTAGTTAATAAAATAAGGAGACCAAAGTGTTTCCAATGAGAGACTTTTTAACACACAAATTATTGACACACAAATGACATTGATTTCAGAGGAAATATTTCAGTGGACCACTGCAACCCTTCTTAGTGCTGTTTGGAGCCTAATTCATAGCATTTCAAACATATTAAGTGAGCATTTCAAAAACAATATTCTGCAACTAAATTAGATACCATTTATGGAAAGACATGCAATAATGCCATTTTTAAACCCAAACTAAAGTCTATCTTAATTCCATTTTTATTAATATATTCTATTAGTTTGAATTACATGCAGATTTTTAAAACTGAAACTAGAAATACTGCTGCTTTACACACATAATCAGAAATGTCTCAATCTACCTAACTGCACAGAGCTATTTTCAAATGAAACTAGCCAGTAATTAACCTAAATCAGTAACCTTATACTAGGTTTCTTTATGTAGTATGATTCCTACTGCCTCTAAACAACAGCTAGCCCCACAGAAGTACATTAACTCTGTTAGTGTCCTTAACAGTGTAAAATGTTGCTGAATAGACAAGTGTGCCTATAAAACATGTATCACAGTCTCTTGTCTATCTTGTCTCTTGTCTGTATGATTATCTATAGTAAGTCTGGATAAAAACAGATATTCTGACTTGAAAATTACTTATCTTTACTACTCAAGAATCCCTGAGGAGATTTAATCCAGTTGATTTAAAGCTTTGATTCTTAGCATCAGTTTAGTAGTTTGCTGATTTTACTTCTTTACTAGACAAATGCTCTTCTATGGACATGCTAAAAATTCTCAGTAATAATAGCTGTGTAAACTACTGACTTGCCCATAATTTCTAAAGCACAGGTCATCCTAACATTTTTTTCTACTGTGCACATGAAAGTCTCCAAGTATCTGGAAAATTCAGGCCAACCACCATCTTCCCCTCATTCCATTTTCAATCTTATTTGACTATGGAACACACAGTAGAAGTCATTAAGCTGCATTTCACAGTTTATGGTTTTAATGGTTTTGCAACATTAGATGCACAATACATTTTCAACCATCAAAAACTAGGCTTTGCTATCTAACATTTCATAAAGATAATAAAAGCTAATGAGCACTCATGATCTATGATCTGACAAGACATCTGTTCTGTTCTTTCCAAGATAAAATACTCACCCTGCCTTGTTCTGGCACAGTGGGAGAGAACAAATATAAACCAATTAACCATCCTAAGCTATAAGCTATATTAAGTTATAGTTTCTCAACAGGCTTTTCATACCCTGTTGCTAATAGGGCACAGGTGTCCTAAAAAACAGTCTTTAAATACAGTAATTAAATCCTGCTAACTTCACATGGTCAGCTGCAGTAAACAGCATTGTTCAGTTTCAGCAGGAAAAAACCCAGCAGTTCAAAACAAGCTGATATTATACCACTAGTCCAGTATCAAGAGCTCTCTTCCCATTATCTACATATTTACATCATGCTTTCTTATTACAGGAGGATTTTAGAGGAATTTCATTCTAATCTGTTAGGGGGGTAAGTAGTGCAAACATTACAAGAAATCCTACAAGATACATCATAAGGGAGATGACTAACGTGCGGCACAGAGGCAACAAGAATAATTTGCTTTACCATTGTGAGGCTGTAACAGGGGGATCTGACATAGGAAACTGTTGAGAACATTAAAATTCTGCTCTCCTTTACATTTCAAAACCAAGCTGCCAAGCATGTTAGGTGAACTGTTTGAGACCAAACTCAGCTTGTTGTCACCTACAGTATAATACAGAAAGGGGAAGGAAAACATTCTTTTTTTGTCTTCATTCAACCTTGCAGTATGACTTATTTTGAACACTGCAGGAGCATGCAATGTTTTGGCTTCCTGGAAACTGCTGTATATTACTGTAAATAAAACGTGAAAAGGGAAAAAAAAGCACAGATTGCATAGCAGTTAACAAACAACATTATTTACAGTAAAACCTTAGATAAAGACAAAAATCCCAGTTTACATAAAGAAACCAAATACCCAATGCCTGACGAATACCTCGTACTGCTCAAAACACTGTCCTCTATCAATCTACCTTGCAGAAGCACATAATAAATTAAGCAATAGAACCAGGGAACCAAGCACAGCCCAGCTGTGCAAGAAAGCCGAGTACTTTTGCTAAACTGAAGGATCCAAAGCAACTGGGATTAAATGTTAAAACCCCACACATCCTCAAACATCTAATCTATTCAAATAGCCTAAGCTTCCTCAAGCATGCCAGAGAAGAACAGCACCTCCCCATTTCCTTTCAGGAAAGGGAATGAAATCTTGTGATTTCAATGAGGATTAATTGGGCAAGCTTTGGTCCATTTTCCTGCACCTCTTGTCATCCCACTCACTATTATTGTTTTCACTTGGTTTCAGATTTTTTTTCTTTTTTTTTCTTAACATTTCATTTCTTCAGTTTCTTCTACTCTCTCTCTCTTTGTTTACCTTTCTTCCCTGATTTCAGGATTTTAATTGGAGTAATTTTGACAAGTTTTGGTCCTTTTCACTGCCACTCATTTCATCTCAGTCCATTTGGTTGTAGTCACTCCATTTCCAAATTTTCTGGTTTTTTTTTCAATTGCACTTTGTTTGGTCCTATCTCATTTCCAGAGTGTCTGTTAGACTTTGTTGTCTGATTTCGAGATTTCATTCCCTTTCCTGAAAGCAACAGCCAAGCAGCTTTCCCTGGACTGTTCTGCTGGAAGTGTCTGCTCTTTCCACTACCTAAAACTGGTATTCTCCTCATGTTGCAACCACAGACTCTGTCTCACAATTTAAACAAACATTTATATATCGTGCACAAACAGAACCAAAAAGGAAATGAAGCTAATAAGTTCATATCTAATGCTTAGTCCAGAAGAAAATTACTGTGGCAAGATGGTCCATGGATTTCTCTCTCACTCCCCCAGAGAGGTTATGTATGCTTTAGATTAAAATAAATAAAATCAAAAAAAAACCCCAGCAATAAACAATTCTATATGCATTTTTGACGTGAGATTCTAGTTATCATAGTTTTGTCAGTTCACCTCATAAGCTCAATTTATTTCCTAGTGCATTTTTTTATGTCCATCCATACACTTTGACAATGACTCCTCAAATACTGGTTCCATAACAATTTAAATTATAGAAAGATTAATAAAATCCTAGTAGAAAAAAGAATAATCTAGCCACAGAGGCACACAAATTTGCCACATTCCAATTCTGGTTAAAATATTAAAATTTAATTAATACTTTTGAACATACAATTATATCAAGGAAAGAGTAAAGGCATTCAAACAATGGATATAGATCATAAACAATATTTACAAATTCTAAACTGCAAGTTGACTGTAAAGTCACAAATACTTTAAATATTTATTAGAATATAGTGTAAATTCTAATATAAACTAGATAAACTCAATCTGTTTTTTTCCAGTCATACCAGTCTGATCTTTACATATTATATACATTAGAATACTAAAAAGTTATAAAACTTTCTTTCTGTTGCTATGCAAAGAAATGGAAAATACATCAGCTCTGTCTTACTGTACAATATTCCAATTGAACTTTCTGTAGTGGTCTGCAAAAATAAATGGCACTTTCACATGCAACAAGGCATAAAGTACAACTCTTTTCATTTGCAGTATTCCATCTGAGTGCAAAGTAAACTGCAATGCAAATGTCATTCAACCACATAGTTGGAAATCAAATGTAAACTGTGGAAAGAGATTCTGACAAACTTTCTCAGATTGAAGTAATAATGAAAAGCATGTAAACTGATTTCCATACAGATCTGTAATTTAAAAAAATGAAAATACAGCATACTGAGAAGTTTGTTATGATGGTATCAGAGCTACCTTGACAACACAATAATGGAAAGTTGATGATGCTGTTCTGAAGTCCAGCCCTGCCAATGGGCTGCAGCATCTAAGATGCTTTTCTATTGACAGTTTCCAAAATTACTTCTGCCACTCAAAATTGCACATTAACAGTCAGATGGGTTTTCTAGACTTCATTATGCCATTGTGTAACCATAGCTTCCACAGTGCAATGCCACAAGAAGCCTGTCTTTCAGGATTTCTTTACTTGGATATTCAGGTAACTTGAGCATGTTGATACTGGAACGGAGGAAAAAAAAGGACACCACAGTTCTGATTAAAAACCCTGAAGAAATCACATGTATGGAAGAAAACAAGCCTATGCAGATTTTTAGTACCACTGAGTATTTGAATATATTGAAGGAAATTAAGTTGCTTTTCACTTCAGTAAGTTATAATACAGTTATTTAACTTTAATAATTATTAACTATTAATTAATTAATATTTTAAATTAATTATCAATTTCACTACCTTTAATTAGACAAATTCGAGTTGCAAACAATGAGCAAACATAATGTAACATCCATCGTTTGGGATAAAACCCACTACTTTCATGTTGGAGTGAATACTGCAGAAACTGTTTAAATTTTTTTTGACTTTTTAATATTCTAAAGAACTGTACTTTTGACTGTGACTGACATGAAAAAGCCCTTGTTTTAAGATACTTTAATGACAGTAGTTAACATACCATGTGCTTGATGTTGGTAAAAGATTTGCAGTATATGGTACAGCAGCAATAGTAAAATTTTGCAATCCGCTGCCACCCATTATATGGGCAAAGCCACCATGAGGCACCCTGGAACTGAGAAAATGTACAGAAATTAGAGCAGTGCAATAATGTTATAAGGCAAGAAAATGTAATCTTTACACTGAAAATATTTCTTACTTAGGATAATTTGACAGTTACTAATACTTTTACTGAAGTTCTCTTTTTCTTACTGATATCACAATTCTCGTTGTTCACAAGCTTTTGATTACAAGACACATGTAAGTGGACTAATGTAACACATTAGTCCACTTACAATAGGCATCATTGTTTGACAGACATTTAAGATAATTCTGCCTGCAAGAAGGACTCATTTCTATAACCAGTTTTTGTAGCAGAATGTCCATAGGATCAGAATATTCTGAGTTGGAAAGGACCCACAAGGATTGAAATCTGATTCCTAACTCTCCTAACCATGTGCCTGAGACTGTTGTCCAAACCCTTCTTGAACTCTGTCAGGCTGGTGCTGTGATCACTTCCCTGGGGATCCTGTTCCAGGGCCCAATCACCTTCTGGAGGAAAAGACTTCCCCTAACATCCAACCTAAACTTCCCTCCTGTGACACAGCTTCACATCATTCCCATAAGTCCTGCCTCTGGTCACCAGAGAAGAGGTGCTGCTGCTCCTCCACCTCCCTTCCTGAGGAAGCTGTAGACTGCAATGAGGTGTCCAAGGTCCCCTCTCAGTCTCCTCTTCTCCAGACTGAACAGTCCAACTGTCCTCAGCTGCTCCTTATATGGCTTCCCCTCTAGGCCCTTCACCATCTTCATGACTTCTCTGGATGCTTTCTAACAGATTTATACCCTTCTTATATCGTGGCATTATCTCAGTTAAGACAAACATGCTTATATAAGTTTAAAGTTTAAGCTACATCACAAAACAGCTTATTCTCCGATTACTATCTGTGGGACAAATGACCAAAGTGTCCTTGACATGTCTGTTCATTTACTACTTCAGACCAAATATTTCAAGTAACTAATAAAACCATTACATCAGTCACACTATAGCCCAGTGACAAACTATGGCAAAACTAGAACACACTAAAAATCACTAGTATCTTCAGGAATGCAATCTCACATATTACTCTTTTTTTTCCTTTACCAACATATTATTCAACGATTACTCCAGGTGTAAATGGGCAATAGCCCATTGTTCAGACTCCCTCTCTGTCTTTTGAAACTAACAAATAGAATAAAATTCAGATATTCAGATATTTTCATAATATCAGCTTAAGCTGACATACACTACAAGATAACATCTTGCTAGCACAGGCCTTGCAACCAAAAAAACCTCAACCTCCCCCTCAAACTCCATTATAATGAAAGGATAAAGGAAGTTGAATGCATTAGGAACAATGCCACCAGTAGGGAGAGTGTCATTATCCTTTCTCTGTACTTGGGGAGAAATATTCAGCTCCAAGCCCCCCACTATAGGAGTGACAGGGACATAATGCAGCAAGCTGAGTGAAGGGCCACAAAGATTGTATGGGATTGGAGCACCTGACACAAGACAAAAGCGAGCTGGGACTGTTCAGCCTGGAGAAGTGAAAGCTCAGAGTAATCTGACAAATACGTATAAATACTTGAAGGAAGGGATAAATAAGACAAAGCAGTGGTCCCCAGTTACAGTACAGGTGGCAATGGGCACAAATTGAAGTCTAAGACATTTCCATTTAAACATAAGGAACACTTTTTTACTGTGAGGTGGTCAAACACTGGTTGACCAAAGAAGCTGAGAGGTCAACATTTCAGGAGACAGCCAAAACCTGTCTGGACAAGATCTTGAGCATCCAGCTGTAGCTGACCCTGCTCTGAATACCATGTTGGACTAGACAACGAGTTGGTTAAAGCATGTACAATAATGCTAAGGTTGATCCCTGTATGAGCCATTCACTTCAGAGTTGGACCTGATGCTCCTTGTGCATCCCTTTCAACACAGCATATTCTGTGAAAGTCAATCTCCAGAGGTCCTTTTCAATCTCAGCTATTCTGTGAGTTTGTAGCTAGCAAAGAAAGCATTTGATAAAACAAAATAAACTTTCCAAAAATATATAACAGCTGTTAGAATTCTGAATTACAGGTACCTATAGTAAAAACAGTGCTCTCATATTCACCAAATCAAGTGACTGTAAAAGCCAGAAGCAGGTGTAACAGAAGAAGTAATGTTTCCACTCACAGTAAAACTACCTTGGCAAAAATGCACAAGCATAATGGTTGCTGCTGCTGAATGTGAAGGAGCTGGGACACAACTCACATCAATACCTTTTAAACATACCTTTTAGAACTAGCTGTAGTATCCAACACATAAATCTGTATTACCCAGCTTAACAACAGCAATGTTGAGAATATAGTTCAAACACTGCTACACAAAGTAACCACTATGAAGAGAAGTGCTGATTATTTTTAGCATACTATTTCTGATACAAATGGAATTGTGCTTACAGCAACAATTCAGAGCAGCAGTAAAGATGGTACGTCAGTATATTTCTACCACAGTTTTGGCTCACATTCCAATACAGACCTGCCTCCCCTGCAACAACTTTCTTTTCTCCCCTCTGATAAACATCCCACATTCAAATCAGCAATAAAACAGAGACCTAACTGCTGAAAATTTCTTTCAGTCCACTATTAGCTAAAAGTTTTTCAATGTAACTTATTATAATACTTTCCATATAACAGGTGAAAATCATGAAGCATGGTCAAGGCTTTGAACATTCAAAAAGAAGAGGTTGCTGCCAACTTGTGCCTCCAAGAATGAGTTTTCTCTCCAAGAAAAACACTGCCAATATAGTAAAGAAAACCCTCCAAAGAGATGCAAGAAATATCACAATAGCAGTGTGCAAGAGCAACAATACAATCTCATAGCTCTGGAAATTTCTACGTTTACATCTGAATCATGACTTTTCTACCTATTTTTCCACTGACATGTTTTGCATAAATTTGCTTGGAATAAAAATACTGTAGAAGAGATTTTAAGCTTGTTTCCTTATGTTTTCTTATTCTTATGTGACAGTAGGCACATATATCTTTCATATTTAACAACTATGCTGAATTTTCCTTAAAAGAGCATAAGTTTATTGCTTATTGCTCCACAAAAACTACAGTCCCCAAAGAAGTTCTATACAATCTTTGCAGCTGTAGAATGCAAATAAAGTAGAATTTATCATTTAGAATTTATCAAGCTGTCAACACTTCCTTCCAACTGTTCACTAAAAATCCCATCAGAAGTTGCCAGTAGAGAATTAACAATAAATTAGCCAAATACTATTATAAATACCAAACAGATCAAGAGGAGGAAAAATAAGAAAAGCTTGTAGAATTGGCAATATCATCTCAAACAGCTGTTAGCTGAGAAAGAATAAATGGCAATCATAAGTGAACTTTTAGATCCCCAATATGAGCCACAAAAACATTTAAGCTTTTTCTTGAGTGTGCTAAGACCTCCAAATATGTTCAAACTTTGCTCATGACAAACTGCCCCCAAACCATAAGGGAAATAAAAATGGCTTTCCCTAGAGAACAAATAGAATTTAGGACAGAAAACCTTTATAAAGAAGACAGTCTTCCATAAGGCTACATCTTTACTTATCTTGACACACTGCACTAATGTTAAATTCAACTCAGCTTGAGGAGAAGGATATTCTGTGTAAACTGACTGAAGTGATACCTACTTATCTCAAATATTACAGCCTCAGCTGATTGCTGGAAAAGCCAAGAGTCACATAAACATACAACAGGAAAAAGAATATAAAGCTAATTTAAATTCACTACGGCCTTGTCAAGAACAGCCTGGACAGCAACAAAGGCCTCTTGCAAAGTGGTCAAGTATAATAAATAAGTAATCAATCATTTTGCAGGCAACAGAGACAGCAAAAGTATTAACACACGCTTTGTCTATTTCCATCAACATACAGAACAAGCAATATGCAAAACAGTTTCCAGATGATCGTTTATGGTCTCTCAAGTTTCTTATTTCAGAGTATCTAGACAATGTATCTGTTCTTACAGAAGTCTCTCACCTGCCAGTAACAAACTGTAATAGTAACACTCTCTCTTCCTGAGTTAGTTCTTCCACCACGTCCCAGAACCACTAAATGACAAAAAAGGTTAGTTTGTATTTTCCATTAAATACTTGTAGTACTTGAAAATATACTGATAAAACAATAAATGGAATACATGTAATTTTGCTACTTAAATTATGGAATTTTTTGTACCAAAATTATACATAATTAAATTACTTAATGTAGAAATACAGTATAAAAAAACCTCCACAAATTTCAGCCAAAATAAGCTTCCGCAAACACACACAGATAATGACAACAAAAAAAACCACATTTTTTGGGTTAAATAGTCTACATTATTAAAAAAAATAAAATCAACAAATAAATAATTTTACCTGAATAACTTGGTCTCCTCTCTCATAGCCACTGGTGTATTCTGTATTTTTTAACCAGTCATTCACATCAATTTCTGGCATACCAGACAACAAGAGCTCCTTCAGGAGAAGCACACAGATTGTGATTAGTCCTCCTGACTAACCACCTGTTTCAAGAGTTTATGCTATTTTAAGAAGTAATGTTTTAAGAAGCAGAAAGCTTACAGTTCTTTTTCAGTTTATTGCAACCTTAAGGAACCCACGATTAAATGTTAATACATTAATATTCTTGAATTCAGGTAACTTCACATGATCTGTTTAAGTAAAGTATGCACTAGCAAGAGAGAAAAATTATTGCCAAAGAACCTGAAAGAAAAGACCTGTAAGTCTTGGCTTCAAAGAAAATTTGAGATGTGTTGGTTACAGAAGATCAAGCCACCAATAAAAATTTACTGGAATTTGACTCCGTGACTCAGAAAAAGTAAAGACAATAGACAGCATCTCCATACTCTTACAGGATTTCTGCCTTCCTCAAGGAAAATATCCAAAGACTTAAAGGCCACAACATTCTGATTCCATACTCAAATTACAATTTAAGGCATTTATTACTGCCATGTGAAGTTTCAGGAAGATTGTGATCCTGAGTAATTAGAAAAAGCAGGAATTTACAGAATGAGATCCTCATTGATAGATGCCCAGGAAGCAAAGACAATGTGAAAGCTACGAAATCTTTATTTTGTGGTTACTGAGCTTTACTTCTACATCATTTACACTGCTGATGAAATATGCTGAACAAAGCATTTTAAAATACATAGGCATTTCAGCTTACCAGTTCATATTCATCAAAAAGTTGGATCAAAGATGGTGGAATGAACATGTGGAAGCCTTGTAAAAAGGCATTTATCTGAGGCTGAATGGCTCTTGTCATTCTGAGCTCTGTCACAAGCTGGACATACTCAGCCTGCAACATAGAAAACAATATTAAGATAGACCCCAGCAAAACACAGTGCTCAAACAAACTCACACACACAAATGCAGTCCCCAATGCACTACAAATCTCTTCCACTGTAAGGCAGTAAGAGACCCTTCGCATTTTTCATGTGGAAGCAACCCAAAATGAGCCCCTTCTGCTCTTCCACCTTCCTTCCTAAGACAATTCCAAAACAGAAGTGTTTGAACTGTTACATTAACCAGCCAAAAAAGAGGGACTCAGACTAGGAAAAAGAAAGTAAACAAAAATTAATTTCTCATGCCCACATCTAATACAACTTCCATTAAGCTCAATTAACGGCATAAACACACCAATGTTTGTAAGCAAAAATACTCTATTTAAGCAAACTGACATTACTCAAGAAAAAGGGCTAACTTCTGAAGGAATATCTGTGAGCCAAAAAGTTTCCTTACTTTCCCCCCATCTCTGGAAGTCAAAAATAATACATAATAAAGCCTGCAGAGGTAATTAGTCTTAATAAAAATTTCAATTTTTTAAAGAAAGTCTTGAAAAACCTCTTTAGTTTTTAAAAAAGAAAAACACCAAAAAACAATTTCCACCATAGCCAGGGAATAGACTATAACATGCTTTAGAGATCTGGGGGCTCTGTTCCCTTTAAAAGATGCCAGCCGATAAGGAATCCACCAGAACTTTGCTTTTGTTAAGAATACAAAAGCCTAGGAGGCGTTAATGGAAGAAGGCTTTTAGGAGGAGACAAGTGCCTTTTAGAAGGGAAAAATGCCTACACTAAAATTCTATAAACATGTCTCATATACCCTGACCAAATTACACAAGTTTAATAAAGTTTCTTTACTCAAGAAAATAGTTTTCTACTTGAAAACAAAATTTATTCCTAGAGTATTAAGGTACTCTGTCTAAAAAAATGTTTTGACTTTGTAATCATGACTTTTAATAAGAAAATCATTAAATGTATCTTCCAATTAAACCATCTCAATTATAAATTCCTTCAAGAGAACAATCTTACAAAACACTACTTTGATTTTTAATTTTAAAATATTTTAACCTAAACTTTTATGTTCTGAACCCGCACAAAAGCAACCAAGCATTTTTTCTTTCGTCCCTTTCAGAAAAAGAGAATGAAAAATGACACATTTCAAAACAGAAGGATACTTTTTAATCACAGCTTCTTACATTCACAGATGTACAGAGGGGCTGTTTGGTTTGCAGTTGAAAGATACTTTTAAATGCATTATCACCATTTGATTAGATTGAGAGAACAATTAATTTGTGAAGTGTTCTGAAGAAGAACACGACCTAATAATATCTTCAACTGCAGTACTGCTCCCAAAAATCTAGTTTCTGTCTAGTGATCTCCCCAGCTTGCTTCTATCAGTGGAGCTGAAGACACCACCCTTCTCTGAGGACTGAGGGACAGCCAAAGGAGATTATCTGCACTAGACAAAAGTCAATCTGTGAATACAGAGGAAATCAGAAATCTTTGCAATACCAGGATTCACAATAATGTAAACATTGGCTGTCTTCAATGATCAGAAATGCATGTTTTAAATCTCTTAAACTGTTCTTATGAAAATTAGGCTACCCAGAAAAACAGGGTTGCAGAAAGAAAAATTCACAACCTTATTTTGAAAAATACATTTTTAACAAAAAAAAATTACTTATTTTATGCATGACAAAAATACTACAATGAACACTTTAATTATGAGAGAAAGCAGTTGCTGTAGTTTAAGTGTAACAAGAAATGTTTAAAATAGCCTGGAACAGCCAAGCATCCTGGCTATCAGCACTGGCACATGATGAAAGACCCGTAGCACAGAATTTACATAATACATTTCAGTAAACAACCTGGTCAATTTGTTTTGCTTTCTCTGCACTTCATTTACATTTTATTCCCCTCTGAAGCCTTAGGAGCGCATTGCAAAACAGAAATACCTACATCATTTCAGATCTACATATGCATTCCTACATAGCACATAAAGTTATGAGCCAGCCCTCTTTAAGGAAGGGAGATTTGATGGAACACACATTAGACGGGCATCACAAATACAATGACAAAGTCTAGTTTGGGTGAGGGGTTGCTCTGTATTTTACTTTGAGGTAAATAAAGCCGAGATTGTGCTTTCTAGATTTCACATCTCATATACTGTGAGACAAGGATCAGTGGTTACGATGATTTTCAGACTCAGAGAGCAGCTCCATTTTAAATCTGCCTGGAAAAAAAATACCTACTACTTTACTGCCAAACAGAACGGCCAGCTCACAGACAGGTTCTGGAAGGACCGAGAAAGCCGCAGAATTGTGGAGATCTGCACTATTCTTCAATATAACATGAAGTCAAACTTTGACTACACCTAATTTTATTTTTTTCCTAAAAAGTAGAAAGCTGAAAAACGATACATAGCAAAGAGCAAAGATAAATTCAGGACAAAGCCTGACTTTTCCCTTTGAAGTCTCTCCATTACCATGACAAAAGGCATTTGAACCAAGCTATAACTGTATTTCAGCTGGGCTACAGGACACAGTAATTGCAAGACATGAATATTTGCATCATCTGATTGTCCCACAACCATTCACCTATTACACAGTTGATATAAAAAAAGAAAATTACCCCATTCAAAGAAAATAACACTTTACAAATAGCTTTTACTAGTAGTGCATTTACTCTGTTTCAGTTTTCAATGAGAGCAAGAGACTGTTTGGATGGTTTCTGTGCAGAGAGGGGCAAGGGTATGTTTTATTCTGGTTTTGGCATGGGGGATTTTTTGTGTATGTGTTTGTTGTTTAGTTTTTTTAAGGGATAAAGATTCATTCATAATTTAATTTTAACAGGTAATCTGCTAGAGTGCATAAACAGCAAATTCTTTTAGAAGCTGAATTTTCTTCTCCCAGAGGTATGATAAATACAATGAGTTTTAAACAGTGATCTATTATTCCTTGGGTAAAGGCAGAAAAAAAAATATCACTTGCAGGAGAAAAGGGGAAAAAACTTTTTTTTATAAAGTAGACACATTCCTATTTAAACTGATAAAACAGCTAAGCTAAAATATACTGCAAAACTGCGTTACATTAAACCAACTGGAAAAAAATCCCCCAAAACCACTAAAATACACATCTTCCATTTTCAATAAGTTGGCTATTGTCAACAACTTTGCCAGTGAACAAAACAGTGCCATCTTACAGATGTTTTTTGATTTTAGATTTTGCAACTTCAAATTCAAAAAATGCATTAATATTAATATTTTCAAAGCTACCAACAGAGTCATCTCTTTCTTACCAGCTTTCATATTAAAGGTACAGAAACTCTAGTCCCTTCCTGCCATGCTGACAAAGGCTTGATGAGATAGAATAGAGGCATCTCCTCTACACATTCTCAATCACCCTTTTTAGACTGTGCCCCAGCTCTAAAATTAAGAGGGCAAATTAAGCTGCTAACAGGTAGTACCCTCAAGTGGGCAAACTTTTAATTTTATGCTAATTGAAAATTGGGTTTAAATAGCAGTTATGAAACTACTATTTATGTTAAATAAAATTTTTTTATATACTGAGAAGCTAAGACTGACCAGATACAAGAATCAACATTCTTGCTTTCTCCAAGAGATAATAAAGAAATTAAGCATCCACAAACTGTACAATTAGACTTGTTTTACCCTCTGTATTCTTTCACAAATGACTGTATTGCAGGAATCAATGCAGAATCGGGCTAATAATATGTATTCCTGCTATTGGAATGACACTCTGCCTTAATGAAAATGAGGATTAAGGCTACAAGAATCCAGTGCCAATTACTCCAACACAAACGGCAATGTCCTTGCAGCAAAGGCTGACACCAAGTGGCTGTTCCCCAGTGCAGCAGCTGCCAACACCACTCCTGGAGCCAAATGCTTACTGAGCATAGAGAACAAGCTCAGCCAGCCCAACACAAAAAAAGATCAGAACACAAAACAGACATCAGGACCAAGAGTCAATGTTACAAAAAACTGCAGGTCTACCCGTGACACTCCTGCAGTTACTCAGAACTGCTTAGTCAGTAACTGCAGGATTAAATTAGACTTGTATTTATAATTTCTAGACGATCTTCAAAATCTGTGTTTTCTCATATTTCTTTTCTTGAATTAATGCTGAAGAGGAAACCTGCTACTATAAAAGTAAATTTAAAAAGCAGGTTATTTCCATACACATCAAGTGACTTGCCAATGGCTGAAAAATCTTCCTGCAGACTTTTACTCTGTCCATTATCTGCATGTTAATTAGAGCAATCCAGTACTACAGACTGGCACTTTGCAACATTACCTATAATTTTATCTTCAGCAATTGCTACTGTTCTACTTCCTTGGTATACCAAAGACATAACTTTAGGAATATTTGTAACTTTTAAAATAAATCCTTCATTTAAATTGATCCTAATTCCTTTCCACAGTTCTGTCAAAAAGAAGAACCTCTAATCTGAACTCTTTTAAAGAATTTTAGTACTATTTCTGTAACATGCTAACCTAGAAAAAGAGGAAAGAGTGCTGGCAACTGCAATTTTTTTGTATTTTCTCCAAAACAGGCATACCATTCATCCTTCCAGTTATTCAGAAAGTCAGTTCAATGGCTTGAACTATACTACCATCTTCTGAATAAACCTGTATACCCACCTTGTTTTCCTGTGTAACAAGTATACTTGCACCCCCTGGCTTCAATGGCACTTCTTCCATTGCTCCAAACACATCAGTCTCAACAGAGAAGGTCAGCTCCAAACCCAGATCACTGATATCATTATCTAAAATCCACTGCAAGTTCTTTGCATACTCTGGATCAATAGATGCTACATCCTGATAATTTACAGGTATGCCTAGGAAAAAAAAAAAACAATTGAAGTGACAAAACTGCTCAAATAAATAGGAAAAAGCAAAAAGGGCTCTGACTTAATACATGGTAGAAGATTGCCCTCTAGAGAGAAACCAGAATAATGCAGTAAAAGAAAAAGGGATGCACTGTTGCTAACTACAGCAGAACTGTGCACACTGTGCTTTGAAAATACTATAGAATCAAGTTTCCTCCGTATGTTTTCCCTCCTAGGGAAGCAAATGACATACCACTCAGGAAAAACCATTTTAGTTCACTAATGGATTTCAGTAAAAGCATCTACTCATTCTGAACACCAAACATTTAAATGTTTCCTAAAAAGTCTTAAAGTTTTCTACCTAAATTTTAGAAACACAAATACCATATTTCTCTATAACAGTATCTTTTCCCCAGAGCATTACTTAGGGGGTGAGGGAGGAGACAACCTTGTTGTACCCAGAAAACTCTACTTCTCTTCAGTGTTCTTCTTTTTAATCATATTTGAAATAAGATTATACAGTTAAGAATTATTATTATAGGAATTTTACATTTCAAACTGAACTTGCAAGTCATTTAGAAGCATTAAAAGGAGAGCTGCTATATCTAGCAGCTATCTAAAAGGAGAGCTGCTATATCTAGCAGCTATCTATGCTATAGATATAAGAGTCTGACTTATCCAGGTGCAAAAAGTGCCTATTTACAAACCCCTTCACAGGCATGGCACACATTTGAGCAAACGGGCCCAGAACAAAGTGACCCTAGTTTATGCAAGAGAGCTATCCTCTTCTTAAGAAAGCAGACCTTAATTATTTTAACTCTGGCACGATAGAGACTTCAACTCTACCAAGACAGATACTATATCTGGGAGGCAGGGGGTGAGGGTAGCAGCAGGTTTAGAGAAAAGCAAGTTTTTGGGAAGCACTGTCCTTGCTTCACCATGCATTGTGCAGTGTCATAAGGGTGCCCATTAGTAAAATTAGCACACTGTGGATTGTGGATGCAGTACCCCAGAGAAACACAAAATTCAAAGGTTAGCAGCCACTGCAAAACATCCAAGTGTACAAAATGTTATAGTATTTCCCTGGAAGTGCTGACAAGCACTGAAATGGTGTGTACACAGCTGTAAGGCATTGTTTTTCAAATAAAATGAAGCAACACTCCAGTTTAAGAAAAGGATAGATAACTTATCAATTAAATATCGCTGCCATTTCTCCCAAAATAAAAAAACTAACAGCTGTCTAGCAGTTTCCAGAGGACTTTCACTTTTGTCAACTAGCAAGCATATGTGCATTTGACATACAAAATGTGGAAATAACGATGTCTCTGAGGGATATATGCAAAATGTGGGAAAAGAAGACCAAAAAGTAGGAATCGGAGACTCCTTTAGAGAAGAAACTCACCAAGTGTTATGATGGGAGTACACTCATAGTCAGTATGTTGTGAGATCAAAGCACTAAGCTCAGTTCATCTGGTTGACAGATATTTTACCAATGAATAGACTCAAGCAGGCAGTTATAAAAAAATTCCATCAGATTTATCATGAAAAATTTGAATCCCACAAAATACTACGTATATTTCTCTTGTATACCCTTGAGGCCCCTGTAGTTTGAAAAGGAACAGAAATCTATCTTAGCATAATTGTGAGAAGCAGGTACGTTCTGTGCAACACAGAACTTCAAAGAGATACTACAGGTAAGTTCTGAGACAAGCTCGTTAATTATTCAAGGATTTAAGGCCTCCAGTTCAAAATATACTGACCCAGAAATTAATTTTCACTTTTGTTTATGCCATTTCAAGGATTATTTTCTATTATAGAGTGGAATGTAAGAGTAGACAGAACAGTTAAGATTTTATCCTATGTCTTTGCAAACTGGAGGTGGAAGTTAACAGGAAACTAACCTTATCTGTAAAGAAATACAAATAACTGGAAAACAGCACTAGAGAAACCATCTGCTCCTCCCCTGTTTAAGCAGAAGGCTGATAGATAAGAGTGAGAAAAATAAGCCTAAGATGTCTTACTAATTTCTGACCGTATTTCTCCCTGTGCTACATCTGGAAAAGAGTGCAGCCTTAATAAACATGCAGACCTATGGTTTCACAGCACACACAGAAAAAATCATGCACGCTATGTATCTAATACCTTATAGAGCACATTAGTTGTGTGTTAGCTGAGCCATCACATAAGTTAATGATCTCTCCTCACCTACCAGATATTGTTGCAGGAAGATCTCTACTCATCACAGTGGAAAAAAGTAACGCACCCCTGAGTTTCGAAAGAAATGTATGAACATTTGTTCATACAGGTTTCAGCTTCTCATTAAGTCACTTCCACATCATGTCTGTTGACTAAAAAGAGGAGTTCCTCTCTGAAAGACATTCACAATGCTCCTCAGATAGAGAGGGGCTTAGCACACAACTGGTGGTTTCAGTGCCATCAACAGATGGACATACTTTCACTACAGAAAACATGGATCTCAGTGCAAGGTGAGAACCCAAAGGAATGAAAACAGTCTCAGACTACAAGAGATTTCATACTCCTTTACTTAAAGCCTAACAAGTAGCTGAAGGGAATTTCTATGTAACCAGATAACTTGTATTTGACATGAACAAGAGCTAGCAAAAATAAAACAAATCCGTTCAGGAGCACCCACTACTGTGCAACTCTGATTCCTTAAACAAGAAGATAAGAGATGCACAAAGCTGATGGAAAAGGCCTTGGAAAGGTTTAAATAAATCACAGTGATTGAGGCAGAAAAAGCAACTAATTTGAGAAGCGGAGGTATAATTTTTCCAGTTCTTTGTCTCTGGTAAGTAATAAGAAGTGATAAAGGACTGTGAACATTTTGACCTTAAACAAGTTGAATGTGTATAAAACAGAATGCTGGAATGACAAGACCTTACTAAGACCAGTCAGGCCTTATTAAGTGAGACTAATGACTGCTGCTGGGTTTGCAATAGTTACTCTAGCAAAGTGAAAAAAAAAAAGAAAAAAGTAAGTAGTAGGTCATCTTGTCAATTCAGGAAACAACAATCAAGCCTATCATCACAAGTCAAAAATAGTAAGGAACCCAAAATCATTAGCAGTCATTTCCAAAAGAGGTGACAAGAACATTTCACTATTCTCAAGGTAACACTGAACAGCAGAAAAATAAGATTTTCTTTTTTATGTATACATCACAAGGAAATTAGCCTGTGAGTGTTATTCATAGCAATGAAAGCAGCACAGCCAGCAGGTGAAAGGCCCCTCTACCTCACGCTCATGAGACCCCATCTGGAGTACTGCAGCCAGCTCTGGGGCCCCAACATAAGAAGGATATAGACCTGTTGGAGCAAGTCCAGATGAGGCTACAATGATGATCAGATGGCTGTAGCACCTCTCCTATGATGACTGAAGGCTGAGATAGTTGGACTTTTTTCAGCCAGGAAAAGAAAAAGTTCCAGGGAGACCTTCAAGCAGCCTTCCAGTACCAGAAGGCACCCTACACAAAAGAGCTGGAGAGGGACTTTTAACACAGGCAAGTAGTGACAGGACAAGGGGGAATGGTTTAAATCTGAAAGAGAGTAAGTTTAGATTAGATATTAGGAAGAATTTCTTTACTGTGGGGGGTGATAAAGCACTGGAACAGGTTGCCCAGAGAAGTTGTGGATGTTCCATTCCTGGAAGTGTTCCAAGACCAAGCTATACAGGGCTTTGAGCGACCTGGTATAAAGGAAGGTGTCTCTGCCCAAGGTCCCTTCAAACCCAAATCATTCATCTACTCACTCTTGATGTCAGAGGCCTAGGCTTAAATCAGCACCAAACTGTGCCATGCAATGACACCTCTACTTTAGAACCACTTTCCTGCGTGAAGATCAATGACCAGGGGAGCCTGATCAAGCATTGCCAGCATGGTGCTGCTGCACCTGGAGACTGGCTGTGCTCCACTGGCTCTTGCCCAGCATAGTCACTCTCCTGCCACAGAAAGCAGTACTGAGGGAGAGGAGTAAAATACGTTCCTCTGGGAAGATCTTGATAAAGATGACTGAGCCTGCATCTTCAATGTGTCTTCAAGTGTTCAGAGAACACTTGCAGGGAAGATAAACAGTAAACCTGAAGTTAAGAGCTAATCTGTCCTGGACTCAGCAAACATCACAGGAAGACTGTAGGTAGACAAAACAACTACAGAAAACCATCCAGCTATCTTATACTTTCAAAGATTAGTGATTGAACACAAAGGAAATTCTGCATATAACAGCAAATAAATTTATGTACTTGGAGGAGTAACAAGAATGCACAGGGAATCATATCTTCTTTCAAGAGAAGTTTTTTCATGACAATGCAGAAGAGGGGCATCTTGCTCAGCAATCAAGAGATGCAAAGGTTCTTAAAGAAGAGCAGAGAAGAGCCCCAGACCACATACACCACCAGCTAACAGAGTTTATCCTCTACTAAAAAAGTTATATTTCTATAAAAATGTCTGTGCAATCCTCTTGAATGCTACAGTAAAAGCATGTGAATTAACTTCTCTCATAAAGGAGACAGGATGAACCTGCATTAGTTCTGAAACCCTATTTTGGAAAATAAGTAGTATTTGTTGGAGTAAGTAGACAGGTTTTCAACAGCAGGGCTTCACCTTTTGAAAAATTATTGCACAAGTAAAAAACTTCATACATGATCAAGAATACCTAATAGATTTTTGCCAGAGTTCACAAACATTCTCATCTTTGTCTGTCTTAAGTTAACTAGGGAACAACTATTTTCATTTCTCAAGAATGACACTATGCAGGAGAGCAAATGAATTTCACAACTGTGATGCAAAGACTTGATGTGACTCTGATGTACATAAAAGACTAGCAAGACATTCATTTCCAAGGCTTTTTCATTTTTAACACACACACAAAAGTAAAAAAGGAAAAGGTTTACTACTCAGCCATCTGTTATGACTAATAAGCAGGATTTTGATAAAACCATACCAAGAATATGTTTGTAGAATGACCTTGTGAAGTATATGTTCACCAGCTGCCTATGATTCAGAGCCAGTCCCAGGATCTGGCCTGCAAAACGGAAGTAGTTCAAATGATCTGGATTTACAGAAGAGTTGCTGTTCGGCTGGAATGTTGTTCCTACAAAACAAAAACATTATCATGTTCCATTACTTTTTTTTTTTAATTAAGCTTTTATTTATCAAATACACTAAGCACCTGAAAATACTGCAAGAGTTTTATCTCATAGTTTTGAAAATCTGTTTGGGTTTTTTCATTTACACAAAAAAGATGTCAGAAAGAAATGTCTTAGAATGTAACGACATCTTATTATAATGATACTGCTTAGCCACTCTCCAAAGCACTGTTCTAAAATAATTAAATTATCATCAACAAAAAGGTAATTACCAACTAAATTTGCTAAATTTGGTCCTCCATCTTACTATATTGCTATATACATGTACTTACTCTAATGGGCTTTGCTTCTGTCAACTTGTGAAGGACTCAAAGGAAGGACAAGAATATATCTACTTCCTTTCATAGGTCTCCAGCCAGATTCATGCAGGAGACAGTCCAGTCCCAGCCTCCTTGGAGAAGACTACTTCAAACAGGCAGACCCAAACCTCTCCTTTTGGCTTTCATGAAATAACCTGTGCCTCTACACAGATTTTTTGGATTATAAAAATGCTTTTATAAAAAATGACACGCTAAACTTAGGGGAGGAAAAAAAAAAGAAGGCAGAAACATACCATCAGCTGACTGGGTAAATAAGGCATAATCTGGGTTAACTATTTCACTGGATAAGATATCAAACCATTCACGCACCACACCCTGTCCCTGCATGTCAAGAGAATAAAACATATTAGTACACAAAACTTTCACTCAATAATTATGCTGAGTAATCACATATTTCTTTTAAAGTAATTTTAAAGTAGGCCTTAGCTCAAAACCACACTTGTGAATGAGAATTAATATTTCCATATGAAAATGCCATTAAAGAAAACTGCACTTTTACGTACCATGCCTTCTTCTCCATGAAATCTCACAGCAATCCCCTGCTTTAATTTTGCACAGTTTGCTTTAGACACAACTTCACAGCTACTCCTAAAAATAGAATCTAAATACAAAATACCAATTAATTTTTTTCATTTCCATTCATTATCTTTCAAAGACACACTAATTCCATTTAAAACACAATACCTCTGTGAACCAAAAGTATGTCATTTTCATTGACAGGCCTGTGCACCATGTCTGAATCTGGCTGCCCAGCGTGCAGATGTTCATAGAACCATTCACAGCGATCTTTAAATGGCTACAAAACAAGGTGCAAACAATATTATACACATGCATTCCCCTGCATAATTTCTCTCCCATAAGCAAATGGTTGTGCATAATTCTCAATAAATTTTTGAAATGTGCAGATTTACCCCAATATGCTATACAGTATTTTGGGAAGAAGAAAGGACTGGACATGTGCTTGAGTGCTTGCAGAAAGACTTGGAACAGAAATAGCTATTAAAGTTTTCCACAGAAGAGAAAAATAGCACAAAACTCCTTATAGGTTAGGGGAGAGCATGAAGGAACTAAGATAAGAAATAAGTCACTATCTTCTGTTAAACTACTGATAATCAACCACAGCTGAGCATAGAAGCACAAGTGATATGAACCAGCCCTATCTGTAGTAAGGTTCATTGGCAATATAAAACAGCCCAAAGGAACCAGAAACCTTACAAAGCGATTCCTAGGTGAGAAAGTTCTAACTTGTTTGACTGAGTGTTTTTATTGACATTTTGCAGCTCTTTTGAGACAGATATGACCCAAGTATGGCCTTTCCCACCCCCTGCAGTTCACAGCACATACATGGGTTGATCCAACAAACAGGGTATCAGTTCTCGGGGTCGAGTTTCAAAAACACACATTTCAATGAAATATTGAATAAACAAGACATCTACAACCATGTCCCAAAAATGAAACTGGATTAATAAAAGCAATTTATCTTTAAAAATAAAAGCACAGTATGGTTCACAATTAAGGAAATAAAGCTGTTGGAACAGACAACAAGACGACATGATGCTTCATTAAAGGAGCTGCCACTAACTATGATCAAATCAAGTAATAGTGATGTATTTATCCTCTGGTTTGTCTCAAAATATAAGTTATTTAGGGGAAAGTAAAGCATTTTAGAGCTCAATCTATTAGATGTGCACAAATAGATTTAAAAAACAGAAATTTCCCTCTTCAACTGAAAGCTGGACTTGTAAGACTCATCCAACATTGGTTATCTCAAATGGACTCACCCATGTATTTTAGAGAATTATGAATACAGAAATCCAGCTGCCACATCTGTTTAATATGATCTTCCCACATTACAGATTCAGAAGCACTAGAGGCCATGTTGTTCCTTCCTCTTCCCCAAATGGAAATTCTTTAAATATTATTTTTTTAAAAAACACCCTTTGTATATTCACAGAAGTTGTAACTAAGCACCTCCTGACATTTACCTGAGCTTTTATGATGTGCATAAATCTGGACATTAGTTCAGGACACTCCAGAAGAAAATGAAAGTGATCAAAAATTATTTTGGGATTTCTGAAAGAAAAATAGGTTAGAAGCCTGTTAGAGATTTAATAATAATGTTTCACGATGCAAAAAGTCTACATAAAGAAACAACACAATCATATTGACAAGTTTCAAGAGATTCTTTTATTTTATCACTTCTTCCTAACTCTCGTTTCCAAACAACTTATACTACTTCATCTGTTAAACATGGGAGGATTAGAAGCAGCTCCCCACACAGAAGGAAGGTTATAAACCTAGCAGTCCCAGAGAAACTCTGGAAACAGCCAACTGTACAAAGATGGTTTAGACTCTTAAGTTGTCACACATTTGAAGAAGAATGAAAGTTTTCATCTACCTTAAAAGGGAAAGCTTTATTTGGAACAAATATAAGGAAACCATTCATTCATCAAATTATTCTGTTGCTCTGTGAAATAGAATTCGTTCATGAATCTTACAAATAGATCACTTAAATATGCAGAAGAGGTCATTTGAGCTCTGAATCATTAATCTACACTCTGTTGAGTTCAGCAAGACCATTAAATTGCATATTGTTCATATATCACAGCAACAATCTAAAAATACAATTCAGGAAGAAGAAAAAAATGAATTATTGCCAGGGAGGAAGAGAGGGGTGGATTACAAGGTCCATATTTGTGGAAGCTTACCGGTTAACAAAACACTTAAGGACATCATCATGTTTACAAACAAATTCTATAAAACGAGGTGACGTCATCCTGTTCAAAAATAATAAGATGTTTTTTGGTTAGTGCAATCAAAACTAATTTGAATTACATAAATTAATAACAATATTTTTTTAATAAATACTACACAAATAGAAACTGATGATGTTTAACTAGTCATCATGAAACTCAATACTCAACAGCATTAAGATCTTGTAGCAAACTAACAATAAAGGCAAAAATGTCAATAACCAATCCAGAACATCCACAGAGAACTATGCCCCAAACAAGCATTACTGGCCAATTTGAAAGCTTTTATTCAACTCAGTTTGGCAGAGAAGGAAAAACCCTTATGGTCATTAGGAATAACCAAGAGTTGACATGCAGTAGGACCCTTGCTTTTAGATTCCTCAGGGAGCTTGTAATACCATCATACTTGCTTAATCTTCTACCCATGAGTGCCAAAGTCACAAATATAATCCATAACAATCTTGAACAGACAAGGACCTCAGTTACAAGTGGTCACACTTGTTTCCTTTTTAAACCAGACCTCAATGATATTAGGTTTACCTAGGCTGAACTGCATGTTCCACTCAAAACTACATGTTTGTCAACCTGGGACAGGATTCCAAGTGAGCATTTCTTTGAGACTGAACTCTCCTTGTTGTATACAATGTAGTCAAATAAGTTTTGCCCCAGCCATCATTTTCATACACTAACTCTATTTTTTTTTCTTCTGTGCTTACAGCTCTTCTTGTTGGATAATCACATTAAATTCAAGGTTAACTTCACATTAAGAACCAACAGCAAGTACAGCTAAGTTTCAAAACACCAAAATCCTACTACCTACAAGTATACTACATGATTACAAAGAGCCATTAGACATTCATTACAAAATGTGCCCGTGTGCAGCTACATTCATAGGCAGCAGCACTATGGAAAACTTGCAGTGCTGTTTGGTGCCTTTAGAACCATTAAAAAAAACCCAAAAACATTCAAATAACTGAACTGTGATAGTGAACTAGTGAAAGCATTAAACAGCATAGCCTTGACTGTCACTAGTACAGTGTGGTCAGTATCAACACCCTTCCAAGAAAGCATGTATGATTTTAAAATGGTAATAGTTTGGATAAGAAAAATGAATCGTCTCTTACCCCTGAGGCATCTGACAGGAGCAGCACATATAGAAGGCCTGAATGACAGCACTTAGCCTGTTTGCTGTCATGGAGATAACATCCTGACAATCAGCACAAGCTTCCTGCTTCCCAGCAACATCATATGCCTTTAACTCGACAGCATCAGTGGGCAGCTCTTTTCTTCCCTCAGCTCCTGCAGTGGCAAAAGAAGGCGCAGAAGTAGCATCTTGGTGATCTGGTCCTTTTTGCTTCAATAAAATAGAAGTAATGTTGGCAGAGTCCCTTTTGTTTTTCATCAGCTCTGTGGCTATCAGAACAAGCCATTCATCCAGAGAATGCCAGAGCAGTTCCAGTGGCTGCAATAAACACATGAAAAAACAGACAAAAAGAAACATGCTGACATTAGATAATACTAATAATGTGGTAATTCTCTTAAGGCAAATAAATATCATGCACATTTTAAAGCTTTAAATTATCCTTTAGAGGTCAGGTTAGAGATAAAAGGCAAATACTCATAAAAAATTCTGCACTTGTCGCCAAAGAGCACAAAGAGAGAATTTCATATAGAAGGAAAATCAAGCAGCAGATAGACGAAAGATAAACTAATTTATAAAGAACTACAGAAGAACTATAGAACTGAACTATATGACAAAGTTTGGCTTCACACAGCACACTACTGCCTAACCACTGCAGCCAAGCAGGGAAACAGGAACACACAGGTTGAGTTTCTTAAGTAAGAGAGTGCCAGTTCTTTAGGAAGAACCTGGTCAAAGGAGCTTCGTCAACCAAGAAGATGAAAGAAAATCCCAGACAACACCACAGATTCAGGTTCATGTCTAGTAAGAATGTGCTTTATGCATAATGTGAGCCCAAAGAGCTCATTTTGATAGTTCCTCAGATGTTTCAGAATAAAGGTCACTAAAATCTAGCTTTACAAAATAGTAACAAGTATCAGCAGAATCCCATATCAAATTATAAGGCTATACATTTTATTTCACTTTAACAAAGACATGCCTTTTTCACTACCACCCACTAAAACTCAATATAATTGAAATCTAGTACAATTCCCTCATTACACATTTACTCTGAGCTGCAGGCCTACTGGGGGAGAAAAAGGGTTAAGATCTGTTGCTTTCTCATGAGCATAAAAAAATCCACAAGGGCTAACTGTGTTGTCCCTTAATGGTGTTTAAGGGCTTGTTCCACAAGCCTACAGTCTAGTGAGCATAGGGATATGAATCCTACAGGGAGGTAATCAACTCAAGTACTTCATAGCATTCCAAAAGTAAGAGTGAACTTCTAAATGGATTCGTTTTTCCATATATTACTGTTGCATCAACATTTTTCACCAGTGAAAACATTCAAAGACTTAGCAAACACTGAATGTTCTCATATTCTCAGGTTGCTTTTGAAAATAAAGAGCTGCTCACAGCATCTGTACACTATCTGGAGCACTGTCACTTGCACCTCATCGTTGACAGGCTCTCAATGCACAATAAATTACTCTCATAAGAGCTCTGTATTAAAAGATTCTGCTGAAATTGATAATTTAAAAATTTACTATGATGCTTCCATTTTTTCCCAATAGGAGTGTGGGGGAAAGCCAGCCTGATCTCTAATACTGGTAGGCTTTGCTCAACACTTTGTATGTCACTCACTTAATGCTCCTGCTCCTAGTGACCACACATTTCTCTAGATGGTGATCTGAATACCTCCAGCACAGATTGCATTTTCTACATAAATTTCTGCCATACAGGATCAAGTTATCCTCCTTCCAAGACCCATTTGGCAGACTTTTACCACAAAACATAACGTAAAAATACTTTCTAATGGAAAATAGGACTAATTGAATACACAGAAGAATTAAAATGCAGCTGTACTGTCAACCTATAACTCAGGAGAAACTAGGTAGTTATTTACTAGAATACTAAAATCTAGTATTTTTCCCTCAAACTTGTCAATGTTTAGCTTGCCAGACACCATAATCTTGTGTTTTATCTTTTATTTCCAACAGATTTAGCACACCTTTCAGAATTTTTCCACCCAATTTGTTTTTCCAAAGCTAGTTCTTCACAGCTTCTGATCATAAATTCATTTAAAAGTCTAGTCAAGCACAGCAGCCTTAACATTTCATTTGCTTTCTTTCTAGTCCAACTTTAGTATATAAAACACTTCTAAATATTGCTCACCACCTCCATATCCATGTTTGTCAGCATTTTATGTTGTCATCCATGACTAGACCTTTTCAAGTGGCATATGGATGTATTCAATCAAACCACTACCAATGTTTTTTCCAAACTACTAGTCAGCATTCTTCAGTAAATTCTTACCATGAACCTCATATTAAACAAAGACCTCCACTGAAACTTCATATTTCACAGTGCGGAAAAGTTTCTCTAGAATTACACAGCTGAGTCTGATGGAGTACCAAGCTTTTACAGCTGCACACCTTACCTCCCAAATGCAAGAATTTACCTATGCAATGCCTTCCTCTTTACTCATCTAGAAAGCAAGACCAGTAACCAAATCCATATTCAAACTGCAACACTGAAGCAAAATCTTTTGCCAGATGTCAGATAGCCTTTTAAGACACAGGGTGCAGGAGATCACTAATCCATGAAGTGACTTTGTCACAGCAGAGAAGTTACCTCAATTCTAGAAAAGAACAGTATCTGAAACAAGGAAAAAACATTAAGCACTTCCCAACCTTGTTCAATTACAGAGAAATTTTGCAGCAAGTTTCCCTAATATGCAATCACACTGAACAGCAATTGGAAGAGCAATACATGGAAAAGTAATGAGCATAAATCTGGTCAAAATTACTACTCAAAGTTTCTCACTGGAAGATTTCATTTGAGTCAGCAGCTTGTTTCAAGCTTGGGAGACCAAAATCAGTGATTCTTTTGTATCTTTCAGGATTAGTACGAGAATGTGTTATCATTAGCTAGTGCTTCCACTTTAAAACATCTGGATAGGCTGAATCACTTACAGGGAATTCCATGAAAGCACAGATTGCCCTGTGATTTTCCTGACCTCATCAAGCAATAACATTCCTCTGTAGGCTCAGATCAAGAATACTCACGTTTTTAATCCCTTCCCAGCTACATTACAGTGACCTCTCTTCAAAATATGTTCAATCAGTACATTGATACAGAAAAATTTAATGAAGCATTACAAAAAGTCAGGTCTTTCTTATCTCCTCCCAAAAGCTGAAAAAGACCATCAAAAGCACATTTCAAAGAAAGGCCAAAAAAAGAAGAAGGAAAGGTAGGACTAAGAGAAAACTGGAAGTCATCCAGTTCACTCAGCACTATATCTACTCTCCCACTATCCAGTCTACTGTAAAATTCAGGGAAGAACAGACTAAACCAACCACAACTGTAGATAAACTTAGCATTGCCAGACTTGTGTGCCCATTCTCAAACAACAATAAGTTCTCATCAGCACTTTTGTATTTCTGAGTTTGAAATTTAAATCAATCTTTAAAATACCATGGACACAAGAGTGGCCCTATTGAAGGGTTGCCTCACTCATAAAACTTCTAAATAAATTGCAATAACTGCAATAATAATTTTTAAAACGTCCTGAAATTTTTGTTTTGTTAGGTAAGGCAATAGTAGTATGTATTTTGCTTATTTATTAAAAACATATATGTTGTTCTCACATAAGTAAGAATTACTGGTATTTTCTGGGACAACTGTGGCAGTCGTTTAATATAAGCCCACTGCACAAGACTTAAATGCACAGTAAATTAAGAAAATTCTTTCATCATACAAAGTCATCTGGGCATGAAGATAAGTGATTCTACTGATATACCACTTCCTTTGCAAATTGCAGTTGAATGTTTTTGTTTATTTCATACTGACTTCTGAAATTATGTTTCCGGCTGAAAAGCAGGAAACCTTCCTTTTTTTCCTTTTTGGGCTTGGTAGCAGAATATCTCATTGGAGACAGGTCTTTTATGAATGTGTTTAACATCTGCTTATTATTTAATCTGGTATACTTGGAGCAATTTTCATTAAAACTTTTAGAAAATGCCACCTTTAATAAAATAATTATTGTGATTTGAATACAGCTTTGTTTTTTAAAAACAGAATTCTGGTTAAACCCACATTATTGCCCTATTTTGATGAACAATTCCAAAGGACAATTATTACACTGCACACTTTACAATGCATTACATTTTGTACAGACTCTTTACATTTTGTTCAGACTCAAGCACTAGTTTTATATTCATTATATAAATCACTTTGTTCTTAAAAATATCGTGCTACCAGAAGAACATTTGTGCTTACATGTTTTTTAACAATCTAATGCTTTTCTTCTTTCCAAGAGAAGAAATTTAAACAAAAACTGAGATACTTCACTAAATAAACTGGAATTTAGAGTATCATCTTCCACGATCTTATCAATATAGCTCTGTCTTAAAACCCCTTAGAAGTTACCTGATGAACATATATCATCAAATAATTGCAGTAATTTCAAAATACTGTTTTCACAACACAGTGGATGTAAAAGAAAGAAAAATCCTCAATTACTGGCATCTAAATTTCTTGGTATGAGCTGTGCTGTGTAAGACCATGGAGTAAGATGGGAGAAGAAAGATTACCCTGCAGTTCTTTTTTATTAGGTGCTCTGAAAAATATGGCAGTTGTATATCCAATGAAGACTGAATGGCACACAGTAAACTGGGGCTTCTTTACAAAAAGGCAATCTTTGACTTTCTACAGAGGGATTCCTTAACAAATAAACATAAAAATACCAAACACCTTCAGGAACTAAACCTCTAAATGGCAACCACCTAAAGCATGTGTTGAAAGCAGCTATAAATCAGTAACCTTGCAAGGGTAGTAGTGAGCTGATATGTTTCAAAGCATGTAATAATAAAATCCAAGAACAACTTGGGAAAAGATTTCATGATCACAGTGAGAACAACAAACAGATCAAGAACTCAATTGCTTCCATTTGTCTTGTGAAGCTGGATAAAGCTTATTGATCAGCACTCCATTTGTGCATCTCCAACTACCATTTTGAAATTACATTAATATAATCTATTACATTAGTATCACCATATTTTTGTATTGCTATACTCTTAACAGAAATAACGAAATTTACCAAGGTCATCTGGGTAGCTAAACCTTCAACACCTAATAAACAATCTATTAAATAAGAAATAAACAGAAATCATAACATGAGATGTTCATCAGTGGCTAAATGAATTAATTCAGTGGGAAAAAAATACAGGAGAAGAAGAGAGGTAGGTTTAACTTAAAAAGGGATAGGGACATCAACCAAACTTACTTCCTGTTCATGAGATGTCTGATTAATGAATGCATGCTTTGTGAAATTCATCTCTTTAACGTCTATCTTCCTAACAACATCATATACTTTTCTGACCTTGAACACCTGACTTCTTGGAGTTTTATTTCCATTGTAGCCCATGTCATTTCCATTACTGGGAGAGGATGGGCCAATGCGAAAGACATGGCAAAATATCCTCACGATCCTTAAGAGACTCTTCATTTGAGCTTCATAATTACTTGACAAGCTGGGGGAAAAAAATGGAATGTTTAAGTTTATTTTCCTAGATGAAACAACTTAGTATAATAAGGAGTAAGCAATGTAATGGTAGGGTCTGATACATATGCTGAAAAAAAACCCCTTAGCTTCAAAGCCTAGAAAATTTTAACTTTCATTTCCTGCAGCAGCCCCAGAAGTCAAATATAAGCATTATGATTTTACTAACATGTACAGGTAATTTAACTAGAAGTAAGAACAGCAAATTCCAGATCTTTCAAAATACTTTCTTTTTTTTTAATGCACTTCTTAGGTAACTTATGAAATCCAACTTCCTAAGAATCTCAGTGCATGAAGTAAATTGATATCCATATGAAAATGTTTCTCAACCCAGAAAAGAGAGCATACAATGGTAAAAGCCTACTGACTGAT